>OU618536.1:20067359-20667359 GCA_914829495.1 Eilema sororculum
GGCATGTGCGTTTACAGCAAAGGTATCTCCTTTCCTTCCCCTTCCCACTCTTCAGAGCACACCACTGCCACTGCAGGATCACCTCACTATCCTCGGTATGGATGTTCGCTGCAAACTGAATAACAAAAACTATATCGAGAGTATCATCAAATCAGCCTCGCGTAAACTCGGAGTCCTGAACAGAGTGAGACGTTTTTTCACGCCGGAGCAGCGGTGTCTTCTATACAAGACCCAAATTCGTTCCTGCGTGGAATACTGCTCACATCTCTGGGACGGCTCCGCAAAGTACTTATTAGATGCTCTCGACAGGTTGCAGCGACGTGCGGTCCGCATTATTGGGGATCCTGAGGTCACGAACACCCTCCAGCCTTTGCAGATGCGTAGAGATGTTGCGTCTTTGGCAGTTTTCTACCGTCTCTACCATGGTGAATGTTCTGACGAGCTCTTCCAATTAGTCCCACCCTCCCCTTTCATTCACAGGACGACACGTGCAGGGCTAAGATGTCATCCATTTACGGTGCAGAGTATACCTGCTAGAACCAAGCGTTTCAGTGATTCATTCCTATGCCGCACCACTAAGACCTGGAATCCCCTGCCAGCTCACGTGTTTCCTTCTTCCTACAGTCCCGGGTCCTTTAAGCGGGGCGTGAAAAGGCATCTAATGAGGCCGTCAAGCTGAGTGCCACCACTGTTAACATGGTAAATGTTTACGATGGTGACCCTCTTTCCGAGACTTTGCCTTTAGCTTAACATCAGGCGAGGTGAAGTCAAATTGACGTGTCCTGTATAAAAAAAAAGTATCAAATGGAAAATCTGCTTGCAGATCCACTAGTAATGTTATGTTATGTTATGATGTTATGTAAGGTAGGTAGGTACAGAAGAACTATATAAAATAGTCAACAGATGGGATTCAAACCCCCGGCGATCGTAATACCATCTCGAATCTCTGCGTTCACCAATAAATCGAATTATAACAAGATACCTACTAGTAATAACTTAAAAGCGAATATAATTGGACGGCCTACACCTGAAATTTCATAAAAAGTATTCAATGAATCCACTACAGTGAATCGTAAGAGCTTTAACAATAAATTAATCTCAATTCTTAATACATTTACTGTGAAGTCGTTTCATTCAATAAAACTGGTTACGTTATGAAGTGAAGATTAAAGCACTTGAGATGAAGCCGTTCGGCTTGTTACTCACAAAGGCAGGTAGTTAAAGAATAGCACTGCGTATAATCGGTTTAGAAACATGAGGTAACCGCTCTGGTCTAGTATTTTTGAAGTGTTAATGTACAAATGCAACGAATTAAAAATATTGATGTGTGTTCTTTCACGCTTAATTAGCTTCACTTGTGTAGTACAAGTATGTAAAATTATTGAAGGTAAATGCCTACACCTGCACGATTGCCGACCTGAATGAAGCTACGGAAGAGGCGGTCAAAGTCGCTGAGTTTTGGGCTGGGCGTATCTAAATATTTAAATTGTTGCCACTGACACGAAGAAGAAGAAGAAGAAGGTAAATTTAATCACCTTTTGATCGTTGTATTGAATGTACATACTCGCAAGTACCTTGTGACATTTGGATGATTATTACATTAATTTTAATACTATCGAGATGATGACGTGTACGTGTATAGTGAAACTCTTTAACGGTTACTTCTTCTTCATCTTAGCGTTAATCCCAGTCGCATCCAAAGCTATCAGCTTGGAGTCTAGAGTCTGCTTTACCAGTCTAACTGCGGATTCGGCTGAACTTCGATATCCTATTCTGTGGAGCGACTGCCATCTGACCTCCACAACCCAAAGGCGATATCGAAGCATTGCAGTTAGACAAGTTGTTGGATTTTTGTAGGGCTCCAACTACCCGTAACGTCTGCCATAGATGTTCGTATGGCAACCGGGACCTGATCTGGACAACCATTCAAAAACAATTCAGCAATCCCACCCGATCTCTCATAGTCTCTACATATCTATGCGTTTTGTCAGAGAGGGTGGTACCCACAGCGAACCTCTTTGAGATACTGACTAGTAGACTATCCTATAGTACCTCGGCACATTTTAGCCGGTAGTAGCAATATTTTTCCAAAGAATCGAAGACGAAACTGACTCTCTCTAACTTAACAACGAAACTTTTTTTACACATGGCTATTCATAATTTTTCGTTACCATTAATAATGTTAATGGATAACACTTCAAAATTTTGCAACATCCCAATCAACGGCTAGCTAATTGGTCATTAACCATTGCGTGAGCGCTGGTCAAAGCTCACGAGCAGACCCGAGCACTCACGATCATAGCACGACCATCTCTCAAGGCCGCTTCAGCTAAAGGCAAAGTCAAGTGCTGACAATTATATATTATAAACTATAGATACGTTATCTATATTCTAAAATGGCGTCAAAAAATGAGGACGATAGTCCTCCTTTTACATAAAAAATTAAAAAACCCCCGACTTTACCCTAAAAATGTTTACTGCAGCGCCCCCAAGTGGGTTGTCACCCTAATACCTATCTAAGAACATGAACCAATCAAACCCAAACCAATAATTGAAAACTGCATCAAAATCGGACTTGTAGTTATGGAGAAAAATGGCAACATTGATTTGTATTAAAAATGCTTGCTGTAGCGCCCGCTGTCGAGTTTTTATTGTAACACCTACCTAAGAACATGCTTCAATTAAAGCTGAATCCATAACTGAAAACTGCATCAAAATTTGATTGGTAGTTTCGGAGAAAATGGCAACATGGATTTGCACAAACAAACATCCTCTCACCCCAAACGCATATACTGTCTCCGTTCCGTCGTGGGTAAAAATGACATAATATTTATTCACGCGAGTAAGAAACTATAATTTTTATACCTAATGTTTGCGCCATTTTTGTAAGCCGCCAAATTCGGGCATGGTGTGTCTATATTGAAATACGTCATTTAGTGTTCAAACTTTCTTGTTTACTTTTTTAATTAGATTGCTTCTTTTATTTCGTTGTATGTCACTTAATACGTCTAAATGTAGGTCATTGTTGTCAAGATCATGGATTAGTGTACGGCTTTGTAATTTAAGAATAATCTAGTGTTGTAATAATAAGCGTATAATGTTATAAATCAAGGCTTGTTTCGTAAGTTAAGATTATTTGTTTGTAATGCTCCGGACGTATCTTCTTTCATAGCCAGCGTTCAAGTCGTTGTAATGAGGGTTTTTTGTTTCTTTATTTGGAGCAGGCTTTAATCGAACTGCAAGTATATTCGCAATCCAATCGTTGATAGTAAATTATAATATTCAGATCCAATACTATTAAGGACCAATCGAGTTTAATGTGCAGCAATTAATATACTAGTTCTTGCCAGCGGCTCCGCCCGCGTGGATGTCGGTTATCGCGACCAAATATAGCCTATGTCCATTCTCCTGGTCTAACCTATCCCTATAACAAATTTCATCAAAATGGGTTCAGTGGTTTAGCGTAACATACAAACAGAGTTACTTTCGCATTTATAATATTAGTATGGATGTGCATGGGTGTACTAACGCTATTGGTCCCTACACTAGTTCATGATATTGGATTGCTAAATTATATTGACTGTCTATTATTTCTGTTTAAAATTTTAGGACAATAGCCAAACGTTTTTATGAGACTTTTTAGATATTCTTATTTGCGGTATTTTTATAAATTATTTTAAAATGTATTGCATTCATCGATTAATGGAAAATGCCAAATTTCGTATTTTCCTATACTCGTACCTAGGTACGGAATTCCTATAGATAGATTTTTATACTTTATTATTATTCGAGCAACTACGAGTATTTAAATAAATGTATTTATTTATACACATACAATTGTGTAAATACATACATAATATAATTAATCATGAAATGAAGATTTTAATTTGTCGCTTCGCAATATTATAACTAAAAAGTTTGAAAGGATTGACCCCAGACTATGAGCTGAGCTTTGCATGCGACTGGGATGCGTTAGGATGAAGAAGAACGCTACCTATTTCATATTACCCACATAAATGAGTTTCTGGCACTACGAAATACCGTTAACAATGTAAAAGGTACGCTCACATAACAAATGATTAACACATTAGCGAGTTCATTAACCTCTTTTAAATACTTTTACATACATTATGTCAAAGTATGTGACGACAGGTGAAGGTCGTTCATAAGATAGACTAGTCTGTCCGGCCCGGCTTCATTTGTGGCATTAACGCCTGCCTTTCAAATAAGGTATGCAAATCTGCCGGATTTGTGACAGCCTCTGTGGCGTGGCGGTAGTGAACGCGACTGCTACGCAGGAGGCTCGGGTTCGATCCCAGCTCATTGCAAATATTTGTATGCATGAATATGGCTATTTGCATTAGGCTGGGTGTTTCTAGGTATAATATGTATGTATTCACAAAAAATAAGTATCTATGTATGTTTATCCACATTCTAGATTCCGTAACATAAGCTAGTTAAGCTTACCAAGGGTCTAGATAGCGTTGTGTAGAATGTTGTGGGTATTATATTATTTATGATTACTGCTCCACTCCATTAGTTAGTAGCGTGATGTTATATAGCTTATAACTTTCCTTGATAACCGGATTATTCAATACGAAAATATTATATCTATGCAAACCAATAATTTCTGAGATTAGCGCATTTAAACCGACGAACTATTTTGAGTAATGCACTTTTACTTTTCTACAGATTTTCCACCAAGCGCCCTCAATCTCCAGCTTATATAAACGAACAAACTCTCCAGCTTCTTATTATTAAGTGTAGATGTGATACCATCTGTCACCGTTGGCTGGCTGACTGGGCCAGGTGAGCAGGTCAGAGTCTATTATCTACAATAAGCAGCTAATTAGCGGTTACATGCGCATATAATTACGAGTAATTTTCTATAGTTATAGTGACAATGGCACTTTGGACATTAGTAGGTAATATATTTATCAGTGTCAGACTGTACCGAATTAATTGTTAATTCATCGGATTAATTAGTAATAAATCAGAACAATAAACAGTGGCGACGTATCCCTGTAACGCGATTCCAGCCAGCTTCCCAAATAGGCCGCATGGTGTAAGCGTTAGTTCGATGTTATTTTTCCGTCACCGGATTCCGTTTTGTCCGACATTGACAATAAATAAACATAACATAACATAAACTCACGCCTGTATTCCCCGAAGGGGTAGGCAGAGGTGCTAGGACCCACATTTCGCCAGTTTATGTTTAGGTCCCAATGTAATAGGTGGGCGAGCCTATTGCCATTAACCGGGCACTTATAAACCTGCGATAAATACACACATAACTTCGAGAAGCATCGAAAAATCATTGGTGTGTGCCATGGTAAACCTGGGATCGAACCCGAGACCTCGTCTCAGCAGTCCATTACCCATACCACTAGGCTACCGCAGATTATATGTTAAGTATACAGATTATTCCTTGTTAGACTTTGTAAGTGTACACGGACTTACCAACACTTTTGGGGTCCAAATCAACTTCTCGGTTAGTCGGTGGTCCTTATCTGTTAACAACTAACGAGGCTCAGTCTTTCCTCTCAGGGTTGGGAGGTCAGATGGCAGTTGCTTCCGGAAAACCGACATATCAATCAAAAGCGATAAGCGGACTTCGGGCTCCAAAGTACGAATGAAAAATTGCTATGAGTATGATATTATGACATAACATAACATAAACTCACGCCCGTATTCTCCGAAGGGGTAGGCAGAGGTGCTATGATGATAAGTCCTTGCAGAAATAATTTAGTGTATGATAAGACCACTAAAAGTACTTCGGGGCTCAGCACAACTTTGAAGCTGGTACCACCTACTCATTGACAGTGGTAATAGCGCAGCCTATAATCACAGAAATATATAAAGAATAGGACTGCCATAAGCAGTCTTCACCTGCATGTCACGCGTGGAGATTTTTCACTTTAAATTAATAATCACAAGAGATAAGAAGTGCCTCTCTTTTTTCATAGTTCATAGTTCATAGTCATTTATTCATTTATTCATATTTCAAAGTTACAATCTCCCCTTTAGTCGCATTATGTCCAATTCGCAAAATGTCCAGCGGGCTCAAATTGTCCAATTCTCACAACTTCCAATTCGCAAATTGTCCGATTCTCACAACGTCCAATTCGCAAATTGTCCAATTCTCACAACGTCCAATTCTCACAATGTCCAATTCTCAATTGGTCCAGTTCATAAAATAGGAATCGTCTTTGATTACGGCAGGCCCTTTTGACAACCTTTTGCGAGGCGTGATTCAGCTTCCATTTTTATTCTAGAGTGGGAAAATACACAAAATGATTATTCATCGTATTTTTAACGATGTTATTACAAGCTAGTCTTAAAAGTATTGAATAAGCGTTCGAAAGTTCCTGTTTCATAGAACAGGAATTGCCTAAAAAGTTGACACAAGTGGATGTCGGTGACCAAATGCCTATGTCCTTTCTCATGGTCTAATCTACCCCTACACTAAATTTCATCAAAATCGGTTCAGTGGTTTAGGCGTGAAAGCGTAACATTCATACAGACAGACAGACAGAGTAACTTTCGCATTTATAACATTATAGTATGGATAATCCATATCCATACTAATATTATAAATGCGAAAGTAACTCTGTCTGTCTGTCTGTCTGTCTGTATGTTACGCTTTCACGCCTAAACCACCGCACCGATTTTGATGAAATTTGGTATAGGGGTAGATTAGACCATGAGGAAGGACATAGGCTATGTTTGGTCGCTATAACCGACATCCACGCGGGCGGCGCCGCGGGCAAAAGCTAGTATTGCCATAAATTCTTCCATTTCAAACTCCAGTAGCATTACCTATCTGTTGAAATATTAAGTGTTGCCGCAATCGTGACAGCTGAGCACGTGGTTGCCATATAAATGAATGTGTATGGGTTAGAATTACATAGAAATAATATTTGTACGTAATATGTATAATTTAGAAAGTCAAATACTGATAGTCTTTTACACCAATAGTTATGGTAGTGGTTTACAACATATTATGCGCGTTAATAGAACGTGTAATTTCTTTAAATTTATAATTATTGTAATCTTGATAATTTCAAACACAACTTAAAAGTAAAATATTACGTCAAGTTGATTAATTTATGGTAAAGGTTTGATAGTATGATATTAGAAGTTTAGCCGAGTAGACAAGCACGCTGTAGTAATATTGTGTGTGCTACAAATAAATGGAAGCCTCAATAAGTATAAGTTTTAATAACAAAACACTAACCAGAGCCATTAAGCAATCTCTGTAAAGTAAATCCGGCAAGTCTAAAAATGGTTCACCAAGAAAAAGTATACACTTCACATAAATCACATGTTGTAGTTATTATGTGTATAACAAGCATAGTCATAGCACACAAATATTCACTTTTGATCCGTCATGCAGCACAACATGAGAAACGGCGGGAAATCATTAGTTTATGTAGGATAAAAAAATTGAATAAAATATGTAAAGATATTTTTTTTTAATTTCTGGAAGAGTTCATTGTGTTCTATTTTTTAAATATTTGTGTAACACCAATGAGTTTCAATATAAAAAAAACATCATGCGTTTGATATAACGTTCTTAATTTTAAAAAGATTATGAAGAATGCTGGCTGGAAGTCTTACCACTAATACATAAGGACCAGACCATGGAGGATGTACATTATAGCAAGATTGTTATAACTCCTACTGGCTTGGAATAATATTTTTAAATAAAAAATATTACCTAATAATGTAGCTAAGGCAAGTAGGCTCCCGGCTTAAGTAAAATGTTAAAAGATTCTTCTATTGGAGAATTTTCAGTGGATAGGTACACGGAGACTTGCTGTTACTTAAGAAATTGAAGTAAGATCAGGTAAAATGTGGTCCTAGTTCACCTTACCAAAACAGAATTTATTGCGATTAATTAATTACCGCATTAATCATCAAATTTATGTGCTGTCATTTAATTTATTAAGACAAGTTATTAGATATCTTTAATAACGGATATGGCCGAATTCCTAATGATTAATATTTAATGTGTAACTTATGTGTAATGATCGTAATTTAGACATTTTTGATGTGAATTAAGCAAGAGTCATTACTTATTATTGCCTGTAGTAGATGCTATCTGTTGTTGAGTGGTAAAGGGTCTTTTTAATTGCGTTAATCTATAATTATGATATTAGGCCCTTGGCCCTACAATTATATTAAATACTTCTTAACTAAGTTCTTTTGCTCATAATTATAACGTATACCTTGATGACTTCTATTATACGTAGAGTCATAGGTACCTACTACTAGAATGGCTGTACGGAATAAAAAAAAAACTATCGCGTAACACCGCGTACTATGAATACAAGGATAGATACCAAAATTCAGCAACTTGTTTGTTTGATCGAAAATATGATCTGACTAGCTTTTGTCTTAGGCTCCGCCCGCCTGGATGTCGATTATCGCCACCAAATATAGCTTATGTATTAATCCAGGGTGTTAGCTAACTCCATACCAAATTTTATTAAAATCGCTCCAGTTGTATAGATGTGAAAAAGTAACAAATATCTATCCATACTTACAAACTTTTAGGTTTATAATATTAGTAGGATTGGTATTTTACACACATATTTATTTGTGTTTCAGACTTTTAAACTAAGTATTCGGCATGGCGACGGCGCGCGGCGGCGGTCCCGTTCCTAATTTGAGATGCATTTTTTTCCGCCTCATTACGGAACTGTGACGTAAGTGGATATAAGCATTCATATCATCTACTTGTTAGATATTTGACCCATATTCTACAGTGACACTCAGCCTGAATCGTGAGTTATTTGAGGACAGATCGTATAGACAGATTGATAGTTTGACATATTACTTAGTGTCAGAAGTGTAGATGATTGTGACAAATTACAGAAGGATATCGATAGGGTAGTAGCTTGGAGTAGGAGTAATAATTTACACTTTAACACCTCTAAGTGTGTTACTATCACATTCACTCGCGCGCATGCTCCAATGCTATACGATTACAATATCGTGGGAGATCCGTTGGCTCGGGTTACAGAAGTGCGAGATCTGGGTGTTCTTTTTGACGTACAGCTGACGTTTCGTGATCACGTCATAAAAATATGCAAAAAAGCATTTAGAAATCTAGGTTTTGTGCTTAGAACAGTGAAGAATTTTACTAGCATCGGGGCAATAATCACTTTATATAATGCACTTGTTAGAAGTCAGCTGGAATGTAATGCAGTCATCTGGAGCCCACATGAAATTAAATATAATCTCATGTTGGAGCGCGTTCAAAATAAATTCATTAGGTACTTGTATTTTAAATATTATGGAGTTTACCCTTTTTACCCTTTAATGTATCCAACGTTATTCGTACTGGGTATGGTTGGCTACAATGAGCTGAGGGTTAGGAGGGAGCTAGCGTTGGCCGTGTACCTATTAAAGGTGTTGCGTGGAAAGGTCCAAAATCCGGCCATACTGGAGCGGATTGATCTATGCGTCCCAGACGGGTACGTGGGGAGGCGCCGGAGGCCGCAGCTTCTGAAGGTGCCGTGCGCGCGCACTAACTTGTTGAAGGAGGCACCGCTAACGCGGGCCCTCCGGACACTCAACATTGTATCGAAAAACATTGACCTGTTTTGTTGCTCCCTGAGGGAATTCACAGATACAACATTAAATACCTTATGTTACAAATAGTTTTAAGACTGTATGTTTAGATTGCCTACTCTGTTGTATTAGGGTAACCTGTAAGAATAGATGTAGATGAGATAAATAAATAAATAAATAAATAAATAAATAAAAACAATCATTCCTCAGAAAAATCGCGATTCAGGCTGAATGTCATTCTAGAATATGGGCCTTAGTATCTAACTTTCCTACGGGTTGTCCTCCCTGATGTGGATATGATATATTGATTTTTAAGGGAGCCATCTGACCCCAACTTCGAGAGGGGATTCTCCAATTTGGCATTTTTGTTAGATAACTTTAATGCTAATAATACGATTAATAGCATATAAAACGTTTAGCAAATGTAATAGCTATCATGTTAATAAACATGAACATTAATTTGCAGAACGCGTCATAGATCTCTTCACTTACGCAATCTGTACCGGGCATTATGTGAGAACCGTGGACTGCCTACATGACCGCGGCGAATCGGCGAACGATTGGTATGGTCAGTGACAGATTCAATCTGTACGTCCGAGAGTGAATTTACGTAATAAATATCTGTTCAAAATTCAGTTTCGATGTTATTTTAATTTGCCACATGTCAAAAAACAGCACGAGGTCAGTTTGATATGAAAAATTGTGTAAGAAGACGATTTTTTTTCTGTGTGCATAATCCCCAAACCTTAATCCGGCTTCGCGGAGGGGGTCTGACAAACTCCCTCCGCCGAAGCCGGTGAGGTGGTAATGTCGGATTGGAATCGACTATGTGAAACACGCATGCCGTTTTTTGGGTTTTCGGTTGCCGGAGGGGAGATTATAGGAGACTTATATCTCGCACTCCAGCCGACCTAGGGCTATTTCGAGCTGGCTATTCCTCATACGATATGGGTTTTGTACAGAGTTTTATAACGAGAACTGGCCTTATGGTTTGTTTTTTTTTGTACCACTTAGGTTTTTTAATTAATAGTCCACAATATTCTACACAATGCTATCTAGGTACTTTTTTTTGTTAATACATACATATTATACATAGAAACACCCAGACCAATGCAAATAGCCATATTCGTGCATACAAATATTTGCACTGAGCGGGGAGCGGAGGCAGATAAACACACGTACCTGATGGAAAGTGGTTACCGTACTCAAAGGACCTCATTTTGTATGTGGGTGGTTTTAAATTCGTAATTTTGGTACTAATTATATGTAGTTTCGAATTGTAGCGTGTTGTCGCTGCATTTGTCTTGCGCCGTGCTTGTTCGTTCATTTTAATCGTTATATCACTTCGCCAATAACACAATGTTATGTACAATTCACACAATGAGCGCGGAACACGCGTTTTATTAGATAAATGGCTATTATAATAATAACTGCAGCAATACTAATAACAATAGTGGCCAAATTGCTTCCGTGATTGAACAATAAATGGTAAAAATATGTCAGTTTTGTTACTCATTATTAAAACAATTTTATAAAATAAGTTATACCCACGAAATAATGTTTTCCATGACAACGATTTACATGGCACTAGATCAAAACCAGCGGTTTTGCGTGAGTGGGTCACACAAATAAACAAACAAATTTAACTATCGCGGTCCTATCGTCCATAATAGTTGGTGAAATTTCTATCTATTACAAGTCTCAATTGTTGATTTTGCCTATGAATTGTTTTAACACGCGTATAGACCGTGGTAGATCGATTTAGGAATAGTTTGCATTATATATCGTAGTAGACTGCATGCTCTTAATACATGATATAAAACAGAAATTATAATTAAATGTACAATATACAACAAAAATGAGAAGACGTAGTAGACTAGATTTATTCATTTTTTTTCATTTATTCATTAAAACCATAGTTACAGAGTTTACAGAGTCGTTATCTCCTGAACTAAGTTGTTAATCTGTATCTCAGGTCTCAGGAGACAATTCCTTGATTATGAGTCAGGAGACAATTCAATGAAACAGTGACAAACAATGAACAGTAACTAGAATATTAGATTAGTTAGTAGTAGTAGAGTAGTAGTAGTAGAATAGTAGATTAGTAGTAGTAGAATAAAAGATTAGAAGTAGTGATTTTCGTTACACAAAAATAAAGATACACGCGGGCGTCACGTGACGCTGCAGTCGATTTCGCTACAGTGTGAAAAATGTTTACAACCCCTAATTAACCGGTCCAAACAGGTCGCAAGGTCAACGAACTTTATTCTCAATCCATTTGGCACGAGGTGTAGTCACCTATATGTAACTACATAGTTCGAATACATAGGGAAAAATTACACTTCTCGGGCGGGTTCATTTCCCCCTATGTATTCGATTTGTATAGTTAGCATACTTAATGCTGTAAAATTCAATCAAGTATCTACATAGTTGTGTAAAGAGAAAAGAGGAAATTGAAATGGTAAAGAAAGGTCTCGAGTAAAACATAATATTATTTTCCTGTTCAAATAATGAATGGAAGTAACGGGTTTTTTTATGAAGATTGAACCATACGTGTTGGTAGACTGGTAGAGTAATTCTCCAGGATAAATAAATCATAACAATGAAATCTTCTGCTCAATATCCCGCCATAGCATAATTCCATTAATACAATTCTTAAATTGTGATTACACTATTAATTGTAAACATTTTGTAAATAAGCTTTTGTACTGCAAGCCTATGGCGAGGGCAACAAAAGATTCGAAAGTCAGATAAGTGATGGCCGCCCGCATCTGCACACTAGAGGCTAATCCAGAGTATTGTTGGAGGCAATTGAAGAGGTTTTGTGCGGTGACCTCTGCCGTGAACTTTTACCAATAACGCATAACATTGCTGTGTTACAATCGCGAGCGAGTTCCACAATGATTTCTAGTATATCGGTTTGTTTTACGATTGGCAGTGGCACAGATATGTGTGATAGATCATACCGCGCATATATTCAATAGTATGTAAACAAAGCGTCATACATTTTCGACACTAATTATGACGTCATGCAAGCTATTTATTGATAATGCTCACCGTAAATAGAATGGTCTTAATCACAACATTTTTTTATAGCGTTATTATGTTAACTTCAAAATTCGAATACATCGGGAAAAATGAAATGCTCAAGTGGGACTTGAACCAACGACCTATTCCTTACAGGGAGAGGCTATTGAGCCACACCTGAATCAGGGAAAGGTCGTGGATTCAAGTCTCACTATACAAACACATAATATAAGTAAGTACATAAATTCGTTCAAACTAAATTATGCTACAAAAATGTTTATAGCTATACGTTAAGATATTTTGTACTATGTTTAATATTATCAAGATTCTAGATACTGAAATGATTCCTTTTAATAAGAGAGCATAAATACATTTAATAAGAGCATTAAAAGCCTCAAATAGCGGCTATGTCCATATTTAACGAAAACCATGATGTCCTCATTACATAATAGATACAGACGATAGATGCAATCAATTCCTACAACCGTAAAGGTCGAGGCTTCTCAATTAGCTAAGTACCTACTACTTTTAACTGAGGACATCGGGTATACACTATGGCTATAGTTGCTATAGTGATAATATCGTATTTTTTTAAGGTAGGTTATTCGGTACCAAGAAGGCACGCGCAACACGATGTGTCAACCCCGGGCCTACTTCTGCTAGGGTGAAGAGTAGCCTCACCCATCACCCTCAGAGTCACGCTCATGGCCGGAGACATACTTCAAATAAAAGTGTCTTTCTTTCTACCTTTCTAAATTATTTACTGCTATTTGGCGACCAGTGTTTCTTCTGTTGAGTGTGAGAGAACTAGACCTCTCCCGTACCAGTTCCACCGCCACTTTTACACACATCATCTCCTGGGAAGGTTGTGAGATATATATTAGCAATACATCTGCGTAACCCTTTAGGTACACATATGCATGAGTATATATGTCAGTACATTACAAGTAAAGCATCCAAATTATGTCGCAAAGCTCCAGCTCTCTCATCAAACGCTTGCGCAAAGCACTTACCGTCAATTAAGTCCATATCGCAATCAGGGAAACTGACCACAGTCCACATATCACGCGTGTGGCTGGCTATTGCCTCACGTGGACACGACTAGACTAGACTAGATCTCACTGTGTTCAGTAAAAACAGGTTAGCCCTAAAATAGATTAACCTGCCTCCTAGACAAGTGGCAATCTGTTGACCGGCGCGGCGTATTGTAGGATAAAATTATGAATGTCTGTCGGGTCGGGTCTGTTCTCCTACGTTTTTTGCTTCTGATGAAGCTTATCTTGGCTTTTACGGCAACAAGGAGGTGGCCGCGCGGTTCCCGGCAGAGTAGAATTTGGTCCACCTCATCTCTTCACATGTGGTGTCATACAAGGCGACTAGGGATACGGCTGTTTAACATCAGACATATATATACAGCCCAGACTCAGAATGGATGCACGGCTAGAGCCAATTGTCCGGAAGGCGGCAATAGGCTCACCCCATATTACGTGGGACCGAATCCAATGATTGGTGAAATGAGGTTGTTAATTCACCTCTGCCTAACCCTCTGGGGATAAAGGAGTGATTATATGTGTGTATGTATTACGAAAGCAACTCCCGTCTGAGTATGTATTTTCACGTTTGAATCGTTATAAAATCCATACTAATATTATAAATGCGAAAGTAACTCTATCTGCCTGTATGTCTGTCTGTCTGTCTGTCTGTCTGTCTGTCCGTCTGTATGTTACGCTATCACGCCTAAACCACTGCACCAATTTTGATGAAATTTGGTATAGGGGTAGATTAGACCGTGAGAAAGGACATAGATTATGTTTGGTCGCGATAACCGACATCCACGCGGGCGGAGCCGCGGGCAAAAGCTAGTAATATATATTTTGTGATGTAAAAAAATAAATATAAAAGTAGTTAAGTAAGGTTAAGGTAAGTTAGGTTCGCAATGCGTGCGGATTACTACAGAGACATAAGGATTATTTGCTGCTTTAGTAGTAGTTGAATCCACTGTATATTACTGCTGTTATTACAGTAAACTTGATGTCCTTAATTAAAAATAAAAGTTCAGAAGTCTCGACCTGTTTGGTTTTAATGGATATCAGCTATCTCTTAATAAATATGTAATTAGAACATTATTTTTTTACATTGAATATGATCTATGGAAAGATTTAATTGCAAATTGTATGCAATAGTTGAGCCAGGAGATAAATAAATACGCAAGGTTATTGCACCCATTGAGAAGATGGCATAAAAGTATTTGAATGTTTTTTAAAAGATTTTCTTTTAGCTAGGCATATTCATAATTAAGAAACATCTTTTTTTTTTATACTGCACACATCAATTTGACTTCACCTCGCCTGATATCTAATATAATATTTAAGAATCTCTCTCGCTTTTTTCGGGAATACATTATTAGAACTGGATCTTAAGAAATTTACCAATCTGGAACTTTACCCATTACAATAAAAATGCTTATACTTAACTAGTTTTAAATATACAATAAATAATAACGCGATCATGGTATAGGTACATACGTATTATATTTGCCTGATGTTCTATTATTCTCGTTATTATTATTGTATATCATGGAACGCGAGTGTTTAAAAGTTAGTTTAATTTTAAATATATTATGACAGATTTGAATACCTCTTTTTTAAATGTTTTTTTAAGTATACTAGAAGTACAATCGAAAACATCGGAATAAGTGAATCTCTCAGGTGGGACTTTCCCTTGGGCCTAGTTGGTTAAGGCATGGGGAATAAGAAAGGGAAAGCTCGCAGGGTTTTTAAATGTTGGTGAAAAGATTCATTATGTACCAGACGAACTAAGTAGAACAAGTAGAAAGCTTCCCACGATACATTTGTGTATGTGAACGTGAACTTCTGCCGTCCTTAAATGTCTAAAAGGATTTAGATAATATCAAAGAGAAATGGCGAACAGCACGATCATATGTTTGCGTACAGTCAGCGTCATAAATATTTTGTCTAGAAAGTCAAAATGATTTTAAAACTAAGGTATTAAGAGCCAATCAAACGTTGTATTGTTGTCCGAACCAAAGGATTCGCATAATATACGACAACTGTTAATACGTCTACTTGTCATTATGTCCAAACTTCAAGCTTTAGTGACAAATTGACAAAGACACAAAATGTTCAAATGTAAAAAACGTGAATATGTCTAAACGGGATTCGGTCAACAGGAAAGGAGGAAAACCAAGGAACTTGGAGCACTTTGGCCATCAACATCTTTCTAATACTGACGGTACATAATGGTGAATTTTATTCAGACGAATTCGCAATAGTTCAACCTTTGTTGAGAATGTGCACATTACATAATATCAATTAAGCATTGAAATAAATTGTAGTTAAAACAATAAATGTTAATAACAACATCGATTTATCTTATTATTAATAACAAAAGAAAGATGAATTATTAGGTAAGTAATAGATTGATAATATAATAATAGATATTAGATCTTATACCGTGAGAATACTGTGCACAATCGAGCAGGGGTCATGACCTAGTTATTGATCAATTATCGTGTTAAAAAACAGTTTTCTATGACGTTATTCAGTGTGACAAAGGAGATATGGTTGCACCTTTACATGCAATCCATACTCCATACTAATATTATACTTAACTCTGTCTGTCTGTCTGTATGTCTGTCTGTCTGTATGTTACGCTTTCACGCCTAAACCACTGAACCGATTTTGATGAAATTTGGTATACGGGTATATTAGACCTTGAGAAAGGATATAGCCTATGTTTGGTCGCGATAACCAACATCCACGCGAGCGGAGCCGCGGGCAAAAGCTAGTCAATTAATATATCACAGTTTGCTGCTGGACCTAGGCCTCGTCCAATGTTAGGTGGCTTCAGCCCACAGAAATATTATTAGGATAGAACAGCCAGGAGCGGGAAACGCGTGCCAACTTTCCAGACAATTCCTGTCCTATAAGACAGGAACCTTTTAAGACTAGCTTGTAATAACAGCGGTAAAAATAACATCAATATGGCATTTTGTGCTATTTCCAATTCTAGAATAAAAATGGAGGAGTAAATTTGAAACATAGAGGCATTTGTTATCTCTCGTGGTTACTATTTACGGTGAAAACGTTTCCACGCGTGACATGTAGGTGAACACTGATTATGGCTGTTCTATCCTTATACAGGGTGTAATCGTTAAGTGTGTCCAGGCGATTATTCCGTAACTATTACAGATATCAAAAAACTTTATGACTGATACTGATATCGAAAGCACGTTACCTAATGAGTAAAATGACATCAATCACTTTTTAAAAATCAAACGAGAGGTATCTAACATTTTGACATTAAACACTCCCATACATTTAGTATGAGATTAGTAGAAAGGTTTTAGTGTCCTTATTTTAAAAGAATATTTTAGTTTAGTACTGATATTAAAGGAAGCTGTTTATTAACCTAACAGAGTAATAAAACTATCTTTTAATTGAATAATATTTATTTCTTAGTAAGTACAATATTGTATTCAAAGCAGATGTTCGAAGGGACGTCCTTGTTGTGCGAAACAATGACAAGCTCTACTTACAGTTTTTAAATTAACCCTTAACATTTGAGGAGTAATTAAAGCAATTGTACGACGTCACTTTGAACATCTGCTTTGAATACAAAATTTTGTACTTACTAAGAAATAAATAATATTAAATTAAAAGATAGTTTTATTACTCTGTTAGGTTAATAAACAGTTTTCCTTAATATCAGAACTAAGCTTAAATACTTTTTTAAAATAAGGACACTAAAACCGTTCTACTAATCTCATACTAAATGTATGGGAGTGTTTAATGTCAAAATTTTTAGTACCTTTCGTTTGATTTTTAAAAAGTTATTGATGTCATTTTACTCATTAGGTAACGTGCTTTCGATATCAGTTTAAAGTTTTTTGATATCTCTAATAGTCACGAAATAATGGCCTGGACACACTTAACGATTACACCCTGTATATTTCTGTGCTTCGGCCTACTCTTAGTAGCTGAAAAGGGCTGTCGTCGAAAGTGACGCATATGAAAGGTTCTGTCGACGAAATGACCTGTGGTGAAAGATCCTGCTGGGGAAACGGAAATAAATGAATAACCCTGTCGACGAATAGTCCAATGGCGAGTCGATCTTAGGAGAACGGTTGCAGAACCACTATTTCCACGCTGGCCAGACGGGTTGGAACAGGATTTTCGAGATTTCCTTCTCTCGTAGTGATATCATGTCGCCTTGTACGACCCCCCTCAGATGAGGTGGGGTAATGATACTTGTATTCTTTCTTCGTCACCATAAAGTCTTACATTTCTGTAGGAGACCAGCCCTTCTAAACCAGTGGCAATAATGTGTTTGTTATTTTTCTTGTATGATTTCAATTTGCAAGTCATACACGCGGCCGCCTCTGGAAACCAGCGCTGTCCACCTGTACTACCACGCGGACAGCATTTACACTGAGAGGCGACCGTTATTCTGCATTACCTGATATTTTATGTTCTCTCTTTTCCTATCAACATTTTTATGTGTGTGCAAAATAAAAATAAAAATTCTTTCTTCCTTTCTTTGTAGAAAATGATCCGACAGGTGGGCCGTGAGCTTGTCTGCCACCTAAATGGTATGAAAATGAACGGGATTGACATGCATTGACGACTGTTATAAACGTCACAATACGTGACAATCCCAGACATTCATGATTGTATTCTACAGTATGCCGGACAGCGAATTGATACTGGAATATGGGGACTAGTTTTTTAATTAATGAGCAAATTGCACATAAATAATTTCACGGTAGGAGACTGTTGAGTTTTCTTTGTTTGTTTTTAATTTATACATTTTGCTATGGGAGTAAAACGGAAAGCACTAACATTTGATGTTTTTAAGTTCACAATACATCGGGAAAAAGAAGCGCTAAAGGGGGACTTGAACCCCTTTCCCTTACAGGGGGAATGCTCTTCCAACTGAGCTATTGAGCCACACCTGAATCACTTTTCAAATTTCCATTCTCTTTACATCCGTCTTTAAGGGCGACGGTGGAGCTTTTCCTTAAAAAAGTTAGCTAAATAAATGTTATAAAAATTTCATTCAAATTTTTGATGTTTTTATTTTATTTAAGTGAAATTTATGATTAATGCGTTTATATTTTGTTAAGACATAATCACGGAGGACAGAATATGACATGGACATAATATATCTTCTCCACGTTGTTATGTGGGGCTCTCACTACGATAAAACAAGCTAACAGGTACCTAAATGTGTGGTCCATGGAACGCAATGATGATCGATTGAGCAGTTAACCCGAGAAAGCGTAACAAACATACAATCTACAGTCAATTATATTATACGCGTGGTTAATAGATAACTGGTCTTATACGGTAGAGGAGTTAAATATCCCAGGAGATAAATATTTATTATGAACTAGCTGTTGCCCGCGGCTCCGACCGCGTGGATGTCGGTTATCGTGACCAAACATAGCCTATGTCCTTTCTTAAGGTCTGATCTACCCCTATACCGAATTTCATCAAATTCGGTTTCATGGTTTATAGACAGACAGAGTTACTTTCGCATTTATAATAATAGTATGGATATGGATTATTCTAAAATCATTTTGAAGTCGGCCAAATCGTGACGTAACCGCTATGCGTTTAACCACCTTGAAAAGAAGGCAGTTCTGTGTTAACACAATAGAGTTGTAGTTATCTCACACCTCGTGGGAATGATGTCGCGGGAATCGAATCCACTATTATGTTTTGTTTGCTGATCAGTTCAGATCACATTTAACTATATCTGCAAGACAACATTGAAACTGGATTGTTGGAATATATTAACAACTTGTATATTTTTAGTGTGATAGTATAATGGAAAAAGTAATAGCGTCGGTAGCTTAGTGGATAAGGAGTCGGCCTTACGATCGAGAGGTGGCGGGTTCGATCCTGGCTATTACACTACCGACGTGAACCCACTCCTAGCACACGCAATTTAGCTTAGTTGGAGGGGTTAGAGGGAAAATTAGTAACTTCGGTTCTAATATTCTTTAAAAAAAATCGCTCAGACGGGACTTGAACTCACGACCCAGTCGCTTACAGGGAGAATATAGGCAATATAATATAATCAATAATCATATTAAACTCTATGATTATATTGAACTAGCTTTTGCCCACGGCCCCGCCGGCGTGGATGCCGGTTATCGTGGCCAAACATAGCCTATGACCTTTCTCAAGGTCTAATCTACCCTTACACTAAATTTCATCAAAATCGGTTCAGTGGTTTAGGCGTGAAAGCGTAATATTCAGACAGAGAGATAGAGTTATATACGTTTTGGGGTATCTCAAAAGACACTCCAAAACGTGTATACTATTACATAATATTATGGAGTAGGTACATTTTATGATGTCACTGGATTCAAGATATCTGCCGAAAACAATAACAGTGCCGAGATATCAGATACTCAAATAAAATAAAGAAAACATTTATTATAATTAAGAACCTCTTCCTTGTGTGAACTCGGTTAAAAATGGTTAATCTCTTGTTGATAATATAAGTTATGTAAAACCGTTATTTTGGTACAGTATTCTTTCATTGTTAAGGAGCGAGTATCTCCTTAACAATGAAAGAATACTGTAGGCAATTAAACAACCATAACTAGAATGGGCGCAAACTTCCGTCTTTGTGCTAAGAATATGCCCACGGCCGACCAGGAAACGCGTGCGGATTTTAGGACGAATGTTCACAAAAGTTGGCGAGAGAAAGCTCGCGTTACGACAGAACTGATCGTATCACAATGCGTACCTTGAGAGCGACGCATAATTATACGTTGGAGATGTTTATAATCTTTGTTTATCTTAGACATGTCGTAAAATGTATAAAATATGATTTTGACGTTGTTACTTTCAGTTAAAATACTTTTAATTGAGAATGCTTCTGTTCTTATACATTTAATGAGCGCCACCTTTTTTTGAATGAATTTTACAGCATTAAGTATGCTAACTATACAAATCAAATATATAGGGAAAAATGAAACTTCTCGGGCGGGACTCGAACCCGCGAACTCGGCTACCGAGACAGGCCGAGTTGGTCAAGGCATTCCCCCTATTTTCATTTGCATTTCAATTTTCCCTATGTATTCGATCTTTTTTTAAACCTCTTAGGTGGCAGACAAGCACAGCACTCACCTAATGGAAAGTGGTTACCGTAGCGTATGGACATATGCAGGGGAGTCACATTCGTGCTGCCGAGCTTGTAAGAACAGAGAGTTACTGTGCCCTCGTGCAGAAGACAGAGCAGGACAAGACTTTGGTATTCCCACTGCTAGCACAAAAACTCTCCAGTGAGCTCTGACTATCTGCAGTCATTAAACCATTCCAAACCATTCAGACCCAAATTCGTTCCTGCGTGGAATACTGCTCACATCTCTGGGACGGCTCCGCAAAGTACTTATTAGATGCTCTCGACAGGTTGCAGCGACGTGCGGCCCGCATTATTGGGGACCCTGAGGTCACGAACACCCTCGAGCCTTTGCAGATGCGTAGAGATGTTGCGTCTTTGGCAGTTTTCTACCGACTCTACCATGGTGAATGTTCTGACGAGCTCTTCCAATTAGTCCCACCCTCCCCTTTCCTTCACAGGACGACACGTGCAGGGCTAAGATGCCATCCATTTACGGTGCAGAGTATACCTGCTAGAACCAAGCGTTTCAGTGATTCATTCCTATGCCGCACCACTAAGACCTGGAATTCCCTGCCAGCTCACGTGTTTCCTTCTTCCTACAGTCCCGGGTCCTTTAAGCGGGGCGTGAAAAGGCATCTAATGAGGCCGTCAAGCTGAGTGCCACCACTGTTAACATGGTAAATGTTTACGATGGTGACCCTCTTTCCGAGACTTTGCCTTTAGCTTAACATCAGGCGAGGTGAAGTCAAATTGATGTGTCCTGTATAAAAAAAAAAAACTGAATCAATGGAACTTGTCATCGTCAGCGTTGCGTGTGATGCTGATATTACGATGATACAATTCATAAGTTACTTAGTTCTATTTTAAATTCTATACCCACGGCACAGAACAGATAATAGTACGCTAACAGGACCTACGGCCAAAGTTTCACACATTGTGACATCTCTTTTTAAGGGCGGCTAGCACTTTCTTTGTGAAGTAAATACTTTTCACTTTTTCTACAGACTGTTTTCACTTATATCGGCATTCCCGGTATGCCACAATTTTTCTTTAACATTCATTTTGATAAGTAAATTATCGTTAAAGTTATGCTACTCGGTTTCCTTTTGATTGAATATGGTGCACTTGAACATCGGACAATCGCCGTCTGCAGTAGGCAGCACTGCTAGTTCCTTGACATTATAGAAGATGCCTTCCTGGCGCGGCCCGCTCACTCGAACTTGAGCACGAAAGGGAAGGTGCGCTCCGACAACACCGCAAGGACAGAGTAGCCACGCGACGGCTGCTCTCATTAAAATCTCTCGTTATTTTTGTTAAAATAACGTTACGTAATTTATGAGCAATTGAGGTGGGCAAGTATGGAATACGAAGAAGATTATGGACAATTTTAGCGGGTACTAAATTTTCATATCCATCCATATACTCGTGTCTTTAAATCCCCGAAGGGGTAGGCAGAGGTGCATTAGCTTCTTTTTTGTGCGGAAATCCCCTCGGATACCTACCTCGCCGGAGCCGGAAGGGGAGGTTATGTCGGACTCGAACTAACTAAAACCGCACGCCGACTGTGGGTCGTGGTGCTAGGCCGGAGGTGAGGTTGTCTTCGACATATCCCTCGCACCCCGGCTGACCCAGGGCCCTTATGGTCTGGCCTCGGGAGGGGGGACAACGGTGTCATCGACTCGCCCCCGCAATAATAATAATAAGTACGGTGGGGTACTATGTTTATATTTTTAAATAAATGTTTTTTTTAATGTATTTAATGATATAATATATAAGTTTTATTGAAATGAATAAAGAGGAAGTAATAAATATTATTCATTAAATGAACATATCGTAAAAAGAATTACTAAAGGGTAGTCAATTTAATGAGGTATTCCTCGAAGCGCCACCGTTTTGAGGCGCACCTAATGAGGCGTACCATTTTTATTCTTCGGAGCGCACCATTTAGTAGCGCTCCCGAGAACAAATAAAAATATATCCAATTAAATTACAAAAAGATTTACTATGTTGTTGCTATAATAAATAAGTGATTGAAATTATCAGTGTCGCGCTACAGGCGATGTTGGCCCACCTCGTCTGCCTCGCTCGTGACGAGCGCGCCGTAATGATACGCCTCCAGGACATGTGGTGAGGCCGACACTAGGTGTTGAAATACAGCAACCAACTATGGATAGGTTAACGAGATACAGCATGTAAATGGATAGTGTAGCAAGTATGGATTGCGAGTGTTATAATTAGGATTAAAAAGATTAAAATTTTGCTAATCACTATCCATACTAATATTATAAATGCGAAAGTAACTCTGTCTGTCTGTCTGTCTGTATGTTACGATTTCACGCCTAAACCGCTGAACCGATTTTGATGAAATTTGGTATAGGGTTAGACTAGACCATGAGAAAGGACATAGGCTATGTTTTGTCGCGATAATCGACATCCACGCGGGCGGAGCCGCGGGCAAAAGCTAGTATAGTATAAAACAAAGTCGCTGTCCCTGTCTGTCCCTCCCTATGTATGATTAACTCTTTAAAACTACGCTACGGATTTCGATGCGGTTTTTTTAGTAGATAGAGTAATTCAAGAGGAAGGTTTGCATGCATAAAACACGCTTAATATGGTAGAGGGTGCATGCGGGTGGAATATAACTGGCGGAACGAAGTTTGCGGGTCAGCTAATGTATATTATAACAAATTGTATAAACAGGGTGGAAGATTTTCATGCCCCCTTGAGTGGAAATACTCAAAATATAATTCAAATTAAGGGAGTCGAACCCGCGAACTTTCTCTTACAGGGGGAACCAACTCGGCTACCGAGAAACGCCAAATTGGTCAAGCCATTCCCCCATTTTCATTTGCATTTCAATTTTCCCTATGGATTCGATCTTTTTTTAAACCTCTTAGGTGGCAGACAAGCACAGCGCTCACCTAATGGAAAGTGGTTACCGTAGCGTATGGATATATGCAGGTGAGTCACACTCGTGCTGCCGAGCTTGTAAGAACAGAGAGTCACTGTGCCCTCGTGCAGAAGACAGAGCAGGACAAGGCTTTGGTCAGCTAATGTATATTATAACAAATTGTATAAACAGGGTGGAAGGTTTTCATGCCCCCTTGAGTGGAAATATTCAAAATATAATTCAAATTAAAATTAAAATTTTATTTATTTGCTTAAATGTGGTTATACAAGTGTTAGGTACAATAGTTTTGTGCAGCACATTTACCATTTTATGGCATGCATACTACTATCGATTGAAACCATAAAAATACAGAATGTGATTTTTTCGGGTTTCAGTTGGTTCGATTACCGGGTGTGTCAAGCGAGTTTTCGAAAATCCGTGAACGCAGTTCTGTTCCTTTTTAAAATAAAGGAATGTTTCCTTTGAGTGAAATTCTCCGTCTTCAGTATTTCAAGTACTTCCTGTTTCATGCCCCTAGGCATGAAAATCTACCACCATGTATACGTAGTAGTGCTCAGACCTATTGTGAACGTACAGGATAGGGTTCTATTAAATAGCTATGAGGATTTGATTTTACATAAATATCAATAGAAATAGAATTAATTAGTTCATTTTTTTTTATTCAGGACACGTCAATTTGACTTCACCTCGCCTGATGTTAAGCTAAAGGCAATGACTCGGAAAGAGGGTCACCATCGTAAACATGTACCATGTTAATAGTGGTGACACTCAGCTTGACGGCCTCATTAGACGCCTTTTCACGCCCCGCTTAAAGGACCCGGGACTGTAGGAAGAAGGAAACACGTGAGCTGGCAGGGAGTTCCAGGTCTTAGTGGTGCGGCATAGGAATGAGTCATTGAAACGCTTGGTTCTAGTAGGTATACTCTGCACCGTATATGGATGGCATCTTAGCCCTGCACGTGTCGTCCTGTGAAGGAAAGGAGAGGGTGGGACTAGTTGGAAGAGCAAGGTGATAAAATAGGATCTTCGGGTGAGCTGTCTGCAAGGAGCGGAAGTAGGCCTTGGTGGCGATACCCACTCCTTCTTCCAGGGGTAAGGGATATGTCATTATGTCTTAGGCAATCTCACAGCCCAGCATCTGAAGTTAAGTCTTCAGATAGCAACGTGCGGTTTTAGTCGGTTCACCACTCCAGACAGGCGGGGGGTATCTGAGGAAATTTCCATCCGATAAACAGAGTGTGTTCAACCCGTGGTTTTTTTAAACAATATTAGAACCGAAATTACTAATATTCCCTCTAACCCCTCCAACTAAGTTTAACTGCTTGTGCTAGGAGTGGGTTGTAATGGATGGATGGATTTGAACCCGGGACCTCTCGATCTTAAGGCCGACTCCTTAACCATTAAGTTACCGACGCTAACGATAGCAGCTAACTGTTACATTATTACTTTTATCTAGTTAAGTAAGTAAAGTCAGATAGGTACATAAAAAAAAAAAAAATTGTTTCACACATGGTATACGCAATATTTCATTACAATAATTCATTAGATAACATGATAATAACATAATAATTGACATGTCAACAGATATATTAAATAACAGTATTATTAGCCAATCAGCATTTAGATAATACAACATTCAAAGAATTACAGTATCATTACAATATGATGTAACTATGATTTGTAATGTTTTTTACAATTGAAAACCTCTTCTTTTTGATGAAAAGACGTGGTAGTATCCGTAATATTGGCGATATTTTATAATATATACTATACTAGCTTTTGCCCGCGGCTTCGCCCACGTGGAGGTCGGCTATCGTGACAAAACATTTCTCAAAAGACGTAGGTGTACGAAGTTTCATGCTTCTAACTTTGAAAATGACCAACTTTCATACAAAATTTTAACCCCTATTTCCCCCCTTTAACCCCCCTTTTTCACGACCAAACATAGCCTATGTTCTTTCTAAAGGTCTAATCTACCCCTGTACCAAATTTCATCAAAATAGGTTCAGTGGTTTAGGCGTAAAAGCTTAATATACAGACAGACAGAGTTATTTTTGCATTTATAATAGTATGGAAGTGACCTGAGTTCCACTTTAGCCCGTAAATATATTGCTGTAATACTGAAGAAAGAGTATGCGATAGCCTCTATGTCATAGCTGTAGAGACGAGTACGGGTAGTAGGAGTCCTAAAAAGTCCAACAACTGGTCTAATTGGAATATTTCGCTATTACCTCTAGGTTGTGGAGGTCAGATGGTCGTCGCTTCACAGAAAATATCGTGATTTACCGAAATCCGTAGTTTTGCCTTTAGCTTATCATCAGGCGAGGTGAAGTCAAATTGACGTGTCCTTTATAAAAAAGTAGTTAGACTGGCAAAGCGGACCCCAGACTCAAAGATGATAAGCTTCGAATGCGACTGGGATTAACGCTAGTATGAAGAAGAAGTAACGAAGAGTGATAATTTATAGCAAGCTGATAGGAATTGGATTATAGGACCCTTCACTACTCCATTACAGCAACTGCAGAGCCATCTGCTTAGAAAAAAATAGGGGTTGGACGGGAATAGTACCATCTCTGAAACGGGGTACTGGTACCTATCGTCTTTGTGCCAATCGTGGCACAAGTTTTTACCTTTTTACTAACAGTCATTATGTAAAGACTAATTAATAATAATAATATACGAGACCAATATTGACTTTTACATAATATTTTTTTATGTCATAACGTCATCCAATCTTTGTGTGACATCTCTTATGCCAAAGCGATTAATGGCATCGATCCTTTCGAACTTATAATGTAACAAAAATATAGTTTTATAACAAAAATACTGCACTCAGAAGAAATCGCGAACTCGCGAGCGGCATGCCACGTATTTTCTTTATAAAAGGACACGTTAATTTCACTTCAACTCCCCTGATGTTAAGCTAAAGGCAAAGTCTCGATAAGAGGGTCACCATCATAAAGATCGTAAACGTGTACCATGTTAACAGTGGTGGCACTCAGGTTGACGGCCTCATCAGATGCCTTTTCACACCCCGCTTAAACTACCCGGAACTGTAGGAAGAAGGAAACACGTGAGCTGGCAGGGAGTTAATGCTAAAGCTTAATGGTGTGACATAGGAATGAGTCACTGAAACGCTTGAAAAGCTTGGTGTCAAGTGGTGATCATAAATAATGGCAGTCGCTTTACGGAAAATATCAATATAAATAAAGATCTGGGATTGTAGGAAGTCTAGGAGAGCTGATCCCGGGTTCTATAGTTCACATGCAATTGGTTTTACTGATAGGACTGTTGATGAGTCACGCGTGCGAAGCCCGCGGCAAACTATCTGATATTAACTGTGGAGTAAACCGTCCGTGCAATCTTCTCGCTAAATGTCATGGTTTATGTGTTGCACGGTTGTGTTGCAACACTAACTCGCCATGAATATTGTTATTGTTATGGCGGTTTTGGTCGGGAGATTATACTGTCGTTATATCTCGTAATGTTGTTTTTTTTGGATATTTCTTAATATTAATAGTAGCTATAATGATAGATCTTGGGAGGTGTCATCTTAAATTTTTTGATACTTTTGAATAATGACTCTTCAAGGCGCGTGTCGCGTTGGAGAGTGTCTATTATTCCAGTCTTAAAATTATTAATGCATGTAATTTGTATTTGCATGCACAGATAATTATATCTATATGTACCTAAAGATAGATTTGTAATCTAATAATTTATATGAATACTAGCTTTTGCCCGCGGCTCCGCCCGCGTGGATGTCGGTTATCGCGACAAAACATAGCCTATGTCCTTTCTCAAGGTCTAATCTACCCCTATACCAAATTTCATGAAAATCGGTTCAGTAGTTAAGACGTGAAAGCGTAACATACAGACAGACAGACAGACAGACAGAGTTACTTTCGCATTTATAATATTAGTATGGATTTATATGCCATTTATTTATTTTATTATTGATTTTGTTGATCACTTCTTTTTACTGTCTCATTATTTGTGTTTGGAATTTAATATTCTTGTTAACAGCTGAAACTCGATTCGCGTGACGGAAGAGCGACTAGTGGCGCTATTTGAAAACCAGCGCTTCGTGTACCCTGGTGCGGGTGTACGAGGCATTCATGCTGAGATGGTGGCCCATTTAGGTTCGCACTATGAATATTACTGTAATTCTTTGCCTAGTAACTATCTGTGTACATTGTGCGTATCCTAAATAAATGTTTTTTTTCTTCTTCTTCTTCTTCAGATCAAAGATGTTTTTGTAATTTCATAACTCATGATATACATATGTAGGTATTCATTTCATTTCATTTCATTTATTTATTTCTTAACAAACATAATTCGTGTAGAAATTATAACAATATACCTAAATTAAATACATGGCATTCAATAAAAATTACAAAAATAATAAATACATGCAAATCAAAACAATGTCAAAAATATAAAATGTAAACTGTTACTTAATGTTATGTTAAAATTTATCAAGAAAATAAAATAACAATAACAAACAAATCAAAATTATCAATTCAATAATCAATTCCAAGTCATATCACGATATTATCATTCAAAAATTATTAAACATTCATTTAGCAAAATCAAAAACAATGAAAATAGATGTAAGTTTGTATACAAAAATGTGAAATGTCAATGGTTATACTTATGATAAAAATTCATCAATAAATTACTAAACAAATTAAAATTATCAATTCAATAATCAATTCAAAATTTTGTATTATTATGATTCAAAAACTCATCAATGCCATAATAACATTTTTCCAATAAATATTCCTTTAACTTTAGCTTAAAAATATTGACACTGGTAATAGTTTTCAGTTCAGTGGGGAGTCTATTAAAGACCTTCACAGCCTGTACACCTGAACTATGCTTTACAACTTCAAGCTTTGGCACAATGACACTGTTTAAGTCTTTTCTGCGACTTTTTAGTCTTAAATTTCTCTCACTATTTGTCTCATATTTGTGCAAATTTTTCACTAGGTTCGTCAACAACACTAAAATATATAAGCATGGCACTGTCAGAATTTTCATTTTTATAAAATGAGGTTTGCATGATTCAGTCTGACTAATGCGTACCATGGTTCGTATGGCTCTTTTTTGCACAACAAAAGCTGACTCGATATTATACTCATAACTATTTCCCCAGAACAATATGCTGTATCTAAGTTTTGATTCAACTAGGGCAAAGTACACAGTTTTTAATTGTTCGATTGTTAACTCATCTCTTAAACTTCTTATGGCATAGCAGGCAGAGCTTAAGGAGTTAACTATAGCCAACAACTCTTGTTTCCAATTTAACATGGTATCGAGTTGAACACCTAGGAATTTTACTGTATCCACCATATCAACACCAGTGCCTAGAGACTTTACTCTCAATTCTACATTAGCCTTTGACGTAGTTTTGAACAGCATACACTTCGTCTTAGTAACATTTAATTTTAAGTTGTTCATTGCAAACCATTTCTCAAAAGTAGATAATGCCTTATTAACCTTGGTTTCAAGATCGTCAATGCTATCACCTGAAATTATTGCATTTGTATCGTCAGCAAAGAGCACGAGCTTCATGTCAGGAATCTCTTTACAAACGTAATCTGCTAGATCATTTATAAATAAGTTAAAGAAGATAGGTCCCAAGACAGACCCTTGAGGCACTCCTCTCCTTATTATTGTTGCTTTAGATTTATAAGATTTTTCGGTACCTTCTATCACTACTTTCGTCTCAACAAAGTGCTTCCTGTTCGATAAATAAGATTGGAATAATTTTAGAACATTATTACGTACTCCATAGTGCTCCAATTTTTTGATAAGTAATTCATGCTCAACATTGTCAAATGCAGAACTGAGATCAAGGAATAGACCCGCCACTTTACGTTTCTGGTTTAAATGACCCACTACATCACCTATCAATGTGTCTATAGCATCTAAAGTCCCTATACCTTTCTGGTACCCAAATTGCCTGTAATTTAAGATGTTACTTGAATTCATGTGACCGATGAGTCTATTTTTCATGACTTTTTCAAATATTTTAGAGAAGACTGGTAATAATGAGATTGGTCTATAATTTGCAGGTTCGGTTTTACAACCCTTCTTAAATATTGGCAAAATCTTGGCAATCTTGAATTGATCGGGAAACTCCCCCATATTAACGCATTTATTTAACATCTCAGCAATTGGTTCAGCTAGTATATCAATGTTGTCTTTAAATAATGACAGAGGAATGTCATCATAACCTGTAGAGTTTTTGGACGGCATTTGTCTGACCATCTTAAATATCTCGGTTGGCCAGATAGGATCGAAGTTCATGGGGTTTTCTACTCTACCGATATTTTCAGTTAAATATCTCATTGCTACCTCACTGTGATCACCAGAGCATGGAACATTGGCATTTGCAAAGGTATCTGCGAATGTGTTGACTATTAGTTGGGGTGTATCAATAATTCTATTATCAATTTTTAGAACGAGGTTTTCCTGGTTGAAACTCCTCTCTGCGGTTTTGCGACGATTTACAATTCCCCAAATTGTTTTACTTGGGTTTACTGCATTAGCTACCTCTTTCCTGACTACATTCTTTTTAGCATTTTTAATAACTTTTTTATAAATTTGAAAATACCTATGTCTATATTTTAAGATTGATTCGTCACAATGCTCCTTGTCAACACAGCTGAGCACACGTTTAAATTTGCTAGATGTTTTTATTCCTTTCGTTATCCATTTACTGTTTAAAACTTTATTAGTATTTATTTTCTTATAATGTAATGGGAAACTCGTAGAGTGAATATTATTAAATTTATTTATAAAAGTATTTATACCTGTACTCCAATTGGTTTTCAATAGCATACTCCTAAACAATGTTTTATTCTTATCACTATATGACCTTAAGTATTTGCATATGTAATTAGGCTGTTTGTTTTTACGAGTTGCAGATTTTATCATAGTTGTACAGGATATCCCAGCATGTCCATCAGATAGTCCATTGTGGTCTACTTCAACATTCTCAATATTAGCTTTTGGAATATTTGTTATTATGTTGTCAATACAGGACCTCATTGAATTCCTAACAAAAGTATAAGTATTGATAAAGTATTCAAAATTATAGCATTTAATTAATGTCAGAAATGAGTGCTGCTCACTGTCGGTCTTTAAAAGGTCAACATTGAAGTCCCCACATATTATACATGGCTTCTTTAAAAAGTACTGTAACAATGTTTCGAATTTCACTATAAATTCATCAAAATTTTTGCTATCAGGAATTCTATATAAACAAATTACATTTAAATTTGTGTCACAGTCTCGGACACCGCATATTTCAAACACATCCCGTTTGTATAATTTTTTGCAAGTTTGTAATTCTTCCGTTTTTCTGTTTAATTGAACCAAGATTAGAGATCCTCCCCTTGTTTTGTTAATTCGTATGTTAAATGAAGCGAGTGTATAGCCTGGGAAATAAAATGACGGCACCGATAATTTCGTTAAAAAGTGTTCCGTTATAGCACATTCAAGCAAAGAAAATACGATTATAATTCAATCCCACTCCTACTAATCCATATCCATACTAATATTATAAATGCGAAAGTAACTCTGTCTGTTTGTCTGTCTGTAGGTATGTTACGCTTTCACGCCTAAACCAGAACCGATTTTGATCAAATTTGTATAGGGGTTGATTAGACCTATAGAAAGGACATAGGTTATGTTTGGTCGCCGACATCCACGCGAGAGAATCCACGGGCATCAGCTAATTGAATGAATGAATCCCTGTATCGCTTTGCACCACTGCTTACCTATATGCATGTATCTATAGTCTATATCAGATCGATGCAAAGATGCAAAGTAAGTACCCAAAATCTGATGGTGAATGTATCAAGACATTCTTTAGTACGTTAAACATATCGACGGTTGAAAAACAAAAAGATACAAGCAACATCGAATTTTTATACAAAAAGCACCTAAATCACATGAAAAACGATTTACAACACAGTATAAGTTGTCCGTAAACGGTCCTTGTCGCTTACGGCCTTTAGCCTTTCAACCGTTATTATTATGCAAAATGGAATACTAATTTCCTTTACATAAGTTTTTTTTAAATTTCGATAACTGACTACAGGTTTATGAATATATCTTAAACGATCTGACCCAGATCTATGACAAGGTGTCATATCCGCCGTCCGCTATTAATTACATCTCTATAATGACGTCTAGTCATCGATATCGATGATTGCGACACTCCATCACTCACTTTCTAGCCGATGACAGGAGTATCGATACTCTTGTCACTAGTGCGGCTCGTTATATCTTTTAGCTGTCATTAGAACAATGGTGGTAATAAATTCGATTGTTGAGGTAGGTGTTAGTGTAAGTGTGGTAGTGTTAGATCTGTTATCACGAGGTTGTAGCTTAGTACATGATCAGAAAATGTCGTAAATTCGTTCATCTTTTGGTTATGTTTGTATTAAATTCTGCAGTATGAAAAGTTTAATAAGTTTAAGTGACGTAAAAAAAGTTTATTACGCAATTCATATCATGATATGAAACACTGTTTTTAGTTCTAATAATTAGTGAACTTTTTAGTTCAGTAATCCCCATTAAATAGTTTTTTTTTGCATCAACGGGGAATAGTGATCGAAATGTTCTATAATCCCCATCAACGGGAATTGTCAACGGGAAAAAGTGAAATAAGCCGTCTAAAATTTTCTTGAGGCGAACTTTGAACCCCTCCTCTTAACGTGTCCCGTAACTTTAGAATCCATACTAATATTATAAATGCGAAAGTAACTCTGTCTGTCTGTATGTTACGCTTTCACGCCTAAACCACTGAACCGATTTTGATAAAATTTGGTATAGGGGTAGATTTGACCTTGAGTAAGGACATAGGCTATGTTTTGTCGCGATAACCGACATCCACGCGGGCGGAGCCGCGGGCTAAAGTTAGTTACTTATAATGCTTACTATTTATGCACTTGTTCACCACCAAACCATCAATGTAAACTTTTGAGAATGCCGTAAGGCGAAACTGGTCAGGTTTAGAAATAAAATTAAACTCAGTGGAAAAGTACAAGTGTGTTATTCAATATGTGTAGCAGATTCCACCAAGTGCCATCAATCTCCAGTAAAAACAGCTTACTATTTATTTCCTACTACTCCACTTTTTCGTCTTTTCTTTTGCCTACTACCGTTGTTTAGGGTCGGCTCTCCTCGTTTCTCGGCGCTAGGATTTATATGAACCAGGAACTTGACAATATTTTATTTTTATTTTTATAAGGAATATTAGAACCAGAATTACTAATATTCCTTCTAACCCCCCCAGCTAATCGATATTGCTTGTATTAGGAGTGGGTTCACGTCGATCGTGTGATAGCCAGGATTTGAACCCGGGACCTTTCGATCGTAAAACCGACTAATTAACCACTAAGCTACCGACTCCAGTCGGTAGACCAAGTATTATTAAATATCAGATTTAATTTATGATTACTTTTTTATGCCACGGTGTCGATGGCACAGAAATATTGATTTATCAATAAGCTAATCACATATCTGCACTTTGAGGTAATGTGTTAGTGTGTTAGATAAGTGCGATGACCTTTCGTTCGTGACCTCCAAGTCCACTAACACTTACAATGTGCTAAATATAAGTGCGCGTACATATGTCACTATTTCTTCCTGTTCGCGGATTTTGATTGGAAATGTGGAAATGTGATGCCAGGTACACACTAAGTTAATGGAAGCGAACGTTGTATAATGCTGCTACGTTACGAAAAAATACAGGTTGGAATCATAATCCATCCATTCATCCATATATGCACGTCTGCACTTCCCCGAAGGGGTTGGCAGAGGAGTATTAGCATCCTCGTTTCGCCAATTATGAATTTCTGTCCTCTGTCTTGGACTGTATGTTTACTGTCGGATGGTAACAGCCCTATCCCTTAGTCGTCTTTTACGACACCCATAGGAAGAGGACCTATTGTCGGTAACTAGGCTATATAGCTTGCACTAAGTCTTCTCTCATGAGCAGCTTATTAAAAATAAATATGCGTATTTTAATTGAACAGAAGCATCAATGTAGCGCGTTGATGTCTTTTCTATGTAAGTAGCGAAAACTTGAAAAGAATGTAATTCTCGAGCCTAGAACTATTAACCCATTTATATACTCACTCACATAACAAGTATATTTAATAATAAGTATTTATGCTTGAACAGGAAGCGAACACATACTAATTGAATGCTTTTTATCTCATTTAGATACTTAAACTTAGTTGAGATTATTTAGGAAATAACCGTGCCTGAGGAGGGCCAGACCCCTGAGGAGGGCCAGACCCCTGAGGAGGGCCAGACCTCCTGAGGAGGGCCAGACCGTAAGGGATGGCCCTGGGTCAGCCGGGGTGCGAGGGATATGTCTATGACAACCTCACCTCCGGCCTAGCACCAAGACCCACAGTCGGCGTGCGGTTTTAGTCGGTTCGAGTCCGACATAACCTCCCCTTCCGGCTCCGGTAGGGGGGGTATCCGAGGGGATTTCCAAAAAAAAAAAAGGAAATAACCGTGAGTGTGAGGACCATTTTTTTCGTGCGGAAATTCCCTCGATACCTCCCCCACCGGAGCTGAAGGGGGAGGTGATGTCGGATTCGAACCGACTAAAACCGCAGACCACGACTAAAACCGACTAGGCCGAAGTTGAGGTTGTCTTTAACATATCCCTTACAGTGTGACGCCCCTTTTTTATTTTTTATTTTTTTCCGTGCGGAAATCCCCTCGGATACCCCCCTGCCGGAGCCGGAAGGGGAGGTTATGTCGGACTCGAACCGACTAAAACCGCACGCTGACTGTGGGTCTTGGTGCTAGGCCGGAGGTGTGGTTGTCATAGACATATCCCTCGCACCCCGGCTGACCCAGGGCCATCCCTTACGGTCTGGCCCTCGTTAGTGTGACGCCCTTGGTGTTGTACACGTCCATTAGCCGCGGTAACCACTTACCATCAGGAGAATATGAAAACATTAACCAAAGCGATTGCTTGCTTTGATATACCTGAGGTATTTTTTAAGAGTTCAATATTACACTCAATTTCAAATTATTTTACTTAGTAGATGCACGCGGTTTCGTCTGCGTGGAATATTGATCCCGTTCATGCGACCTTATAGGAAGAGAATTAGATAGAGCATGAAAAAAATTTTTTTATTTATTTATTTTATTTATTTATGTATTACTAGCTTTTGCACGCGGCTCCACGCCCACGTGGATGCCGATTATCGCGACCAAACATAGCCTATGTCCTTTCTCATGGTCTAATCTACCCCTATACCAAATTTCATAAAAATCGGTTCAGTAGTTGAGGCGTGAAAATGTAACATACAGACAGACAGACACAGTTACTTTTGCATTTATAATATTAGTATTGATATGAATTTTGTGGAACTTTGTGTGCACTGATATTTAATGAAAGATCTTTTGTAATAACAGAAGATCTTTCATTAAATAGTCCTACCATTTAACATGGTATACAATCAAATATAACATTTTGAACTATGGTCACTTCTACACATAAAGAATATGGTTAGTAGACATATTTTATTAATTCACTTATCTATACAGAAGATACATACGATCCTCACGGCTATCTCTGACAGCTTTCTTTTAAGGAATGCCCGTCCTTCATTCCCAGTTGCTATAACTTCCCACTTCCTATTTCCCACCTGTACACGGCCTTATAATCGCATAATTGGTACCAGTTGATACTTAGGACGAGTTGGTACGCCTAACTACCTGTCCTATGTAGGGACTGGTTTCTCTGCGATGAAGTAGACACCTTACATAATAAAAATAATAAGGTTATGGTACCACAAGTTACCTTTTATTTAAAAAAGTATAATTTCAACAAAAGCGCCATCTATTGGGTTTGTAACTGTCCTCTTTCCTACAGTCGCAGGTCCCTGATGAGGCCGTCAAGCTGAGTGCCACCACTGTTAACATGGTACATGTTTACGATGGTGACCCTCTTTCCGAGACATTACCTTTAGCTTATCATCAGGCGAGGTGAATCAAATTGACGTGTCCTTTTATAAAAAGAAATATTAGCTGTTGTTAATAGCTCCGTCTGCGAAATACTACCGATCTCGTCCATGCAACGCACAAGAACCTATCCTCGGTATAAAAAGTATCATAAGGGGGGATAGAAAAATAATTTGAATAAATAGATTAATAACAATGTACTACATCCCTTTGTTGCCCTCCATTTGAAGGTATCCTCGCCTGATGGTAAGCTAAAGACAAAGTCTCTGATAGAGGGTCACCATCGTAAACATGTACCATGTTAACAGTGGTGGCACTCAGCTTGACGGCCTCATCAGTTGCCTTTTCACGCCCCGCTTAAAGGTAGGTAGGAAGAAGGAAACACGTGAGCTGGCAAAGAGTTCCAGGCATAGGAATGGGAATGAAACTTTCAGGAAATATCAAAGTCATATCTCAATGCCCTTTCTTATTTTCACCCTGACGACATCGTTATTATGGTTTATGTAAATTATCCATACAAAGGCACAACCTACTCGAACTTGTCGTCATAAATTTTCTTCAGATTTTACAGAACCGTAATTGCGTTTGTGCTCGGGGCCCTGTAATAAATATATTATGTATGGTCATTTTGTAAACTGGTCGCATTTCATACAATTTTAGAATTTCGTTGACCATAGAAAAAAAATAATTTGGACACATTATATGTTATTTTTATTCGGACCGTCAATTGTCTGCACCCCGCTGGATGTTAAAAAGCTGAGGTGCAGTCCAGAAGATAGAAACCATCGATGCTATTGAACTTGTTGTCCCTAACTGTTTATACTGGAGATTGATGGCGCTTGGTGGAATCTGCTACACATATTGAATAACACACTTTGTACTTTTCCACTGAGTCTATTTCTAGACCTGACCGGTTTCGCCTTACGGCATTCTCAAAGGTTCACATTGATGTTTCAAAAATTATAATTCGGAAACACATTTGACAATAACTTTATTCAATGCAATTTAATTATGATTTTGACATTTCGATAGAATTTTCCTTTAATCATTTGTAATTCGACATTACCATTCGACATTATTATTTTCATTTGACATTTAAAATTATTCCTTGACATTATAATTCAAATGCAATTTTATATATTATATTGATCATTAAAAATTGTGAGGCCAAACTTATAATTATTCCCCACATTTTAGGGATTTTTTTTAACTGGTAGGTATACCGAATTTTAAAACTACCCACACATGAAAAAATGCAAATATTGTAGTGTTTCCGAATTATAATTTCTGTGAACATCAATGTGAACCTTTGAGAATGCCGTAAGGCGAAACCGGTCAGGTCTAGAAATAAAGACAGTGGAAAAGTACAAGTTTGTGTGTTATTCAATATGTTGTCCCTAACTTGACGGCCCATGCCTTTTCACGCCCCGCTTGAAGTACCCGGAACTGTAGGAAGAGGGAAACACGTGTACGGACAGAGCATTCCAACTCTTTATCGTGCGGCAGAGTAAGCAATCTGCGTCGTTTCTACTAAACACAGCTATTGTATAACTTAATAACTTTTGCCCGTGACTCCGCCCGCGTGGATGTCGGTCATCGCGACCAAACATAGCCTATGTCCGTTACCAAAGTCTAACCTATCCCTATACCAAATTTCATCAAAATCGGTTCAGTGGTTTAGGTGTGAAAGCGTAACATACACACAGACAGACAGACAGAGTTACTTTCGCATTTATAATATTAGTATATATAATCCTTACTAATATTATAAATGCGAAAGTAACTCTGTCTGTCTGTCTGTCTGTCTGCCTGTCTGTCTGTCTGCCTGTCTGTCTGTCTGTCTCTCTGTATGTTACGCTTTCACGCCTTAACCACTGAACCGATTTTGATAAAATTTGGTATAGGGGTAGATTAGACCATGAGGAAGGACAAAGGCTATGTTTGGTCGCGATAACCGACATCCACGCGGGCGGAGCCGCGGGCAAAAGCTAGTATTAAAATATTATAAAACAGAAGTTATAACCACTATAGTCTGTGATATAAGGTTATAAAATGTGGATTTAAAATTTACGTTTATATTGTAGACGTAACTTTTATACATCTACTAGCTTTTGCCCACCGCTCCGCCCGCGTGGATATCGGTTATCGCGACCAAACATAGCCTATGTCCTTTCTTAAGGCCTAGCCTATTCCTATACCAAATTTCATCCAAATCAGTTCAGTGGTTTGGGCGTGAAAGTGTAAAATACAGACAGAGTTACTTTCGCATTTCGAATTTAGATATTTACCTATATTAAGTGAAAGTCTACCTATGTGTCAATCTCTGTAGCATCTGTTTAGCAACTAATGTAGTTAGGAAATAAGGATTAGTGCTAACCGGCTCACTTTTTGTGCAGCTCGTACTCGGTCGGTTGGGTTTGTCGCGCGTGTGAACGTGGCCTTTCGCAACAGATTGATATGATCATGTATGTACACTTTGCACAGAGATTATTAAGTAACTATCGTTATATACTAAACGTACACCTTGTGTGAATTATCTTAAGTATATATAGACTAGTAGCAGTTGCCCGCGGCTCCGCCCGCGTGGATGTCGGTTATCGTGGCCAAATATAGCCTATGTCCTTTTCCAAGGTCTAATCTACCACTATACTAAATTTCATCAAAATCGGTGTAGTTGTTTAGGTTTGAAACGGTAACAGACAGAATTACTTTCGCATTTATAATATTAAAGTATGGATTTACAGTATAAGTGTGACGAGTGATAGCGATGGAAAGTTTCATTATTTAAAATTTGAGAAAAAATACAGGCCAAAAAAGGAACGTAAAAGAAGTATTAGCATTCTATTTCTTTGTTGATTTTGTAATCCTTGTATAGAATTAGTATATTCAAATACCGAATCGAACCTAGCACCTCATGCTCTGTTGTAGTATTCGCTTACGCTGCAACAACTATTCAGGCAATGAACTATTTACCCACACGTGGCATTGGCCCCCTTTAAAAGCAGCTTATTTCACTGAAAATGTAATTACCTTGTTAATTCCATTCTGCAATTTATTTGTCAAGATACTAACTCTAAATTATCCATTCATTAGATCCCCGAAATTGCACAATCACTGAACAAAAATTAGCCAGAGTCTCACGCACATTTTGTTATATTTAAAAATAAAAAGTTTCATCACAGTATTCTGAGCGAACTATTTAAAGAATTAGGATTACTTAACGCATAGGTATTCTAATTAAACATGGGACAATGGGTCCCACGGCTGTGGGACTCCGGCTCATATATAAAGATGTTATTGTGAAGATTACATCGGCGTTATGATTCATTGAGGTTGGAAGTTTTAAATATTAAGTTAATTGAGGACCCGGTGTGGTGCTTAAAATAATTTGAATAAGTATATAATATCTGTTATGAATGATTTGATCCATTTGAGATCTATGATATTGTTTAGTACTTACTCATAACCGGCGAGTACGCATGAAAATAATTATGAAAGTAGAAGAAGCGAATGGTGTTACATCAGCACTGTAGTAATTGGAGATATGTAGTATCTACCTGCCTCAATATTAAAGAGGCAGATAGGCAGATTATTTCAGGCATATACAAAGGCAAGTAAAGGACAATCTTAAATATCACAACTTATTTTGTGGTGTTAAAAGTATCAAAGAACCATCATCATCCACATAAAGACGTTAGTCCTGATTGCATCCGAGGCCACGGTGTCCTCGGAGCTCAGGGTCCGCCTTCCGACTGTTCCTCCTCCACTTCGCACGATCTTGGGCGTCCAAGGTAGTGAGACCGTTTGCACGCATGTCACTCTCCACGACGCCAAGCCAGCACTTCTTGGGCCTACCCCTTCTATTTGGACCCGGTGGGGGCGCCATTGCCAGGCATTTGTTACCCAAGTAGCTGGGCGGTTTCCGCAAGACGTGGCCGCATCAGCGGAAGCGGCTCTCTTGCATTTTATCTGCGATGTCACGGACATGAAGGCTGCCGCGGATGCGTGAGTTGCTCACGCGATCTTTACGCGTGACTCCACACATCTACCGCAGCATTTTCATCTCCGTGACACGCAGCATCTGCTTGTGTCGCTCCAACAGCGACCACGCCTCACAACCGTGTAAGAGGACAGGTCTAATGATCGTTTTATAGACCTGCCCCTTCAGCCTAGCGGGCTTTTTCAAAGAACATCCATAATGATATAAAAGGGATCTACAATTCTATTTGCTTTAAACATTTATGTACCAGGCGAATAGAGATAGAACTATATAGAGTGTAAAGCTCCGCCCCTCTTATTCTCCTGGAACACGAACACTTATAGCACGTCATGGTAGATCAACCAATAGACAGAAATTTCTTCTATAGGTACAATTGGCAGTATTGTAAGAAAGTAATATTCATAAATCACCATGATCGATAGAAGAGAAAACGTACAATTAACACTGGACACACTTGACTGAAGATGAGAGCGACACGTTATCCTAACCCATTTTAATAGACTTTTTTTTTTAACATAAACTCACGCCTGTATTCCCCGAAGGGGTAGGCAGAGGTGCTAGCACCCACATTTCGCCAGTTTATGTTTAGGTCCCAATGTAATAGGTGGCGAGCCTATTAAATAAACCTGCGATAAATACACACATAACTTCGAAAAGCATCGAAAAGTCATTGGTGTGTGCCATGGTAAACCTGGGATCGAACCCGAGACCTCGTCTCAGCAGTCCATTACCCATACCACTAGGCTACCGCAGATTCTAATAGAACATAGTTATACAATATTTAATCTGTACCTTTTAAAGCGTTTGTATGGATACTGGGATTAGTCGGGTGGTTTTTTCGAAATCGAATTGCTTGAATCCTGACACCACACGGTGATCCGCCTTTAACATAGGGTAAACTCCCGGGTAGAGCTGTACCGCCTGTCATTAAGAAGGCCATTTCACTAAAGAGGTCATTGGCCATTGGAATATAGCTAGAAAGGCGCAAGTGGATTCCCATCCTTGAGAGACACTTGGTGCTCTGGTAACCATTTACCTCAGGTGAGTTGTCTATTCGTTCGCTGACTAAGGGACAGTTCGACCAAACGCGAGTAAAGTTTATTCCTAGATTAAACATCCACATATTCGAGAGTAAACCAATTTCGCATCCTACCACCTAAGAATATATTCGTGAATAGATAATAGACCACCGTTTCTCATGAAATAAAGAACAATCTAAGAATAATGAAATGGCGTCTCTTACTGTCATTTTTACCCGACTGCGCGACGCAAAGGAAGGGTTATGTGTTTATCAGTCTATGTATGTATGTATGTTAGTTTCTATGTGGCGTTCTAGAGACCAAATGCGTTGGCCGATTTTGATAATTCTTACGTCAATCGATTCGTCCTAACCTTGCGAGTGTCACTAAAGATATGACAATAATCAAAATTCACCACAGCGACAACCAGACGCCATATTGTCAAAATGAAAAAAAAAGTCGATGAACTATGTTGAGTGGGGTGTCGTTGAATAGGTATTTTAAAATCATCTTTAGGTTTCTTTGATCATTTTTCATTTTAAATAATAACGATTTAAAGTGGTTTATCAAAAAAAATACAAAAGATATGCATATCATATCATAACTAAAAAATATAAAATAAAACAAATGATTAAAAAATAAAAAAAACCCGACTGCCACTGAAAAGACTGAAATAAGTTTGATAGTAGGCAGTACCCATATGCCAATCATAAACCGAAAGAAAATTATTAACTCTAAGTTTGACAAGTTGTGTCACACGCTGTTAATTTTGTTCACATCATTTTAGGGGATTAGATTAGATTAGAGGATTTTACATACATACATAATTATAATCACGCTTGTATCCCTGGAGGGTTAGGCAGAGGTGAATTAACGCCCAGATTTCACCAACCATTGTATTTGGTCCCACGTAATAGGGGGTGAACCTATTGCCGTATTCCGAGCATTATTTTTGAGTTGAGCTATGCATCTGAGGCTGAGTCTGGGCTGTATATATCTGTCTGATGTTAAACAGCCCTATCCCTTAGTCGCCTTGTACGACACCGCATGGAAAAAGATGGGGTAGTTCAAATTCTACTCGGCCAGGAACCACGCGGCTCTGCGCTCAGTGGGGATTTTGCGCACGATAAATACTAGAACTGCATTATTATTTTTATCCAAAGATTTTGATTTAATGATTATGGTACAAATATATATTATGACTAGCTGTCCCGGCGAACTTCGTACCGCCAATTTTTTCCTGCCCTCGTGGGGTGTCAAAACTAGTTTTTTTTTATTTGTGGGTATACTATTGGCAGCTTTTGTATTTGTAGCTAAAAAGTCCAACAATATAATGCTTCGATTTATTCATGAATATTTTTAAACTACTAATTAGAAATAAAATAAAAGAAACCAATTAAAAACTAGAACCAAGAAAAAAAAGGCTATGGGTTGTGGAGGTCAGATGGCAGTCACTTCACGGAAAATGTTGGAGTTCAGCCAAATCCGCGGTTAGACTGGCAAAGGCGCATCCCAGACTGATAGCTTCTGATACTATTAGGATTATCTGGAATGCTGAATGAAGAATGAATAAAAGCTGCTCTGAATATTTGGCCGGTGAGCTTTTCGTGGTATTCAACTTCGAAAGGTTATTTACAGTTTAACTACTTACTGCAGATCGAATACATCAGGAAAAATGAATCTCTCGGGTGGGAATCGAACTCGCGATCTTTCCTTTACAGGAGGAATGTCTTCACCACATTAAACATGTATAATTTACTATTTGTTAAGGCATTCTGCCTGTAAGGGAAGGATTGCGGGTTTGAGTCCCACCCGAGAGCTTTATTTGTCCTGATGGATTCGATTTGTATACTTTGCACATTCTTCGGTATAATCCTTACTTCCATACTTCCATACTATCCATAATAATATTATAAATGCGAAAGTAACTCTGTCTGTCTTTCTGTCTGTATGTTACGCTTTCACGCCTAAACCACTGAACGTATTTTGATGAAATTTGGTATAGGGGTAGATTAGACCATGAGAAAGGACATAGGCTATGTTTGGTCGCGATAACCAACATCCACGCGGGCAGAGCCGCGGGCAAAAGCTATATTATAAATTCGAAAGTAACTCTGTCTGTCTTTCTGTCTGTCTGTTACGCTTTCACGCCTAAACCACTGAACGTATTTTGATGAAATTTGGTATAGGGGTAGATTAGACCATGAGAAAGGACATAGGCTATGTTTGGTCGCGATAACCGACATCCACGCGGGTGGAGCCGTGGACAAAAGCTAGTATGTATGATAAATTAACACATTGCATACGATGTAAACTTATGAACAAATATAAGTAATTGACAGTATAATGCTACACCCACGCGGTTGCTATCACGAGCCGAAACTAAAGCGATTATGAAAAGTGTTTCACACACGCTTGCGGAAGTTTGTGTGAACGTTACACATTATACGAAACTACTGGTTACTAACTTTTATTATTTATTGCATGTTTGTCTGTTCGCTGCGAAGGTCACATCTTGTAAGCTGAGTTGCAACTATTTATTTTATCCTAAAATTACAAAAACACTGAAAAAGAAAAGAAATACAGAAAAATAATATCGCAATCTTTCCCTTACAGAGGAATACCTTGACCAACTCGGCTACCGAGACACGCCCGATGTGATTCAAATTTTCCTTCTTATCCGTCTATAGGCGACGGTGTGATGAATAAGTTTTAATGTAAGTGAAGACGAGGTTTTTTTTTTTATTTATTTAAATGCACAAAACACATCACAATCATATACATATTATATCCTAAATACAATGTTTAGATCTGGATCGTAACGTAAATAATATGTGCACACATAGAGAAACAAAAAGTTTACACAATATAAATCTCTGATTTAAAAATACTAACTATAATTTTAGATTTAGATGCCTCCACCGGAGACAGAACCATCCAAACCCAGCACACTATGAAGGATGTCTTTTACAATTTTGATATATCTGTTATAGTTGCAATCAAAAACATCAAGTGATTTATAGATTTTCGCCAAACCATTATATTGACGGGCCATTCTTGTTAATGGATTAAATTTAATAACTAACAAGGTTAAAACTAATAACTAACAAGTCATTGGCTAATTAAGTCAGACTATCATCATCTTCCTACCCTTATCCCATATTTATCGATATTTATCCACGCAACATGTGAGCTTTTCCATTTTATTCTCTTTTTTTATCCAGCTCCTCTTTGGGCTTTCTTAGTCACAAGTCAACAGTCAACTTCCATAGTTAATACCTTCAGTGGTAGAATGCCAATATAATAATCTAAATAATATCAATATCATACTTCATATTTCTACGTTCATTACGTTACATAAAATAACCTTAGAATTTACGTGCAGCCATCTCGACTCAATCCGGTTTCACTGGCAATTAAAAGTCAAAATTTGACTCATTGGTACTTCGAGACGATGCAATAACAGTAATAGTGGAAACTGAAGCAATTAGATTAACGTAACGAGCTTAATAACGCACTGCTCTGGTATTAGTTATGTTAAACAAACATTACATTTCTCTAAATGTAGTTTGAATGGCACTGATTATAGAGTACAATTGGAGAAATAAAATATAAGATGTCACTACTATTTTGGTGAAAGTGCAAGGGATTTGTTCATTGTTGTTGAGATTGTACATTAATCTTATAAATTAAGTACGATGATGTTTGTAGAAGATTATACGATTGAGTACACTAATAACAATAAACTAAATTAATGCTTTTTACGATACGTTTATGTAAGTATTTTTACGCCAAGTTTAGGCCAAAGAAGTATTTCATTTAATAAAAAAAAAGTTCCTGAGTGGAAGAGTTTTCGTCTCAGGGACCCTTTCTGTTTTTTTTTAATAATTTCAAGATGTTATGGCGCACATAACATCTTGAAATTATTAAAAAAAAAACTCGAACTTTTAATCTCCTAAATTCTATAATATTTAGTCCTTTAAGCCCGCTATCAAAAGTATTTATTCATCATTCTCTCAGTGAGCTTTTAGACTAGACTTATTATTTTTGAATGGTTTGCTGACTTTTACGTGAGCGACTACCACCACCCAACCGCTGGTGCCTCTTCAGCAGTTTAAAAGCTAGCATTATGTTATCTTTTTTTTGTGCTTAATTTGTGTGCTTAGTAAAAAATATTTTCTTTCCTGTAACAGCCTCTGTGGCGTGGCGGTAGTGAACGCGACTGCTACGCAGGAGGCGCGGGTTCGATCCCGGCTCAGTGCAAATAATTGTATGCATGAATATGGCTATTTGCATTGGTCTGGGTGTTTCTATATTATATGTATGTATTTACAAAAAAAAATGTATTTATGTATGTTTATCCGCATTCTAGATTCCATAACACAAGCTAGATAAGCTTACCATGTGGGTCTAGATAGCGTTGTGTGGAATGTTGTGGAATATTTATCCACGGGAAGAGTAGGAACAGACGCGATTAAAACAGTAAAATTAAAAGTTATTTTAATTAAATAACCACAAATAACATGATTAATAACCTCGAAAGGGATCACAGAGCGCCATTACCCAACCGTAGAGGTTACAGCCGAGATTTACTCACGTTGATATCAATTAATAGGCAGCTATTGTGTACAAATAATACGCCGCGAACTGTACGCAATGAAAGGCGAACAATGGGCGGATTTGATGCATCTCAGACCGATTCGAGATAGGTACTGCATAGGAGATGCTGATGATAAATTGTTTTTTGTGAAGAACGGAAAACGTGATTTAATTGACAATAGTTTTAAGTTCCCTTTCAAATTGCTTTTTATCGAAGGTGGCAAACAAGCTTATCGTGTGTACTGTTTGTACTATTGATCGACGGCTCTTGGTGGAACATGCTACACATATTGAATAAGGTAGTTGTACTTTTGCACAATTGTATTTTATTATACAAGTGTCTTATTCAATATATCATATACACTGTTTTTTTATAAAAAGGACACGTCAGTTTGACTTCACATCGCCTGATGGTAAGCTAAAGGCAAAGTCTCGGAAAGAGGGTCACCATCGTAAACATGCACCATGTTATCAATGGTGGCACTCAGCATGACGGCCTCATCAGATGCCTTTATGTACTTACTACCTGCTCCGCGGTCCTATCCGGCTAATAGCACGAAATTATATAGCTTGCTTCTTAAACAAGATATCTACTCAATGCAAAAGCGTGTTCAAAATGGAACCGGCCATTTCTGACATCATTTTTCAATCGATTACCTCTTTAAGTTATTATTACTTCAGATTCCTAATCCTAATTAATATTAAAAATGTTTGTGAATGCATATTCTTCATGCTATAAAAAAAGCTTACCATGGGTCTAGATATCGTTGTGTAGAAAGTTGTAAAATATTTATTTATTTATTTATAATATTTTCGTAAGTACCTATTGCAGTAGCCTAGTGGAATGGGTAATGGACTGCTGAGACGAGGTCGCGGGTTCGATCACAGGTTTACCATGGCACACACCAATGACTTTTCGATGCTTTTCGAAGTTATGTGTGTATTTATCGCAGGTTTATAAGTGTCCGGTTAATGGCAATAGGCTCGCCACCTATTACATTGGGACCTAAACATAAACTGGCGAAATGTGGGTGCTAGCACCTCTGCCTACCCTTCGGGGAATACAGGCGTGAGTTTATGTTATGTTATGTTATTATTACCTATTAATAAAGATTTCAACACATTCCTGTTGAGAAGACACCAATAAAGGTAGGTTAAGAAGCTAGATATTTACCTACCGTTATTGGCATAATATGTTGGTCGTATATTAATTTGATGCGTATTTATTCACCCGCATTGCTTAATACGATTGTTTACATTTTAGTATTAATTCAACTTAGATTTCGACGAGCCATGTTAGACATAGCCGTTTATGAGATAAAAAGCATATTTTTTCATTCACCTATAATATTTTTTATCTTATCGTAGCCCTATATATGGACTAAAAGAAAGAATATTTTGATTTTGCTCAGTTACCTTTCACCAAATCTATTTCTCGATTCCTTGTAATATAAAGTGAGTCCATTGCCATCAACCAGAGTCTTTTTGATGGGCTATGGATTTATTTATAATCATGTTATGAGTTATTATCAATTTTATAAAACAATGGCTTTAAAACTTAATACAATTTCAATTTTAAAACTGGCAATTATATTTTTTTTTATTTTATCAAATAATGTTAGCTTTAAAAGCATTAACATATACACAGTATTATATAATGAAACTATCAAAATATTCCTTAATCAAAAAAGGGAAGGACCTAGGAAATTCGTTAGGAAATAGTCCAAAAATAAAACACTACTATGTAAAACAAACATTAAGACTTACATTGGCAACTCTCCTTGCTCACTCCGAAGCACCAGAAATGAAATAAAAATTAAAACGATATTAATAACCGCGTAATGCCTTCACAATGAACAAACGATGCGCGTGTCCGCGTGTCTCGGTCGCGGCTCTCTCGTGCTGACTGCGCGTGCGACGATTTGCGCCTGGCCAAACCGTACGCGCATCGCGTACGCATAGTACAGATCTACTTATGTCAAGGTAAGAGACATGCATCTAAGCTTACTGCAAGGATTGGTGATGGGATAAAGAAGAATCTACCATGGTGAATGTTCTGATGAAATAAAAATAGAAGAAAGAAAGGAAAATATTTCGTCGTTGTCAAATCAAAATCTGCTATGTGCATTTTTTATAATTTTAACATGTTGAAAATTGCGATTGGTGACAATTGCGACTGGTAAATGAACCAATCTATTGCATGAAAGGCTATGTGCTTATAAGTACTATACGACGCACTATGACAACTTATTCAAATATGCTATGTGGAGCAGCTAGAAATATTGTCAAATAAAATCTGCTAAGTGAAGAGAGTGCACATAGCAGATTTTGGTTTGACAACGACGATTTTATGTATGATTGTACAATGTGTACTTGATATAGGTGCAATCATTCGTGGCAATACAATCTTTCACTCTGTGCGAATTTAAACAAGGCTTAAGAATTAGAACATACAAAACCTTTGCTAAATGTAAACCGTTGAGAATGTCGTAAGGCGAAACCAGACAGGTTCAATATAATAAATACCGTGGAAAAAGTACAAGTGTTCTCAATATGTGCTTAATCTCAGCATTGAATACGTACACGATAGAGTATGCGCAGTGGTGGTTTTCGGATGGAGCCTCTCAATCAATCAATCAATCAATTAGCGGCCTAACGCAGTCCACTCCTGGATATAGCCTATCAGCCATATAGCTCTCCCGATATTGGGAGGCTTTGGCCTACTGTTTCGAAGCTGGCTAGACGGGTTGGTGCAGGCTTTTATTTCGAGTTTTCCTTCTTTCGCAGTAATAGAGTCTTCGTATTTTTCCGTTAGTCGCCTCTTACGTTCCGACACCCTGCGGATGAGATGGGGTTGTGATACTTTGTATCTTTCTCCGTCATAACACGGATTCTTTCCAATCATAGGGTGCATTACAAGCAGAGGCAGCGGAATTATGAAGTGCAATGGCGGCGCTACACTCGAACAGTTCGCTCGGGTACTTTTCAAGGCGAAGGTTGGTAGGACAACCTTCTCTTCGATTTAGATTGACTGTCACGGTATTGATATCAATAAAAACAGCTTTTTTTCTAAATATAATAGAAATTAAAAAAAGTAGGTATATGCATCTATCCTACTCGTATTACGATATAACTAGCTTCTGTCCGCGCCCCCGCCCGCGTGGATGTCGGTTATCGCAACCATGTTAGGTTAGCCAATGTCCTTTCTCATGGTCTAATCTACCCCTATACCAAATTTCATCAAAATCGGTTCAGTAGTTTAGGCGTGACATACGTTTACATACAGACCGAGTTACTTCGCATTTATAATATTAAGTATGGATTGTGAAGTAGCTGTGTCTGTAGGTACATTAAAGATATAAAAAAAAAGTAAAAGTATCGTCACAGAACACTATCTTTTTTAAATTCTGGTCTCGTTGTCCGCGATGTACCTATTTAATGTCTACTGAAGGGATTTTGGTTCAGCTTTATTATTCGAAAACTTTTGTCCAAATGAAAAATAAAACTGAATTGTTTCAATAATATATATTATAAACTCTAAGATACGTTGTCCGCACTCTGAATGGTTTATTATTATTTTATGCACCAATCAGAGACACCACAGTGCGCTACGGAAATAATAACGACTAATATTAAATAAGTAATTGAAATGGTGTTATTGATATAAATAATAATATAATTCATGTAAATTAATAATGTTGGCATAGGTATTATTAGTAAGTAGCTATAATTATTTTGTACTTAGTTTGCGCCATTTTTGAAAGCCGCCATATTCCTGCATGACGTATCTATTAATAATACGTCATTAGTTTGTTATTACAGTTATTTGACATTAGTTGACAACTGTCATAAACGTCAAATCCCATATATTTGTCATTTTATTGCACGATACGCCGGCCAGTGAATTGCCACGTGTGTGATTTTTCGTATCTTAATCGACTTGAATAGTTTACGTTTACTTAATGCTTTAAATTTTATTCAATATTTTTTTTTCAGTACTTTTCTGGTCAAGATCTGTCTGTTGCTGACTGTACGTCCTTATATCTGAGTTACAGATTAATTAGAACATTACAACATCCACAGAGTTCCCTGACTAGTATCGGGTGATAGGACGCAGGTGCGACACGTGTAGGGTGCGGCAACTTTCCACCTTGCGTCATATGCGACCCAAGTATCGTGTACACACGTATTTAGATCTGTAGGCCTCGCCAGATCGATTGAGAATAACGTTTGCAGTAAATATCGTATTATAAGTAGTGATTTTTGTGTAAAAAAAGAAAGAGTCATGCGGGTGCCACGTGGCGCTGCAGTGAGTGTGTGCGGTTTAGCTATAGTGTGAAAAATGTTTACAACCCCAGCCTAACCGGTCTAAACTAGTCGCAAGGTTAACTCAGTCAACAAACTTTATTCTCAATCCATTTAACTCCTTTACTCCAATATGGTGCTGTAAGGAGTCTCGTGCGAAAATAGTTTAATCTATTTTGGTTCCGAAAATATACTACACTATGCATTACGGATACGAACCACTATGGATGAAAATGGTAAACTTATCTTTATTTTGCTTTTTTTATAATTACTCTCGCTGGACCCAGTGGCAGCCTTCTATTTCGGAAATAGGTTCCCATGGATGGTGAAAACGGGATTCAAATTCTACGGACGCGAAGCCGGAGGCCTAATGCCAACGAACAAGTAGGAAATCGGTATATGGATTATATTGCGGCATCAATCTGTAACTTCGGATGCATATTCCTAGGTAGGCCTATATACCATAATAAAAAAACACTACGAAATGTTGCTTCATCAGAGTATCATAAAAAGAACTAACAGACCCATGTGGATTGTAGGTGGTTTCATAGAAATGAAATTCCTAACTGACCACCTCGGTGGATGGTAACAAAGGACCAAAACAATACTATTATACGTATACTTAACTACTTTTAATGTATACTGCATTAATACTACTGCACTTTTTAATAAAATTCTTCACACAACTAATATGGACATTATTTCTTCTCCATTAAAGTCTATATTACGATCTACGTTGATAAAGTGCAACTGACTAGATAAGATGTAGACATTAAACTGGCCGCACAGGCCGGTTTGAATTAAAATGTGTCAAAGAGTAAAAAAAATATGAAGATATGTCACATCGTTGAGACTGGCGGAAGTGGCTTGGTTGCGGACAAGCGGATGTTTTTTATGGGTTGTCTGTTTACTTTCGTAGGAAAACAACATACGGCTGTCATAAAGGTTCTGGTTAAGCTTCTGGTACAATCACAAACTATACGGAGTGCACTGCTACTTCAAATCTAAATTAAACTAGCGGACACGGCTGACTTAGATAATTAAGAAAATATATTTTGGTCAAAAATTCTGGAAGCCCGAATGCTGCTGGGTGTTACAGTTCCTAATCAGGCTTTAGGATCGGGGTCTAATTGGATCAAAAGTGGGTTCAAATCTAAGCCATTCACTTATTGAAATATACACATGAAATGTCATTTCAATCGGTTCAGTCGCTTAGGAATTATTCTATGACATCGTAGATTATAAGGAGGACAAAGATTATTGTGTGCTACTTCCTCTAGCTCGTCGGGCATGACTCATTCATAATAAGGAATCTTCTTATAGTCCCGGGTCCTTTAAGCGAGGCGTGAAAAAGCAGCTGATGAGGTCGGCAAGCTGAGTGCCACCGTTGTTAACGTGGTACGTGTTTATAATGGTGGTACGTGTTTATAATGGTGGTCCTCTTTCCTGAGCCTTTAGGCTTAAAGGCTTTCTTCTAAGACAAATTAACGTGTCCTATATACAAAATAGGAGGATAGTATATTTTACTGTCTCTTCTGCAAGTCACTTGGTCCTACGTCATTCGTACTCGGCCAGACTTCAGCTTTGATGCCATGACGAAATTGCCTCAATCTGGATCACTGCTAATGTTGAAGTATTACCATGACATTTGGAACATTGACGATAACTTATTTTCTGACAGATAGTTTGATTATATAGGCATTTGTTTCGAAGAGTTGTATAAAAACTGATCTTATGGTCAACCTGGACTTGTTTAGTAGATTGGTTTCAAAGGTCTTATTATAAAGGAGGAGAGACGGTAATAGTTATATGTGATCTTCTTCTTCTGTCGAGTCGGCGGCATGTAGTGTCAAATACTGTTTGCCCAGTGTGCAGCCACTTTGAGAGCGTTTTCAGAGGCACCTGAGTTCCTCCGGTGTACACGTGTGTGGACAAGGAGTGCACGTTAGCAGATGGGTCATAGTTTGCGGAGAAGCTTCGCATTCATACTGTGGGTTCACGCCATCCGAGAAATCCCACCTGACGCGGTTTTTGTTGCTTCGGCCGACCTGCGTCCGAAGTCTATTTAAGGACTTCCAAGTAGTCTAGGCAAGGTCCCGTTCAGGGGGAAGATCGTCCGATAGCGGGACAAAGGGAGTGGATGGCGGCCACTGTACTGCTTAGAGATCAACACTGACTAGAAAGGGTGTTCTCTTTCAGAAGGAGCAATGCACACGCAAAAGCTCTTGTGACATTTCAGTCTCTGTGTCATGCCAGAGCGGTTATACACAAGGTGTCGTTGATACTTCTGAAGCTTAGACATCTCAATGGATGAAGTCACGTCTCTGTGGATGTTGGGTGCAGTAATGCCAGCCAGTAGATACAACATACGTACCGGAATCAGCTTCAGACAGCCAGGGATGATACGACAGGTTTCAGCTAATACTGTATCCACTAACTTGACATGAGTATTCCGTATTCCCCCGCGGAATAACAAAGAGCTAGTCCCGTAGTTCGCAGTACTTGTAATAGGTACTTAGCTCCATTAGTGCTCTGTTCAGATTTCCCTCTAGATCTTCAAATGATCCCTGTGATGTGAGCGCCAAGTCATCAGCGTTGAGAAAACGTGTTGTACAGTAAGCTTCAGAGAAAAGGAACCCCCCTTGATAATAGTTTTATTCTCAAGGGGGGTTCCTTTTCTCTGAAGCTTACTGTACATGAGCTCACGGGTTGATCATTTGTGTAAATGTTGAAGAGTAATGACCAGAACACTGCCTTGGGGAAGGCCATTTTTCTGCATTCTCCAACGGCTTTAGTCGGAGCACATGTACTTGGAGGCAGCCGGCCAACCAACTAGTGCAAGCAATTTTCGACCCTATTGAAATCAAATAGAACAGAGTTTTTTTTTCATATATTCGTGATCAGCGGCATCTATTTATGCGAAATGACGTGTAATTAAGAAAATGTTAATAAAGTTGAAAATCGTTTTTTCTGTTCTTAGTGGTCATTGTAGTGGGTTTACTATCGAAATTGTGTCCAAAATACTTTTTTACGAAACGGTTATACAATCTGGGTATACAATACCATTTTAGAGATTTATAGTGTACTAGCTTTTACCCGCGGCTCCGCCCGCGTGGATGTCGGTTATCGCGACCAAACATAGCCTATGTCCTTTCTCATGGTCTAATCTACCCCTATACCAAATTTCATCAAAATCGGTTCAGTAGTTGAGGCGTGAAAGCGTAATATACAGACAGACAGACAGACAGACAGACAGACAGAGTTACTTTCGCATTTATAATATTAGTATGGATTAGTTAGTTTTGAAAACACAGAATAAGCATCATTAAAGGTTTCACTAAATGAATTACTCGGGCATGCTTAAGAAACCACTCTGTTAGCTGCAGACGGGCCTGCGACCCTGTTCCCACGGCGCATCACTTTCGGTTTCTGCCAGACGAAGGTATAATCACGCGTATCACGACTTTAGGGACGAGACACAGTCGATAATATGGATTTTAAATGATTATTACAGGCAAAAGTGAATTGAATATCGAAAGTAAGGAATTCAATATGTTTAGGTGGAGCAATAAAAAATCTAGGTTTAAAAATGATTACAAAATCATTAATTGGTTCTGATAGTTCCCAAGAGTGTCGGTAGAAGGCTCCATCGTTACCCAAGAGGAGAAGCTCGGTAGCTCATTGGTCAGAGCAAAAAAGGTCACAGGTCCATGTCCAGCCTGAGCGATTCACTTTTTCCTGAAGTAATCGAATTGTAGTGCTATAAAATGTTATATTTTCTCCCTGATTTCTCGTGGTCCCAGGATTTTGTCTCTCTGAGGTTTACGCAATAACTCAAGAACGGCTGTAAAAGTGGGGATGTAACTTACAGCCATGAAACGGACGTAGGATACTACTGACGAGAACGAACAAATGAGAAAAAAAAGTCTCACTAGTTCGACGGTCGAACTAATGAGAAAAAAAAATCTCACTAGTTCGACGATCGAACTAGTTAGAACGGTTAGAACAAAGGAACGTTTGTATGTGGAGTCGTTACGGACATCAATCCGTTTTGTACAATCATATTACTACTTGTCTCGCTTTGAAGCAGGTAACAGTTCAAGTTAAAGTGGTTTTAAATAAAAGTCATTTTATAACATTGTGAAAAGTGTTTTAATTTTGATGATTTATAATCATGGAGGCAAAATATAGAAAAAGTTTCGACAAATTTTAACCCCAGCTTAACTAATCTGATAGAAATATCACAAGACCTATGATAACAGTTAACCTTAGAGTTAAGACATAAAAAAGACACACAATAAGAATTTTTAGACTGTCAGTATAGTTAAGTTTGTAATTTTTTAATGTTTAAATTTCAGTATGAGAGTAGATAAATAAATTAATGAACTGAACTGCACCGCAGATGAAATAAAAATGAAATAAGAACAAAAACCACATTGGTTCCAAAAAAAGGAAAAAATAAAGTGAATGGTTTTATTGATTTATCTCATTTCAAAATGACATTTCATCCGCCAAAATATATGGCTCACAAATATTTTTAGATGCAAAATTTTCAAGAATTGCACTGTCTAAGTGTTCGTTAATAATCGTGGTGCAGCGTAGGTCCCTGGTGATATGAGCAAGTGGTGAATCGAGCTGGTAGACGACGAGCGGCTGTTGTGAGACATTCTGCAGAACTGTGTGTTGTAGCGGCGCCTGTCCTAGCGCAGCGCGCAGTAGGATCACCTGAGAGCGAAGCGGTCGCAGGGCAATCTCACGCTGCCGTGTTTGGGTAATGCGTGCCAGTGCGCATTCTATTAGTGAGCGTGCGTACTGCGCCGAGTGCGATACCAGACCCAGAAGTTTGCGAACACAGGCATCGATCTTCTGCGAAAATGTACTCAAGCCTTGTAACTCATGGTGAAGCCCAACAGCATCGCCTCCAGCCATTATAGAGTACATGTGCAGCAGCACTCCGTCTTGTAATTGCTTTTCATCCCTAAATGGCAACAGTTGTTCTTCAAGCACAATTTGTAACTCTTCTGGTGTACACCCTACACAAAATACTGTCCCTGATAATCCTAAAATTGTAAATAAATATTATTAGTATTGTTGTGTTAAGTATTGTCCAAGAAAGAACCAAATCAAATTTTATTACCATGATCTTCAAGAATAGCAGCAACTTCTAAGGCAACGAGAATACCACTTTCATAGCCCAACAGGTAAAACGTGTCTTTCAGTGTAGTTTTTTTCAGTAAAACCTGTACACAATAAAAATAAAATATAAATATTCTACAACATTCTACATAACGCTATCTAGACCCATGGTAAGCTTAACTAGCTTGTGTTATGGAATCTAGAATTGTAGATAAACATACCTAGATACTTTTTTTTGTTAATACATACATATACCTACATAGAAACACCCAGACCAATGCAAATAGCCATATTCATGCATACACATATTTGCTCTGAGCGTGGATCGAACCCGCGGCTCCTGCGTTTATACAATCAGTGTTAGCATGAGATAAGTATTCCCAAACGTTACCGAATGCAGCATACTACCAGTTTTATTAGATAGTACCTAAGTGATATTTTGGAGGAAGCATGATGTAGTTTAATAGGGGTAATAAAATATGATATAATCTTGGTAGATAGTCATAGGCATCATCTCGATGGATTACTCAACAGTTACTATTATAATTATAAGAAAATATATTATACATATATTTTCCATATATGGGGCACAAACTGCGAATCTTTCTAACGCTAAGAGGTATGAAGATGAAGAGAATGAGAAGGAAAAACTTCAAGTCACGGCTTTGTACCAAATCTAAAGTCTTGGAGTCGATTCAATGAAATTCAGGTTCAATAAACCGTTATTATTATATTATACCGTATAACCGTTATAATCATATGGACCGCCATATATAACCGAACTTCTGATATAAAGAGGAACGACTATGCGCTGCAAAAATTAAGAAAAGTAGCAAACACGTCTACTTTAGTAACAGCATACCATGGTTACGTGAGTTCCGCTCTCAGATACGGTGTAATATTCTGGGGCAACCGTACTTGCCATGAAAGGGTGTTTATTGCACAAAAACGTTGCATCAGGGCAATGTTTAAATTTTATCCACCTGACTCCTGCCAGCCATACTTCATAAAAATGAAATTATTAACATTTCCGTGTATATATATATTTGAGGTTGCCGTATTTGTAAAAAATAACTCGGAATTATTTGACTATCGCACACGTGCCCGACATCAGACTAAATTACATATAGTTGCTAGCAAGACCGAACAGAGTGTGTGTGTGAGTGTTTTCTGCTTGGCCCCACGTATTTTTAATAATATCCCAGAATGTATCAGGACAACTCTAGAATTGAAAATATTTAAAAAACAATTGCATGACCTGTTAGTAAACAAATGCAACTACACGTTAGAAGACTTCTTGACAGATTCATTGCGGCAATATAAGGTGCCTTAGTTATGATGTGTTCGGTGTGCATAGATTGTAAACGGTAGCTCCTATATGTATAAATATAATTGACATTGTGAACTGCGCAGTATAGAATTATGACTTTATTATGAATAACAACCATGTAACTATTGACACTGTATATCAAATTTTAATTAATAGGTAGGTATTAAGAAGACATTTTGATTCACTGACAATTTACGCTTCTATATTATGTATTATTGACATGCTTATTATGTAATATTGACATCATAGATTAAATTGACGTTATGCAAGTAAATTCAACAATATTTATGACATACTGTGTAGATTAATTATGACATTATTGATGGTAGAATATAAAAATATATTTTATTTTATTTCTTTTTCAAATGAATTAATGTTAAATTGCATGCCTATCATGGTAAAATATGGCGAAACGTAATCATTATATATAACAACTGTCTACAACCCATATTTGCAATTGTATTTAAATAAATAAATAAATAAATAAAAGACTTTAGCTGCGCTGTAAAGTCTTGCAAAAAGTTTCAAGTATTGGTAATTTTGTTTGGTTATTAACTCAATAATCAAATCGAAAACCATAGCATACATAATCGATTGTGTGTACCTCAACAAATCTTTGAGCTGTTTGTGAAATCGTCTCATGCGGATGGTCAAATCCTGGTTGTAGTACGAGTGCTGGTAGCTTGAGTCGCTCACAAAGGGTATGGAACCGCCCATAGTAGCCCTCCATCCCCGGTACTATGCATAAGTTGACTTGGTTCAATTCAAACCTTTGATCTTCCTGAAAATATTAAATTATGTCGTTGTGTTACACAAACCGGACTTTATTTCATTAGGAGAAAAACTGTGACCTTATTTGGGAATAAGTACATACCAGTGCCGCGCTGTTTGCAAATGTTGGTATAAAAACAAAATCTGTAGTGGCAAGTAGTTCATCAGATTCGATATTACTGAAGAAAGTAGACAAGCCTTTTATATCTTCACGTGGCTGGAGTGTAAGTTTCTGTTCTAATTCCAATAATCTGGAAATCAAAATATTGTAATAGTATTGTAGGTATGTCAATAATCAATTAACCTATCACTGTCCACAGTGGAACGTAGGCGTATCGTAATGTTGGTAGACTTTCGCCTATTGTATCCACGTTGGCCAGGGTTGGTACAAGGTTCTATTTTGAGATTTCCTTTTCTCACAGTGATTTCGTCTTCATAGTATTTCGTTAGTCGTCTCTAACAACGCCCTTCGGAGGAGATGGGGCGGTGATACCTACTTGTATTCTTATTCCGTCACCAAACCGATTAGGTATGTAGGTATGTGCGATGCCTTACCTAGGATAACTGATCCTTGAAGGAATGAACCTTCAACTGCTGTCTATTTAAAATCAGCATTATCACATATATGCCATCTATCATCGTCATACCTATGACGATAAAAGATGGCATTTCACCGACGGGTGAATAACATAACATAACATAAACTCACGCCTGTATTACCCGAAGGGGTAGGCAGAGGTGCTAGCACCCACATTTCGCCAGTTTATGTTTAGGTCCCAATGTAATAGGTGGCGAGCCTATTGCCATTAACCGGGCACTAATAAACCTGTGAATAAACTGCCCGAAACATGCAAGCAATCTATCTTGTTTTTTTAATATCATCATCAATCAGTCAATTAATCGTCATCAGATGACTACAAGTGAAGAGAAATTAAGCATGTATGGAATGAGTACAAGATTACGCATAGAGCTCAACTTACGTATTTATTGTTAAACATAGAATCTGTTCATCATCAAATGCCAGGTTATATTGAACTCGCAGGAAAGTGCTAAGTGACTGGAATTTATGCCTTTGAACACCTAATTCTTCTAAAGTCAGACTCTTTGCAGCGTTTTCTGGTAAACTTAAGCCTGCGAAAATATTTTTAAACTTCACTACTGTTCTAATACTGTAAATCTTTAAATAATCAATTTTCAATTAGAAGTGATATTGGAATTAAATTTATTTTTAAGGGATTCCATTTATTTGATTTTATTTTATCATCTACACTGAGTCCGATGTTTTGTCATGGCTACTGAAACTAATAAATATCCAAAATGTTAGTGTAAATAATCATAATAAATGGTATTGTTATTTTATTGTGTAATATACCTATTATATTGTTCAACATCCTCCCTTATCTCAAGTTTATTTAGGGTCAGCGCAACATGTGCATTTTTTCCATCCATCTCTGGTTGAAGTCATCTCTACATTCAATCCCTTCCTAGCCATATCATTTATCACAGTCAACCCATTTCCTCTTACGTCTTCCTCTCCCCGTGCAGCCCCTTCGATAGTCAATACGTTCTTTACCACATTACTTTTATCCGTACGTATTAAATGTCCGAACCAAGGATTTACTACTTGATTACGGTTAATCTACTGTGTTACGTTAAGTATTATTAGTAAACTTTATTTGCTTTAAATATCAATACCTACATGGAAAATATATTTTAAAAATGTTAAAAATGTCAATTTCCTTATATAATATATAATTCTTACCGGCTAATTTAGCAATTTGTTGCAGAAGTGAGGGTTTATGACTGATCTCATGCCCAAGGACCATGCCGTGAGTGCTTTGTATAGCAAGCTCCGCAGCATCCACCGCACTTCGCCAATTGATGAAAGTTTTGTATGATTCCTGCACCAAATAACAAACATTTTCGTATAAAAGTAGGAGTGCTTCAGGCTTAGTTACGTATGATGATAGCTTTATTTAATTAAATAATAACAAACCCGTACCAACTAATGAAATGCTTATTCCATCCTGTCCTACTAGTAGTTCGATAATCTAACTTTTAGGACAATTTTTGTCCAAACTGTTGACTGACTCCGATGGTCGAACTATTAGGACAAAAAATTCCAAACTGTCCGAACTATTCGGTGTTTTTTGTCCAAACTGTTAGATTGGCTCTGGTGATCGTGATACGAATACCAAAGTCATTGTATTGCAAGAATATATTTCATTATAATAGTAGGCCACGCCTAGAAAGAAATTCGGTAGTAACTCGAGCGCGTCAGATTAAGCTAGGGAAGGAACAATTCCTCCAGCCATTAGGCAGCCTACAATATGGACGAGTGCGCAAAAAAAAAAAACGTTTTACGAACTTACACCTACGCGTCAGATTAAGATGAACACCAGAACAAGTGAAAAACATTAAAAATGAGATCAAAGTAATACAAAACGTTAATTAAGACGGATGATATATATATATATTTATTTATTATTATGTTATGTATACGCTTCTCCCACCACTAAAAGTGGAAACTTTATAATACCAATATTCTTTCTATCATAATCTGCCAATTCTAATAGGTTCCCGCGACGCTTGAGTAACTACAAATTTAGCTTCGTGACCTCCCTACCTATAAGAAAAGAACATGACAAAAAGCATAAACAGTTTCACTTACTTCTTTGATTTCCGGCAGCATGAGTAGAGTAGCCGGCAGTTTATCGCTGAGACGATTAAGGCACACACTTTTGCCAGTTAAATTATCACCAAAATTAAATACACCAAAATTGCTGAAAATAAAATAAAAATTAAATTTGGTACTGTAAGTTTATAATTTGATCGGACTATCAATGACACAATTCAATAATGAAAACAATATTGAATTTTGTGCTTGTCCGTTGACTTAGGTGGACAGACAGTGGTTACCGGGGTGCGGGAGGGGTAACCTCCACGTTGGCTTACCCGTGGGCCGGTGGGTCTGCAGACCCGGAAATGTGCAAGAAAGAGAAACGGCGAGAAGAAAGAAAAACCTTAAAGACAAAAATGTCTGGCTTGAGCATGGCGCAGGCCCCTCCTAAATTGCTGCTGTAATTGCGGCATAATGTTTAAATAGGGACGCGAACTTCTTAGTCTTTATTTTTATGTTAACTTAGCTTAATTATTTTATTATAAGTTTTTTATATATACTTTAATTATCTTGACACGAGAAAAATGTACATTCGTCCATATTTAGTCTAAAGAAATCACTTTTTGTACTAAAATTGACTTTTTGTACTGAAATGCTACAGTGGAGTTTGTTGCGCCGTTTCTTCTCCACTGGTGGCTAGGAAGCGGTGGTAAACTTAGTTTTAAGCAGAATTTGACGTCATAAAGCTGGAGTAGTGCTACAAAATTTTGAATAAATACTTTGACTTTGAAAGTTCTTCCTCCACCTAGCACAGAGTCGGATGCCACACCCTGATCGACTCGTTCGATTGTTCAAGAGGAAAGCTGTGCCCCTGAGCCCCACTGCTGACCAAGGTTCTCAAGCCGGCTCTGCTTGGAGGAGTGGTTGAATCCCAGTCCCCGGCGGCGTGAGCGGAACATGTTTCTGCCACCTCGGTTGCCTGTGGCACCCGGCGTGATGATTGAAGACGTCGTGCCCGAGGTCACTTGGGTAGAACTAGAGCTGGCAGTGCAAAGACTTAGAGCTAAAAATAACCCCGCCTCAGAACCCGACGGCATTCCAGGTCGCGCGTGGGTCCTAGCTCCAGCTAAGGGAAGGCAGTCTTCAACCCCGACTGAGAGCGCTATCTGGAGCGGGGCAAGATTTGGAAGACGGGGAAACTGGTCATCATCGAAAGAATGACGCTGTAATGATGTTAACAGTGAGTGGAGCTACAAACCGCGAAGCGACCCTGGGGGCCGAGACCGCGGTTGCTCAAGTCTTGCATGCGCCGCAGCGAAGGATGGCCGCCAGGGTCATTAGGAGGTACTGCACGATACCCTTCGAAGCGGTGAGTCTCCTGGCCGGATCACCGTGGATCCTGCAAGCGAGGACTTTTTCGGCGCTATATCGGTTCCGAAAGGAGACGCGGTGATACGATTCCAAGCCTAAAGATTTTAGGACCGAGAAATCCCGGCTCCACCAGGACGTGGTGGCAGAGTGGGAGCGACGGTTCAAGCAGACACGCGCAGGGCACGCCGAAGTAGCGGCGGCAAGATCCATCATGGGGGAGAGTCTAGAGAGGCCACTTGGCAGCCTCACGTACCGACTGACGCATATTATCACTGAGCCCGAGTGCTTCAGGCGCTATCTAAATAGTGGTGGTACATACCTTAAATGTACAGACAATTTCCTTATTTCAGCATCCAACATACTTATCAAATTATGATCAGTGGCAGTTTCTTCTGTGACTATATAGACACCTTCCAGAGGGCCCAGCATCAGGGTATTGTTCAGTAATGAAACCACAGCTTTCTGGTTATTCAAGGATTCTGACGACACGCCTACATCAATACCCAATCCCTGCCAGGAACTAAAATATTTTGCACAATATTAAAACCAAATTGTATTTATAACTAAATTAAATTCTAATAAGTCATTGTCAAGTCAATAAGTCAACTGCAAAAAATAAACATATCTTTCTTACTTCATTGCAAGGGTTAGTTACACACAAGAATCAATTACATCAAAATGAATTAAGACGATAAAGTTAAAACTATCAAATTGTTAAAACCACTGGAAAACCGTCACAGGTCTAAATAATCTATTACTGAAAAGAAAATACCGTATTTTGTTTTTTAAGTACGATGATTGTGTCCGGATATGAAGATACAATTTTTTCGCACCCCTGGTCACAAGCCTATCAGCAAACTGCAGACCAAACGTTGTCTTGCCACATAGTATGAGGTTAGAACAAGCTGCACGACATGCCATCCTGGAAGTCGTCAAATATTATGTTAATGATGCACTGCAAGAACATTGGCATATTTGTATGTTTTGTTGGGAACAAACGTTTAAAAAAGTGGTATTCGGCAATCATAATGCAATGATTTTCTAGAATTTTTAGCATTTTTTTTTAAATAAGATGTATAAAATAAAATATTTAAGATATGGTTAAATGACTGATGATTATTTTCAATGAGCCCGTTTCCTTCGCGATACGTTTGGCTTATAATACACTATGTTCATAGCATAAACTTATAATACACCACGTTTATAGAAATCGGCTTAGGTTTATTTAGACCGATTAGAGAAAGATGTGCGAAGTTTTACACACATAATGCTCTTTCTGGCATTGCTATACGCAAATCTTCTTTTTACCAAATATTTTTTTATCTCGTAAGACATACTGATTGCAGATGCAATGCAAGTATTTATTTTTAAGTTAAATTCGAAAAATCATATCGAAGTATTTTATGTAGGGGGTTTTTCCATTGTTCCTTTGCACTTATTCAATTTTTGCTTAAAAGCAGTGGGTGCCTACGAATTATCAAATATTATTATTACCTGCAGTGTGCTTGAACAGTAGTTTCATTCATACGCAACAGCACGCGGCCGCGGTGCGCGCTCGCGGCCAGCAGCCGGAAGGCGCGCGCTGCGTCATGTGGCGCGTACGTCACACGCGACAACGGACGAACGTAGCCATGTTTAATACCGTCGCTTACCATTTTGTGTATAGTCTGTGGAAATCATTAATATTACTGTTCTATATTGCCACTAAGGCAACCATTTCACTGTGCCTTCATCTACTAAACTTGGCGATAGGTATATTCCAAACTCCAGAAAAGGATTAAATTAGAATGAACCTACAACTACTTAACATTCTTTCGCTGGCTAGAGTCCATTAGTACTCTAGTCGCACACGTTAAACATATACTTGATGCATAGGAGATGAAGCAGGATGCATTGTGTTGATCATGAGACCTGGTTATTAATATAGGGGTAAGCAGAGGTATATTAACACTCATGTGCCGCCATCTATGATTTTCGGTCCCATGTAATAGGAGGCGAGCCTATTGACGTTAAACAGGTACATGAGCTATATGTTTACTGTCGGATGCAGAACAGCCATTACCCATAGTCACCTTTTACGACACCCACAGGAAGAGCTGAGGTGTTAAAATAAGTTTAATATTGTGTTTCGAACAGCGCTCTTAGCTTGCTTAAGTCTTTCGTCACTGGTAGCGTACAAAAAGTCAACATTAATGGCACCAACCCATCTGGCGAGCCGTTAGTCTCTTTTATTCTTGATATAAATGTCGATGATCTTCCTTACTTCACTAAAAATCTTTGTGAATACCATTTCATTTATTTACTGATGAAACACCATTAATTCTTAAAACTGACAAACAAAAAGTAGTACTTGACGATGTGAATTTCTTTCCCTTTCTAAAATATTGCATTGTTCACAAGTAAGAACCTGCTGCTCAATGCTAAGATAACAAAATGTGTAAAGTTTACTCTGCCTAATATAATACAAATAGATACACATACTAGAATGAACGATGAATCTGGTGAAGACCACAGTTGTAATAGTTATATAAAAGCGTTTTTGTTAAAAACAGCTTTTCTTGAAATAACTGCAATGGTTAATAGTAAATGCAATGGGTGCAATTGTAAAATTCATATAATTATGCAATTTATGTGCCTAAACTGAATAAATGTAATTAATTCTTTGATTATAGTCGGGGAAGTCCAGTCGAGATATTTTTTTTTTACCCTCAAAAATCCATCTGCACTGGATTAACCAATAATCAATGCTTATCTAGGTATACTGAACTTTTTTTTGTTTCCCCTCAAAGTTAACCCACCTTCAGGGGGATTTTATTACCTTAAGGTCCCATTCTGCTATTTGATACACAAAATTTTTTTGTTACATTTTGTTTAAGAACATTAAATTAATATTACGATGATGTTTTGTTGGATTATATGAATGTTATTTGTTATTGAATTTCTTGAGTGTGGTAACTATTAGGGTGATGTAGGTCATAAAAATGTGAATGGCGGCGTTGCTGGTAATCAGAGTCGTTAAATTGTATGGGTCCAGGTTGTTGTACTGGCAGAGTTGTTCGTGTTCTAGCCTTGTACGAGTGAATCGTGGGTATGCTGTAATGAGGTGTGTAAAAGTTTGAGTTGTTGTTGTACTGAACTAGATCAGTGTTGACCGTAAAATATTTGATTGTGTTGATTGTGTTAAAAGGATTTTCATAACACTTACTTTAAGCTCTTCCGCATTTCCAATTTCAAACAGTGTAGAGAAATTCACAGTAACATAATTTTTATCGAAATTGAGGTGATACATTCCTAAATTAAACGGATCTTCACTTTGTATTTGTGAAATATCCAAAAATACACTCGCGTCCTTCAAGCATTTCAAAGTTATCTGTAAAAAAGTTAGGTTTTTGCATAAAAAATATTGATTAGGTTTTAGCGGTCAACCCTTTCTGTGGCCGAGTCTCGAGGTGGCTGTTCATAGCGAAATCAAAATATAAAAGCTTTGTAATATAATAAGTGTTAAAAACTAAAAAACCCTCGTCACAAAACGGAGTTCATGTTACTGAATGATTATATTGTTATTTTTTTAAATCATATTTACAACCCTGTTCTCACTAGATTACTTATTCCTTATTAAAATGACATCTTATTATACCCCTTTCAATCCACACATCCGAGGCTACATAATTCGCACTTAGTTGAAAATTGGTAGGATTGTTCAGAACACTACTACATACTACTACATAAATGAAATATAAAAAATACTCATCGATCCGATACCTGGCATTTTTTCATTCGAGGGCAAAGGTCACTAAAACGGCTATTTTGCGATTCTTAGCAAAACGGTAAATTTTATCATAAAAATGTCTGAGATAAAGTCAAAGATCATGTAATTATCAATTAGTAAACTAAATTCTGTGCTAAATAAGCGGATTATAGATATACTTGGATTGTATTGAATTAATAGTTTTTTTTTTGAAAACTTTCACCACCCGAACAGTTTCCGTTGAGCTAGAATCATGAAATTTTGGAAGAAGCAAGATTTATGGCATAAATAAAGAGAAAAGAACGAAAACCATAGCTCATCACCACAATCCCTTTATCTACGGTAGAAGTACGGTACGAATACCGGTAGGTAGCTAAATATTAACTGTTTTCGAACTCTTTCCTTTATAAAAAGACCTTGCTTCTTTCCAAATTTCTGTGTTCTACCTATACGAGACGTACTCTAAAAACAAAGTTCTAATTTAACGCATTCAAAGTATTACTTAAGGTCAACTTGTGTCGAGATTCGCAATGTCCCAGTAATAAAACGGAACTAAGACCTCGTTACTAAACACCGTGGTGGAAATAGGCAAAATACTAAACCTAACTATTGAATCTAAGATTGTTAGAGATGTATTTAGGACAAAATCTAGGGATCCTACCAACAAGCCCATAATAGTAGATTTTACATCAGTTATCCTTGGAGACGAATTCTTGCACAAATTTCGCAGCTTTAATAGAACCGGAAGCAAACTTAGTACAGAACACATAAAGTTAAGTGGACCAGGCAAACCTATATATATATCCGAAAACTTATCCGCAAAGAATAAGCGTCTTTTCTTCTTGGCAAGGGATGCTGCAAAAACAAATAAGTTCGAGTTCTGCTGGGTCACTAATGGGAAGATGTTTGTTCGTGAAAAATCTGGAGGGCCCTACATATAGCTGACAAACGAAGGCGCCTTGCGAAGATGGTTAAAACAACATGACTAGTAGTTCATATTCTCCTATTAATTGTTGTATTTCTGGCTCTATTATTACACTATGATGTCTTGTTTTACCTTCAAGTTTATTCTGAGATACCGTTTGATCATCAAACAACTAGAAATGTAATCTACTTATTATATATTTTGCACCTACACTCTACCTACTCCCACTCACTTACAAGTTGCATTGGGTCTCTGACCAATCTCACATACACTATCTACAGGATTAATGCAAATACCCAAATAATGAGAACAACGTTTTATTTAAAATTCAAACCGATAGTATATTTTACTTGACATAAAATTACTAAACGAATGGACTATATTTATGAATATTTGAATTTACATGTGTCCTTCTGCTCATCTGTAGTTATTTTCATACATAATGACTGATCTCAATATTTTAAGTGATGAAGTGGAACAGTTGTTCCGAACAGGAACAGGAAGTTTCCTGTGTCAAATAACTACACTTGCTCACCAGAATCTAGTGGTGAGCATCTGAGTACAAATCTACATGACCTTATAATATTCCACACAAATATACAAAGCTTAAATGCAAACTTCGATAACTAAGTTATACTTGTAAATAGACTTTCTTACGTCCCTGATATTATTATACTATCGGAATGCTGGCTGGAAAAGTGTCCAAATACTCCCTTCTTACAAGGACTCCATTCTTATAGGACAATATTTCGAAATAAATATGACGGAGTGGTTGTTTACATAAAAGATTACCTTAATGTTACCGTAGAAATACCGTCATTTAATGAAGCAACCTGTATTGTTATCAAGCTCAAAGAGCCGCTATCGTCTGTCTATACCGATCCCCATCTTATAGTGACTTGAGTACCTTCTTTGCAGATCTGGACAGTCTGCTGGGAACACTATCACAGTTTAAAACTGTTGCCGTCATAGGTGATATAAATATAAACATAAGACCTGACAACCCCGATCCCGGCACCGACGAATATCTCGATCTCACAGCCTCACATGGCGTTCTCCCTGCTTACTCACTCCCGACTAGGTTAAACAGATGCATCGATCATGTGCTACTTCGCTCGGATGTTGTTGCTATTGCAGTTCTGCTTGATGCGCCTATTACAGACCATCGTCCAGTTGTTTTATTCTGTAAAGTAGATCAAATGAACAAACCACGCCCTGTCTGTAGGACTAAGACTGATATCTCCGCGGTTGTTAAATATATCAATGATTCGGACTTTTCTCCTATCTTCAATTCTGAGGACCCAAATGCGGCTACTGAGACCTTTGTAACTCTCATGTCCACTGCAATTAAGGATAGCTCCTACACCACACAAAGTTGTAGCAGGAAACGCATTATTAAACCATGGATCACTCCTGGTCTGCTGAGGTGTGTTCGGCACCGTGATAAACTTTACAGAATGCACCAAAAATACCCTCAAAACGAGTCATACAAGTTAGTATTCCGTCGCTATCGCAACTTTTGTAATGACATCTTAAAAAAAGTTAGACGCGAATACGAACATACTCGATTCCAGACGGCCAGGGCAAATCCTAAAGATACATGGCGGCTCATTAAGCAGGTAACGAAACTTGGTCAAGGAGCAAATCCTTCCTCCGATCTATTGGGGTGCTGCAGTAATCCTTCCAAGTCTGTGGACTTGGTAAATGACTACTTTGCGGACGTAGGAAAAGATTTGGCGAGCAAGATCGAACAGTCCACACTGTATAGACTATTATCAAATAGTGATAAAAACTCGGTAGCACCAGGCTCTTCAAACCATGCCCCGCTAAACTCAATGGCAATCTATGATGTGGATGATTCAGAAATTAAAAATATTATTCTTGGCCTTAAGGATCAATGTGCAGCTGGTCTCGATGGTATAACTTCTGTCGTGGTAAAGGCTACTAGACATGCTATAATTCCAGTTCTAGTCTATATATTGAACCTTTTCTAAGGGCATATTCCCTGACATACTTAAAACTGCAGTTGCCCATCCGGTCCATAACTCGGGAGACAGAGACAGTGTCTCAAATTATATACCTATTTCATTACTTTCAAAAATTTCAAAAATTTTCGAAAAAGTCATAAACTCTAGATTAACATAAATTCAAAATTTTAGCTCCGAACCAATTTGGATTCCGGAAAGATGTATCTACAGAGGATGCAGTATTAGAACTTTCCGACACTATAATTGATAAATTCGAAAAAAAACGTAAAGTAGTAGGTATCTTTTTGGACCTTTCCAAAGCTTTCGACACTGTCTCTATTCCCAAACTTCTTTTGAAACTGGAGAACATTGGCATACGCGGTACGGCTCATGATATATTCAAAAGCTATCTTACGGATCGGATGCAGTATACTAAAGTCGAGAACCACTTAAGCAAAAAAAGATCCCTTGCATTCGGCGTTCCACAGAGGAGTGTTCTGGGGCTGACTCTCTTTCTAATATACGTCAACGAACTGTGTATATTGTCTTTGCCAAATTGCAAAATAATAGCATACGCTGACGACACAGTTCTATTGATTCATGGTCGTGACTGGAATGAAGCACGTGAAAATGCTGAGCGTTGTTTCAGCATTATTATGAGGTGATTATACATGCATCTCTTAACATTAAACGTTGCCAAGACTAGATTTATTGCATTTGCCTCCAATAAGTTAAGCCTTCCCCGCGTGCCTATAAAAATTCGCGCTCACACTTGTACAAACACAAGTTACAATTCACCCTGTGACTGTCCGAAAGTCGATAATACCCATATTATAAAGTACTTGGGTGTGCTCGGCGATGAGCATTTAAATTGGAGAGAGCAAATTGACGCTACAGCAATACGTCTTAGAAAGCTGTCCTACGTATTTAAGAAACTTAGGGCTGTGCTAGACTTTAAAACCTTAAAAATGGTTTAATTCGCACTTGCCCAGTCGGTGTTGGGGTATTGTTTATTGGTATGGGGTGGTGCTCACAAAACGCTGATGTTGGCAGCTGAACGTGGGCTATGTATGGTCTTGAAGGTGCTTGCTGGAAGGCCTATACGATTCCCGAAGTCGTTACTTAACACCGTATGCCAAGTGTTAACAGTCAGACAGTTATTTATCTCGCAGACCATTCTCCGCAAACATTCAAAAGTTCTATACAATCCAGCCATATACAACTCGTGCGAGTTAACATGGCATCTGGCTCTGGGCTTTGCGCGGGGGAGCGGGAGGCGTGTACGCTGACGCTACTAGCGTCGCACGGCGAGAGCGGGGTCGCGCGCGGGGAAGCGGGAGGAGGGTGTCTTCGAGGCAGGTGCCATGTTAACTCGCACGAGCTATACATTTCCAAGCGTCGCTCGGATAGAATATGCGAAATAAAATTCAGAAGGACGGTTGCAGCAAGTCGTCATTTCCGACATATCAGTTCTAAAATCTATAATAAAATAAATAAAATAATGAATATGTATCAGATGACAAGAAATGAGCTAAAAAAGAATCTTGACACTTTTTTATAATCCTTTACGTACGCCGCAACCGAAGAACTTGTTTGGTTTGATAACTTGATTTGGTTCTTGATATATTATTTTGCGAACGTTGAATCCTGTCTTGGTTGAACTATGCACCCACACACACACACAAACATAAACACACACACACACATACACTCACAATCAATTGCATGCACTCGAATTTTTATAATTTTTATCATTGAATTTATTATTGAATTTTTATATTGCATTTTTTATTATTGTATTTTTATATTATTCCATTATTGAATTTTGTAATTGCTTATTGTTTAGTAACTCGGACGGAACAATGCATCAATGCACTTATAAGGGTGGTGGCGTTGATGACTGCGCCTCAGTGTATACTTTTGCAGTCATCATCGAACCAATTTAGTCTATGTTTCCATTATTATTTTTGTACCTAATAAAGATTATTTAATTAAAAAAAAAAAAAAATTAACGTCAACGTAGAACAAGTTCACGCCTCAATTCAGTTAGGAGCCCTTAGTGCGCGAGTCTGACCTGCACTTGGTCGACTTTTATAGATAACTAGGTTTTGCCCGCGGCTCCGCCCGCGTGGTTGTCGGTTATCGCGACCAAACATAGCCTATGTCCTTTCTCAAGGTTTAATCTATCCTCATACCAAATTTCATCAAAATCGGTTCAGTGGTTTAGGCGTGAAAGCGTAACATACAGACAGACAGACAGACAGAGTTACTTTCGCATTAATAATATTAGTATGGAGTAGCTTTTGGCCGCGGCTCCACCCGCGTGGATGTCGGCGCGTGGTATCGCGACTAAACATAGCCTATGTTCTTTCTCATGGTCTAATCAACCCCTATACCAAAATTTCATCAAAATCGGTTCAGTGGTTTAGGCGTGAAAGCGTAACATACAGACAGACAGACAGAGTTACTTTCACATTTATAATATTAGTATGGAAGTATGGATATGGATTGCATGGTCTTTAACTTTGTCTCAGACATTTTTATGGCTACGTACCCACTCGACCTCCAAAATTCGACCCTCTCACAAAAGTGCCCACTGGACCCTCACTTTTAGGTCCCACTGGACCTCCTTCAAAATATAATAATTACAGTTAAAGTCAAAATCACGAAAATGGGAAATAATTAATAACAGCATGAGACCTGTTGAAATTGAAAGGTAAAATCACTAGGAAAAATAAATTAATCTTGCTATTAAGTACGGGGCTGAAATGGAGTGCATTTTAAGGGTGAAAGACGATTTAGAGCGAAACTAAACCTCTTATCGAAAAAAGTTAAATGACAAAAGTTGTAGGTGATAACAAGGCCTACAACTTTTGTCAGAACTGTTTTTCGCATTAACTTACAGTTGTCGAGCAAAACTAGAAAAAAATGTTTTTTGTTCTTATTTGCCACAATAACTTTTTCTTTTGCACGAGATTTCGTGAAATTGAACCACTTTATGTTTTAATCAATATTTACGTCTTATTTTAATACTCGAACAAAAAAGAGATCTCATTTTCAGACGAAAATGCCCAAAGACACTGTCTCACGCCGGATCAAGGAGCATATCAGGGCAGTCAAAAACAACGAGCCACAGAAATCGGTTATCGCTCAACATGGAACCTCCTCTTATGATTGCCACTATCTATTGAAGCTATAAAAATACAGGGTGTGATTTTTCGGGTTTTAGTCGGTTCGATTACCGGGTATGTCAAGCGAGTTTTCGAAAATATTTGAATGCAGTTTTGTTTCTTTTTAAAAAAAAAGGAATGTTACCTTCCAATGAAATTCTATATCTCCACTATTTCGAGTACTTTTTTTTAAACCACTTAAGTGGCAGACAAGTACACGGCCCACCTGATGGAAAGTGGTTACCGTGGCCTATGGACGTAGGTAACCCCAGGGGCGTTACACGTGCTGCCTACCCTGAAGAAACCTTCTTGAAGGACCTCGCTTGGGAAAACCACGGCAGAGAGTTCATTCCACAATTTGGGCGTGTGTGGAATAAAGTTTCTTTCATACCGCACAGTGCGCTCCATTTCCGATCGCAGTGTGTGAGGATGAATTCCATGCCTATGGCGAGCGGTGCGATGATAAAGTGTAGCTGAGGGCATCATGTCGATCAATTATTCTGAGCACAATCCATTGTATAGGCGGTAGAACACACACAGCGAGGCAAAGTTCGTCCTAAGGCGGTTTCCTCCTGAGGGGTTGCACATCACCTGTGAGTATGAGATTTTTGACAAGTCGAAGGGGTTAAGCTGGCATGCAGGTGTTCCGACAAAAAGGTGACAACAGTACTCCATGTGGGGCCGAACCTGCGCTTTATATAGAAGGAGTCGCTGCTCTGCAGTGAAGTACTGCTTCACCCTGCTAAGCACGCATAGTTTCTTTGATGCCAGCTTAGCCTTGTCTTCTAGATGACAGCGGTACTGGACGTCGCTAGAGATGTCGACACCTAAGATTCCGATACTCGAGCAGATGGTGAGCGGTGTGCCCAGAAACTGCGGCGCTACAATAAATGGGATTTTGCCACCGTCCAGGGGGCATAAAAATCTTCCAGAATGCTGAAAGAAGCTATTGAAATAAAAAAGCACAAAAACTCGATTACATCAGGAGAAATGTATTGCTTAGGTGGGGCAGGCTCAGCTATTGAAATTAAAAAGTACAAAAACTTCAACGGGGAAGATGGGTTTCAACAGTCGCGTCACAGTGGCATCTAGGATCCGTTCACAAAAACCTCAACAAACTTCATGTCCAAAACCCATGCGAGTGGACTCTGCGAGTGTTGTGTGTCGCGAAGGTATTCGAGTGTAGTGCGAGAACGCGGACAATAGTAGGGATGAGGCGCAAAAACAACTATAATAACCGTGCATCCATGATCATGGCACTTGCAACAACGCTGAAATATTACTCCAAAAACTTCAAAAACACACATAAAATACTCCAAAAACATAACAAACATGGTAAATATCCCGGCGAGTGTTTTACTATCAAGGACTTTTTAGATTTCACTAGCTGAACCGGCAAACTTCGTACTGCCAATTTTTTTCCACTCTCATGGCGTCCGATTATACATATAAACCTTCTTGAATTACTAAAAGAAACCGCTTTATTTGTAGCGTAGTTTTGAAGATATAAGTATAAATAGGAACGGAAAGACGCGTAAAACGACTTTTTTATACTATGTAGTGATTTATGGCGGTGCTTTGAACAATCCTACCAACTCACTCCTATAATTTAGTTAAGATTGACCGGATTATTATACTTACGTCTTTGAGCTTGCCCTCGACGCAGCTAATGATAACATCGCATTTTTTTCCTTCCGAAATGAGTGCAACCATGTCACCAAATGTGTGATCACGCGAACACCAAATATGATCAGCTGTAATGTTATTTAGACACCAAATATGTCAGCTAGACATAACTATTGTTGATAAAAATAATAAATAAAAATAAATCAGCTTCACAGGTTAAAATTACGTATGACAAAAAATAACAATTTATAGCGATAGTCATTCATAGTTATTTCCCTTAAACGTAGCTTTGGTTATCATCGCTTTACTTATTGTTGTCGGCCCAGCGAGCGGCCGAAAAGAGTCTCCGTTGTGACAAGGCGGCCGATTTTGCTATTCTTGTTCTTCTCCATCCTAGCGTTGATCTCAGCCACATCCAAAGCTTTTCAACTTGGAGTCTAGCTTCCGCTTCACCAGTCTAACTTCGGATTTGATTGAACTTCGATATTTTCTGTGAAGTGACTGCCGTCTGACCTCCACAACTCAAAGGCAATTTCAAAGCATTGCAAGTATACCAGTTGTAGAACTATTTATTTGTTGTCATAGATGTTCGTATGGCAACGGGGACCAACGGCCTAATATGCTCTCCGAGGCACGACCAGACCAATGTAAATGCGAACAAAAATTTGTACTGAGCGAGGATCAAACCACTACGGCGGCGGCGCCGCTTCTAAGCGACGTATCGTTTTTTAAGGATACCAGATGCGATTATGGTTAAAGGTTGCTAGCGAGGTCTACCGTTCACAGAACTACTAGTATATTAATGTTAGAGTATGGGGCATTTGATCACGGTTATACTCTATAATTTAATGAACATGTTTTTAACACATTTTGATACTTATTACATATCGAGAGCCTTATATATTCAATATACAAGGTGATTTTATAGTCGTTTCGGAAAGTACGACATTAAAAAAAAAAAAAAAAAATGGTGGTTGTAAATATTTTTTTTCTTTCACCAAAATAATACTACCAGATGACTTTGCTATCGAAACTGAGCCCAAATTCTTTTTATCCGAAACAACTATAAAATCACCCTGTATACAGGTTGAATATTTGAACTGGGCTTGGATGGCCAAATCCGAAACTATAAGGAATAGCGACAAATGCTCAAAGGAGTCACGAGCCCGATTTTTATTAAACTTAAAACCTCATCATTAGATTTTTGAGACAGATATTAGGATTATTGGGTTTTAAAAAAATTTAATGATGAGGTTTTACGTTTCATCAAAATCGGGCTCGTGACTCCTTTGAGCATTTTTCGCTTTTCCTTATAGTTTCGGATTTGGCCATCCAATCTCTTTTGAAGAAGTGCTTTTTGCGCAAACGTGATAAAAAAAAATTATACCTTTCAATGACGGGAACAATTCTTGCAAGAAATGTTTTTTACGTATGTCACTGACTGTAGTAAATACTTCACATTCTAGGCCCAAAGCAATGGATATTACTGCTTGCCCTAGAGCACCAGCTCCTCCGTGCACGAACACCGATTTGCCTTTAGGAAGTTCAACCTTGATGCCCTTTCAAAAGAATAAAAACCAAATTAAAAGTGTCATCAGTACTGCATGTAATCATGTAATGTCGGGTACAGTCAGCATCAGAAAAATGTTGACGAGTAGAGTACTCAAAATAATCTTAAAACCAAAATTTCAATATTATATTGATAATTAGAGTACTCAAAAAGTTGTAAGCATCCAGAGTAGTCAAACTATCTTAACAATCGGTCTTCCAGAAACATGTAAGTAAGCAGAGTGTTCATTTTCATATACACAATCACGCTACTCAATGGTATCTAGTCAAAGTGTTCAAAATATCTGGACAATGTCATTTAATCGCATTTTGCATCCCTTTTTTACTTATGTAGCCATCCTTTACACATGATGATGGGATAATGTGAGATAGATGTATAAGTTAGAAAAGGATAGAAAATCTGTCAAATTAATGACAATTCCTTTTGTATTTTTTATAGTTGCCAGTTGCTTAAGCCATAAACTATCCACTTGAATTGATGAGAAAAGAGTATGAATACTTACGTAAAAAATAAAGGGTCCTGCAACGCAAGATACACCTATGTACTCAAAAATCCTCTTCTCGTATTCTCTAATACGCATTATGACTACATCGACATGACATAGACGCAAAATGTTTACTCTACTACTCTAGGTACAGTTAGATACGAAACTATTGTACAAACATATTATAATAGAGTGTTTTTTTATAATAGATTATAATTTATAATAGAAGTTTTTTTTAATACGTCATAAACCGCAATTTTCGCCTTCTTTCTCTTTTTCTTTCTCTGTGAAATAGTTATTAAAGTTAAACCTATTTTGTTTTTACTTTTTACCCGAATAGAGACCTTAAGGCTGAAAAGATTTCGATGAAAGTGGTCACAAATAAAGGTATATAAGAGTGCATGAAATATAAATCGATACTAAACCGTGAATTTTTGGCGCTATATCTAATGGATTTTGTTATTTTTTTAAATTAAATAAAGTATAAAATACAAAAAAATACATAAAAAAAACCAAAAAAAGCAGGCGGAGGTACCCATTTGTAATTCATAAATCCAATGATAATCAATGGGTTCCGCCTAGTTCCGCCTGCTATCAAACTTATTTCGGTCTTTTCAGGAGCAGTCGTGTTTTTTATTTTTAATAATTATTCAAGCGACACAAAAATTTAGAAATACGAAACCCTATTCCATACTATGATTTATATTAATACTAGCTGTGCCTGCGACTTAGTCCGCGTGGACTTACACACATCAAAAAAAGTTTGCGATCACTTTGAAAAACTGAAATCTTTTTTGTTACTGTAGATTATATTATGATTTTTCCTTCTTTTTAGATTCTTTATTTAAAAATAAAGAATTATTATTATTATTATCATTTATTTCAGATTAAAAATCCATACAAATATTGTTAGTATCACAAACTTAATAAACTATGTTAGTACATCTTATCCACTAAATACACAAAAAATTAAAATTAATAAATAAATCAATTCATGTATCTTCCTGAAGCATTAGGGCCGTCATTATGTATACGGCACCAATGCTTCAGAAAGACACCATCAGCACTTTCAGCTATAATTTTCAGGATGCTGTTGGTACTCCCTCGTATTCTGCTCAGTAGCGATGCCGTTCTTTTGCGCATTATTGCCGCAAAGCCATCTGAAGCCGTTTCAGCGAACATTGCCGAGGCACTGCAGAACCACGAGAGCCCCAAAAACATCCTGAACGCATTGTTATACTGGATTCGAAGAGCATTGTAGGCCTTCTGCGTATATCTGACCCACAGACTGCATGTATAGAAAGTTTGGCATCTTGCGAATCTGCGAGCCACCATATTGCATCGTACCGACAACGCTCTTCGTTCCCGCTCCTCCGAGAAAACCCCACACTTGAGAATTAGAACACAAAACAATGACACCGTTCAATTGTTTTACCTTACAAAAAGGCTTTCAGTCCTAGCTTACGCTCATTCAGAAATCTGATTTAGTGAATTATAACCGATTCAAGATATTTTTCGCGAAAAGTAGTGATTGAAAAAATGCCAAAAGGATTATCAGAGGTTTTACGAGCTAAAATAGTAACTTTGAGGGAAGAAGGATACACCACGAGAGTAATAGCACGCAGACTTGCTATATCCCAATCCTGTGTCGTGGCTACGTTGCAGAGGTACCACGGAATGGAGAATTTAGCTGACCGACCCCGCAGCGGTCACCCAACTGTTTTGACAGCTGCCCAAAAGCGCTATATTAGATTGCTGGCAGCCCGTGATCCCACAATCAACGCCACTAAAATAAAAGCAGAAGTCAGGGCCGCCTCTGGGCTTGAAGTTAGCACGCAGACCGTTCGCAATTGCTTGTACCAGGCTGGATTACGAGCATGGAGGTCATGGCGAGCTCCGCTCAATTCCCGGCAACGTCAACAACGAAGATTGCAGTGGGCTAGACTTCGGCAAAATGAAGAAGGTGAGGAAGAAAACATTTGGCAAAACTGTCTCTTCGTTGACGAATCCCGAATCTCCACTCATCCAGATAACCGACGTGTCCGTGTCTGGAGAAGACCAGGCGACCGTGAAAGACAAAGAACTGCCACTGGAACAGTTCAGCAAGGCGGAAAATCGGTGTCTTTTTGGGGTGGCATTATGATTGGAGCTAGAACGCCTTTGATCCCGTATCGGGGTTTCATGACAGCAGACATGTACAAAGCAGTTGCTATTGATGATATCGTCAAACCATTCCGAGTAAACCATGGGCACCAATTTGTACTGGTCGATGATAATGCGCCCGCACATTGAGCTCAACGAGTCAATGCTGCTCTTCAAGAATACGATATCACACGATTAGACTGGCCTGCCGGCTCGCCCGACTTAAACCCAATAGAGCACGCGTGGGATGCTCTTAAACGAGCTGTATGGAACCGTGAGCCACATCCCCAGACAGTTCCAGAGCTCAGGGAAGCCGCTATTGAAGAATGGGATAGGTTACCCCAGGAAATGCTGGGTTACCTCAGCATGCCCAGGAGGATCTCCGCATGTGTTCGAGCCAGGGGAGTAGTTATTTTATATTGAATTTACACCTTTTAATAATAATTTTAGTTTAAGTTTAATTAAACAGTCTTTTTCTTTCTATGAAATTTCTATCACAATTGCATTATGAATAATGGCTCAATTTTTTAAAATAAATAATAAAAAACAGTTTTATATTTGAATTTCAAACAGGGTATTCCTATTTAAAGAAAGCATACAACATAGATTTTTTCTTGATAAAGTTAAATTTAAAGAATTCTAGGAGCTTATGCCATTGATCGCAAACTTTTGTTGATGTGTGTATAACTACTTAAGTAGGTTTCAAGTAATTTACAAATCATACGAGTATTTATTTCTTACGTATTCATACTCTTTTCTCACCAATGCAAGGGGATAGTTTATGGCTTACAACTGGCAACTATAAAAAATACAAAAGAAATTGTCATTAATTTGACAAATTTTCTATCCTGTTCTAACTTACACACCTATCTCACATCATCCCATCATCATGTGTAAAGGATGGCTACATAAGTAAAAAAGGGATGCAAAATGCGATTAAATGACATTGTCCAGATATTTTGAACACTTTGTTTGACTAGATACCATTGAGTAGCGTGATTGTGTATATGAAAATGAACACTCTGCTTACTTACATGTTTCTGGAAGACCGATTGTTAAGATAGTTTGATTACTCTGGATGCTTACAACTTTTTGAGTACTCTAATTATCAATATAATATTGAAATTTTGGTTTTAAGATTATTTTGAGTACTCTACTCGTCAACATTTTTCTGATGCTGACTGTACGTACCGACGAACGTTACGGCAATAGAGCTCTTAATAATAAGACAGTGTCTATTTCTTTATTTCGTAACAATACATAAATTACCATTTTTAAATGTATTGTAGGTTGTACGTGTACCTATTACGTTGTTGTACGTGTACGTATGTACCTATTTAAAAATACATAATATACATTCAAAAATATTAAATATACGTGAGCCTCTTAAGGTATTGGTCGAGGCTCCTAGCAGTACTCATGGACTGAGACATCTATCAAAACAATGATCGCCGAATCCACATTCTACATTTCGATAACCTCATGAGCTAAATACAAATACATACCGACTTGATTTTATAGTCTTTAGTTTATTATAGTCCTATCAGTGATACGACTCAAGCATTCTCAAGAACTGAGTCGTTCAGATACCTCATGTCGTCCAAACCGTATCCGGTGACGGCGATTCCTAAATATTAAGTTGGTCCCTATGATGGGCTCTAATGTGGCTTGCAAAGCCGAACTTCGACTTGAAGACACGATCGCAAGGCGTATAGCTAGTATAGCTGGCCAGATGAATTACATGTATATGAGTAGGTGGGCTTTTGACGTGTCTTCCGTGCTTGGCGTTTCCCGTCAAGGTCTTCTAGACGTTTTTACTCAAAAGAGTCGATACCAGTGCGGACGGTATGACGCCATTCCGGTCTAAGACGGGCAATCTCCTCCCAACCATTAGTAGAGATGTTGCAGGCCACAAGATTGCGTTTTACCACATCTTTGTAGCGCAGGTATTGACCTCCTTGTTTGCGCTTTCCGCATGACAGCTCTGAGTAGAATACAGCCTTCGGCAATCTTCCATCATTCATGCGTACAAGGTGTCCACTCCATCTAAGTTGATGTTTCATTATGAGTGCTTCGACTCCGGGCAAGCCGGTTCGACGTAGGACTTCAGTATTTGGAACATGATCCTGCCACCTGATACGCAGTATACACCTTAAACATTTGAGATGAAAGTTGTCCAGCTACTTAATGTCTGCTCTGTAGCAGCACCAGGTCTCCGCAGCATAAAGCAAGCCAAAGGCTGCTGCAGCACCTGCTATTCGGGCTGGTATTTCTGTTGCCAGAGTATTATCACCTCTTAAACGACTTCCCAAGTATTTGAAGTTTGGAACTTCTACTAAGTCAGTGCCATTCAACTTGACCTTTGAATGATCCTCATCGAAACCTCTCGGGGGCTGTTTTAATACTTGGGTCTTGCTAGTGCTTATAACCAAACCAAATCTACGGCATGACAGGTGTAAATTTTTATTTTATTTTATTTTATTTATTTAATAGGTCTACCAACAATGTTTTACATCAAAGCTTACAATAACAGTAATTAAAGCTAACGTGTTACAATGCAAACATCACTTATAGGTAAACACCGCATACAAAGAATAACAAAGAGAAACTTATACTAAGCTAAAATAATATAATAGAGACTTAAAACTAAACAATTTTAGAGAAAAACTAAATATAGGTATCTAACTAAATAACACTGATATTACTTAAAATACGTTTTTGTTTAGGCTGGGTATCAAAGTGAAAGTCAATCCTGTCACTGAGACTGTTCACGACTCTAGACAGTCTCGTGCATGGAGAATTGGAACCTAAAACTGTTCTTTTTAGAGGTGAGCAGAGTGGTGTGACTGGTTTGCGAGGGATCCTTGATGGAACATTGAAACTTAGCAAAGCCAGTAAACCTTGGACAATCAATTTTGTGTTGGAGGATCTTGGAGGCAAACTTTACCTCATTAATTTTTGAGCGTTGTTCCAAGGTTTTCATATTAAAACGCTCCAAGCGGCAGTTGTAAGAACGTATTTTTTTGGTAATACCATTTAATAATGCTAAGTGCCAGACAAACTGTTTTTGGCATCGTTCAAGACGCAGGGCGTGGGTTTTTTTTTTTTTTTTTTTTTTTATCGTGCGATAAATCCCCACGGATACCACCCCCACAGAGCCGGTGGAGGTGGTTATGTCGGACTCGAACCGACTAAAACGCACGCCATCTTGGGTCCTTGGTTGCCGGAGGTGAGATTGCCAAAAGCATATCTCTCGCACCCCGACAGACCCAGGACCATCTCTTTTGAGATGGCCCCCTTCGGGTTGTGGGGACCAAAATGTCCCCATCTAGCCCCGGTTACGGGGAGGCGCACTTTGCGCCGCCGCCGCCGCCGCGGCCTGCTTCTGCTAGGGTGACAGGCGGCTCCACCGGTCACCCCCAGGCCAGCGCTCATGGAGGACGGAGGTCGTTCTGCGACCTCCGACGTCCGGTTCGCCTTCGCTCTGCACGGGCTTCCCGGGCCCGGAGTCTGGTCCGGACCCGACCGGCCGCCTCCTTCTCGAGCATTACTTGCTCGCAGAAGGAGGCGGCCGCACCCCAAGCGTTTGCGCATCGTACCATCGCTGTGAGCAATGTGACGAGTGTGAGGACTCCCACCCCTAGAGCCGCCACTAGGACCCGCCTCGGCGTGTCCCACGCCGGGCACTCGGTCAGCGTGTGCAGCTCTGTGTCCTCGCTCGCATCACAGTGATGGCACTCGGACGTTGGCTCCTTCCGGATCCGACACAGGTAAAACGAAAACCCGTGTCCGGTAATCACCTGCGTCAGCCGGTACGAGAGGCTGCCGTGTGGCGTCTCTAGCCATTCCTCCATGATGGGTCTTACCGCCGCTATTACGGCGTGCCCTGCGCTTGGTCGCCCAAGTCGTAGCTCCCATAGGGCGTGGGTTGCATAATGGGAACGCCAAACAACACCACAATATTCTATGATACTCCGTACCAGACTGTTGTATAATAGTATTTTAGTGCGATTATCGCGAAAACCTTTACTATTTCTAAGCATGAATCGAATACGAATACGAATGTAATTTTTTTTTGTTGAATGTTACACCGAGAGCTCTTACATTTTCTACTTCAGATATTTTATCAGAATTGATGTAATAGTCATAACTTAGGGCTTGCGTTTTTCTCGTAAATTTTACGTGGTAGCATTTTTTTGCATTTAACAACATTCCGTTGTTCTTACACTACAAAATTAACCCATTAAGATCATTTTGTAGAGTCTATATAGGCTTGAAGGGACTCAAGAGAATCAGCCATTAGGCAAACATCGTCGGCGTTTAAAGCGTCCATCACTGAGAGTCGGGTAACTTGTCGTTTCACTCTAAAGTGAGAGAGATCAAAAATGCTCTTGTCAGTTCTGGAGCCAATTTCAATGAAGTTATTGCAACTCCCAACCGCATCTTGCATCACAGAAGCAAAGTATAGCGAAAACAAAGTGGGAGCTAAAACACAGCCTTGCTTCACTCCGCTCGTTACTGGGAATTGGTCTGAAAAGTCATTTTCGTGTCGAACTCTCACCATCAAAATTGACGAATCAAGTTTAATAACTTTTCAGGACAACCAGCTTTCCTTAGCACTATCCACAAGGCTTCACGCGGTACTTTGTCAAAAGCTTTTTCCAAATCGACAAAAGACATGTAAAGAGGCCGCTACTGTTCCAAGCTCTTGTCTTGGATTTGTCTCACGACAAATATAGCGTCTACAGTACCTCTGCCTGGACGGAAACCGTATTGAGTTTCGGGGAGTATTGTTTCCGCGTGTCGGGATAGACGGGTGTTGATAATGTGAGCTAAAATCTTCCCAGCTATCGAGAGTAGAGAGATACCTCTGTACAAACCGCAATCGGCTATATCGCCTTTGCCCTTGTACAATTTACAAGTGGAAGCATCCCTCCAATCCTGCGGCACGACTTCACACTCCCATATTTTTAGTATAAGCAGTACGTCTTTCTGCTCAGTCAACCGTCGGGTTTTATCCTTGTCGTACATTGGAGCTGTCTTCTTTGTTCTTGGACCGAAAACAGATTGTAAACTCTCAAAAAAATTACCTGACTGGTTATTGTCAGCATAATGCTGAATTTCATGTGCCTTGTCAACCCACCATTTATCCCTAAGTGCACGCACTTTTACTTTCAGGTTTTTTTTTTATATACAAGACACGTCAATTTGACTTCACCTCGCCTGATGTTAAGCTAAAGGCAAAGTCTCGGAAAGAGGGTCACCATCGTAAACATTTACCATGTTAACAGTGGTGGCACTCAGCTTGACGGCCTCATTAGATGCCTTTTCACGCCCCGCTTAAAGGACCCGGGACTGTAGGAAGAAGGAAACATGTGAGCTGGCAGGGAATTCCAGGTCTTAGTGGTGCGGCATAGGAATGAATCACTGAAACGCTTGGTTCTAGCAGGTATACTCTGCACCGTAAATGGATGGCATCTTAGCCCTGCACGTGTCGTCCTGTGAAGGAAAGGGGAGGGTGGGACTAATTGGAAGAGCTCGTCAGAACATTCACCATGGTAGAGACGGTAGAAAACTGCCAAAGACGCAACATCTCAACGCATCTGCAAAGGCTCGAGGGTGTTCGTGATCTCAGGATCCCCAATAATGCGGACCGCACGTCGCTGCAACCTGTCGAGAGCATCTAATAAGTACTTTGCGGAGCCGTCCCAGAGATGTGAGCAGTATTCCACGCAGGAACGAATTTGGGTCTTGTATAGAAGACACCGCTGCTCCGGCGTGAAAAAACGTCTCACTCTGTTCAGGACTCCGAGTTTACGCGAGGCTGATTTGATGATACTCTCGATATAGTTTTTGTTATTCAGTTTGCAGCGAACATCCATACCGAGGATAGTGAGGTGATCCTGCAGTGGCAGTGGTGTGCTCTGAAGAGTGGGAAGGGGAAGGAAAGGAGATACCTTTGCTGTAAACGCACATGCCTGGGTCTTCTTGGCATTGAACTCGACCAGGTTCCTAGCGCCCCATTGAGAAATGTGGTCCAGGATCCGGTCCAGCTCAGTGACAAGAAGCTGCCTTTTTTCCGCGATATCAGACTGCTTGGCCGCAGGATGTGCGTAATAACTCCCGTGTAAGGTGCGGTCGTCTGCATAGCAGTGAATGTTTCCGTTACAGAGCATGTCATTGATATGCAGAAGAAAGAGAGTGGGAGATAAAACGGAACCCTGCGGCACGCCAGCATTTACCTGCAAGAACTCCGAAGCTCGTCCATCACAAAGGACGTGAATACGGCGCCCCTGCAGGAAGCTTGTAACCCAGTTACACAGTCTAGGAGGCAGGCCGAAGGCTGGTAGCTTGGAAAGAAGCGATTTGTGCCATACCCTATCGAAAGCTTTGGCGATGTCAAGACTAATTGCCAGTGACTCACCGTGCTTCTCCATAGCCTCACCCCAAAGGTGCGTCATGTACGCCAGAAGATCACCCGTTGACCGTTTCGGTCTGAAACCGTATTGCCGGTCACTAAGCAAGGAGTGATCCTCTAGGTGGCGCATGAGCTGTGTGTTAATTATGTGCTCGAACACCTTGCACAGCACTGAGGTGACGGCTATGGGTCGATAGATGGCTGGGTCCGAGCGGTCCCCCTTATTGGGGATCGGCTGGACATTCGCCTCCTTCCAAGCCGAAGGCACTGTACCCGAACTGTAGGACACTGTAGGTCTAAATGAACCTTTCTTAGTTCAGAGATATCTGTTGAAAGAAGAACGCGCCTGTGGTCCTGAACGAGCTTTCGGATTTCTACATCTGAATCGTCAAACCAGTCTTGGTTTTTCCGATCAGATTTACCTATAATTCGTAAGGCACAACCATGGAGATTTTCGGCGTATGAACGCCATTTCTCATCAACAGACGCATCTTCTGTACCTTCTGGAATTTTAGCATAAAAAGCATCATCCAGCCTATCCGCTAGTGCTCGGTTTCGTATAAGTTTCTTGCAATCTAACTTTGCCAGGTTCTTGTGTGCTCGTCGTGGAATTTTTATTTGTAACCGCAGTTTCGCACGAACAAGTCGGTGGTCGGTCCAACCCTGGGCATCCCTCATTACTCGAGTGATTAGTTCTTCACCGAGATCCGTCTTGCGTACTATCACATAGTCCAAGAGGTGCCAGTGCTTAGATCTTGGATGCATCCACGTGGTCTTAACCTTGTCTGGCAAGCGAAAACAGGTGTTTGTAATCGTGAGTTCATATTCAGCGCAAAGAGTTAACAGATCAAGGCCATTGGCGTTGCATTTTCCAACCCCATGTCGTCCAAGTACCCCATCCCAAGCACCATGATCTCTGCCAACGCGAGCGTTGAAGTCACCCAGCAATAGGATCCTATCAGCAGCAGGTATTTTGCTGACTACTTGATTGAGTTCATAGTAGAACTTGGCTTTCTCCTCGTCTGGAGATGGCAGTGTGGGGGCATATACACTAATTAGAGAAAGATACTTCTTAGATGATAATTGAAGTCTTAGTGTTATAATTGTGTCATTTATACCTTTTGGAGTCTCTTTAAGTTTCCGTGCCAGTTCATTGCGAACAGCAGAGCCTACTCCACTAGCTGCTCTCTCTGAGCTTGGTTTTCCGCTCCAGTAATAAGTATAACCTCCAAGTTGTTCACAGAGCTCTCCGGAGTCACTGAGATGAGTCTCGTTAATTGCGGCGACATCTATACCGTACTTATCGAGTTCTCTTGCAATCAATGCCGTCTTTCTCTCAGGACACAAATTTATGTCACTATCTAAAAGTGTCCGAACATTCCATGTTCCTAAAATAAGTTGTTTAACTTGTTTCTTATTTCGACCGCATTGTGATGGTGAACAGGCGACCGCAGTTTGCCACCCGCTTTAAAAAGAACCAGACTATGTGTCGACGAAGCCGTCTAGACAGCAATCGTGCGAGGTGAGGGGAATGATTGGGGACGGGGGGCCGCGGCCGTACCGAGTAGCCATACAGTTTACTCGGATTCAGGACTGTCTCATTTGTAATGACTTTTTTATTTATTTATTATATTTTAGTTTTGTTTGTTGAAATTGTATTTTTTTTGATTTCAATTACGATTATCCATTTAGCGAATCAAAGATGGCGGACTCGAAATTTTCACTAAAATCGATATGGGTATAATTTTTAGGGTTTTTGGGGATGCTGATTACGAATATAATATCATCCATTTAGCGATAAAAGATGGAGAATACGAAATTTTCACTAAAATCGTTGTGGGTATCGTCTTCAGGTTCTGTTTTGTGTTTTCCAGGGTTTTTGGGGATGCTGATTACGAATTTATCATCCATTCAGCTATCAAAGATGGGGGACACGAGATTTTCAATAAAATCGATATGATTATTATTTTCAGGAATTTTGGGGTCACCGATTACGAATACATCATCCATTTAGCGATTTTGCTTTTGTCTGTATCTGTTTCTCAGTTCCGGTCTAGGGGGTGATTTTATTAACCGAATTTCACCAAACTTAGCACACATGTTCTTTGATTTGAAACTCAAATTTTGTCGAGAGCTTTTTTATAAGAAGAAGGAAAATGGGAAAGAAAAGGGGGAAAGTTTGCTGACGCGCTATTTTTGAACGGATCTTGATGACTTTTGATGAAAACGTTAAGGACATAATTCCTCACAGGTTGTTGTGAAAACAAATAAGGCCTCGTTAAGGTGAACTAAGTTACAACAAAATTTATTTAAGAATGTATCGTCATTATTTTTGGTGAAACGCCAGGGCTCTATAAAATATGAAGATATGTACTTTTTCGTTTATTAAGGTTACCATATTTGATTAAGGGTGCCTGAAAATGTGCCAAAGGGTGCTCGCCAGGTCTACGGTTCACAGAACTTCTCTTATAGTCGTAGAATCTATTAAAAATAGACACACAAAATACTCACAAGACAATAGAATGCTAGCACGTACGCTAGTGGCACGGTGGCGGCGTCTTCCAGACTCCAGTGCGCCGGCACAGGCCACAGCAGTTCCGGCTGCGCCCTCACCTGAGTGCTAGCTGCGCCACTACGCACTATACCCATAACACGGTTACCACTGTGGTGTAAGAAAATTTTAATAAACTTGTTGCCAAATTTTATATTATTACATACTAGCTTTTGCCCGCGAATCCGCCAACGTGGATATTGGTTATCGCAACCAAACATAGACTATGTTCTTTCTAAAAGTATTTGAACATTTTGTGTCTTTGTCAATTTGTCACTAAAGTTTTAAGTTTGGACATAATGACAAGTAGACGTATTGACAGTTGGACGTATATTATCCGAAATCTACTCCTATACCAAATTTTATCAAAATCGGTTCGGTGGTTAAGGCGTGAAATCATAACATGCAGATAGACAGACAGAGTTACTTTCGCATTTTTAATATAAGTATGGATTTATTTTGATAATCGACACTAATAAAAATAGATTTTATTTATGAATACCTAAAATAATACCTTTCTGTGACGCCACTAAAATCAGGCCGTACCGAGTAGCCATACAGTTTACTCGGATTCAGGACTGTCTCATTTGTAATGACTTTTTTATTTATTTATTATATTTTAGTTTTGTTTGTTGAAATTGTATTTTTTTTGATTTCAATTACGATTATCCATTTAGCGAATCAAAGATGGCGGACTCGAAATTTTCACTAAAATCGATATGGGTATAATTTTTAGGGTTTTTGGGGATGCTGATTACGAATATAATATCATCCATTTAGCGATAAAAGATGGAGAATACGAAATTTTCACTAAAATCGTTGTGGGTATCGTCTTCAGGTTCTGTTTTGTGTTTTCCAGGGTTTTTGGGGATGCTGATTACGAATTTATCATCCATTCAGCTATCAAAGATGGGGGACACGAGATTTTCAATAAAATCGATATGATTATTATTTTCAGGAATTTTGGGGTCACCGATTACGAATACATCATCCATTTAGCGATTTTGCTTTTGTCTGTATCTGTTTCTCAGTTCCGGTCTAGGGGGTGATTTTATTAACCGAATTTCACCAAACTTAGCACACATGTTCTTTGATTTGAAACTCAAATTTTGTCGAGAGCTTTTTTATAAGAAGAAGGAAAATGGGAAAGAAAAGGGGGAAAGTTTGCTGACGCGCTATTTTTGAACGGATCTTGATGACTTTTGATGAAAACGTTAAGGACATAATTCCTCACAGGTTGTTGTGAAAACAAATAAGGCCTCGTTAAGGTGAACTAAGTTACAACAAAATTTATTTAAGAATGTATCGTCATTATTTTTGGTGAAACGCCAGGGCTCTATAAAATATGAAGATATGTACTTTTTCGTTTATTAAGGTTACCATATTTGATTAAGGGTGCCTGAAAATGTGCCAAAGGGTGCTCGCCAGGTCTACGGTTCACAGAACTTCTCTTATAGTCGTAGAATCTATTAAAAATAGACACACAAAATACTCACAAGACAATAGAATGCTAGCACGTACGCTAGTGGCACGGTGGCGGCGTCTTCCAGACTCCAGTGCGCCGGCACAGGCCACAGCAGTTCCGGCTGCGCCCTCACCTGAGTGCTAGCTGCGCCACTACGCACTATACCCATAACACGGTTACCACTGTGGTGTAAGAAAATTTTAATAAACTTGTTGCCAAATTTTATATTATTACATACTAGCTTTTGCCCGCGAATCCGCCAACGTGGATATTGGTTATCGCAACCAAACATAGACTATGTTCTTTCTAAAAGTATTTGAACATTTTGTGTCTTTGTCAATTTGTCACTAAAGTTTTAAGTTTGGACATAATGACAAGTAGACGTATTGACAGTTGGACGTATATTATCCGAAATCTACTCCTATACCAAATTTTATCAAAATCGGTTCGGTGGTTAAGGCGTGAAATCATAACATGCAGATAGACAGACAGAGTTACTTTCGCATTTTTAATATAAGTATGGATTTATTTTGATAATCGACACTAATAAAAATAGATTTTATTTATGAATACCTAAAATAATACCTTTCTGTGACGCCACTAAAATCCATTCCGTATGTATTGGAAACATTTTGCCTGAATAATAAGGAGTCAGCTTGCTTTACGTCATTTTTGTTAATTCCAGCATAGTAAACCTAGGAAAATTATGTCGAGTAAGAAATACGGTATCCAAAATATGGAACTAACTATAACGATCAAAGTATGGTTAACATCTGAATATAACGCATCGAAGAAAGTATTTATTGAAAGTGTACATACATTTACTGTTATTCCAGATTCAGTCAACGCGGGCAGTGTAATCCACTTCAGCAAATCGTAATCGCCATATTGAGCGCCTTGTAATGTCACATTCTGAATCCCCTTTCTACTTTGATTAACTGATAAGTAGTATTCACCTCCACAATTACCCTAAACAATCAATTTGTTCTTAATAATAATCAACTTTATTCATTAAAAAGAAAATATTACATGTCCTCTTATGTCTAGGTCATGGTAAGTTATGTGTCATGATTTTGTTTACACCATTGTTGCATTACATATTATTACAGCAATTCAAAAATCAAGAAAAAATACAAAAGAGGTATTTTGTACTGTACTCCTAGATAGGCTGCTAGGCAGCCTGTGTTTAGGAGTTACAGTTCTCGTCTCTAACGTGGTACTCGTATCATTTACACAATGTTAGTTAATATTAGCAACTAAGAAACATGGATGTATACTAGTGCATCGATGTATATATGTGTGAAAGCGTGAATGTGAGTGTTCAATGTCCAGTGTCAGTGTGAGTGTGTTAGTGTCTTCGTTATTGCACGGGTGCTTGATCCTTAATCGTCACATTTTAAGAATGTTCTTGATAACGATAATATTGCTGTTTTTCTGTTATATTATGTTATTGAAATGTCAGATGAATTGTACGCAGTTCTTCTAAAAAAATATCCATTGCTGTTACTCTTAGCAATAAATAACAGCCGCAATAAGCATCCTATAATCTTTCAGTCTCTTTAGTTGCAAAGGTAGAGCATACACTGAGACCAAGCCACCTCCTTCTGCGAGCAAGTAATGCTCGAGAAGGAGGCGGCTGGTCGGATCCGGACTAGACTCCGGGCCCGGGAAGCCCGCGCAGAGCGAAGGCAAACCGGACGTCGGAGGTCGTATAACGACCTCCGTCCTCCATGAGCGCTGGCCTGGGGGTTACCGGTGGAGCCGCCTGTCACCCTAGCAGACGCAGGCCGCGGCGGCGGCGCAAAGTGCACCTCCCCGTAACCGGGGCTAGATGGGGACCCTGTGGTCCCCACAACCCGAAGGGGGCCATGTCGTAAGAGATGGTCCTGGGTCTGCCGGGGTGCGAGAGATATGCTTTTGGCAATCTCACCTCCGGCAACCAAGGACCCAAGACGGCGTATGTTTTAGTCGGTTCAAGTCCGACATAACCACCTCCACCGGCTCCGTGCGGGTGGTATCCGTGGGGATTTATCGCACGAAAAAAAAAACACTGAGTCCACCATGGCGGCGGTAAGACCCGTCATGGAGGAATGGTTGAAGAGAGACCATGATACTCTCGTACCGGTTGATGCAAGCACTCATAAGACATGACAACTTTGAATGAATTCCTGCATCGTTTCGACCTGAAGTCGACGCCTGAAGTCAAAAGTCTACAAAGCCAGGTGCTTTTGGGTGAAATCAGTAGTGGATCACTCGATCTTTGGTCTAATTAGTGTGCACCGAGGTCAAGAGATTGATGTGTACCTCGTCAACGGCGACAGTCGTAGCGCCTGTAGGTGGTCCCCAACGCAGCAGCTGAAGTTCTGTGTTCTCTTTGATATGAACGGATAGTACGCGATACTTTGAAGGCCCTTCTGAGAGGTTAGAAAGCCCTAGATATTCTTCGCTTACAATAAATGTGTCTCGCGGCAAAACCTCTTCTAACCGCCGACACACCTGTTGAAAGATATTTTTAGTAGTAATCATGTAACTTTTCAAAATAAGTTTAATATAACTGTCAGCAATGAATGACTTACGTTCTCATCAGTTAACAAATTTGCTACAAATATCAAATCGACATTTTCGAATTTGTAATTTTGTAGTAATTCTTCTCTAGTGATTTGTGTATAATTAACTGTTATTCCAAAAATATTCTTCAAAACGTCATCTATTTCATTAAACATAGATGCTTCTTTAGCTTGATTCCTCACTCCAACGGCAGTTATTGTATTCCTATTCAGATTATCAGACACCATTTGAAAGTAAACTTCCAGTGATGATAAAACCTGTTCCTCATTAACAAAATAATACTTATATACGTATAAACTTGTCCAACAACAATTTAGGGAAAATAATAAATGATTACTTACATCACTGCCAGAATTAAAATAGGAGACGAAATCCAGAGATTTTAAGGCTATTTCACTAGCCCTGTTTGGAGGCAGGTGGTTAAATTTTATGGTCTCAATTTTGACTCCTCCACACCTTATGAAAACAGATAATTAGTAATTCTAATTGTGTAGTGTGTGTGTGGGCGTGCGTGCGTGCGTATGGGTGTGTGTGTGTGTATGTGTGTGTGTGTGTGTGTGTGTGTGTGTGTGTGTGTGAAAATAAATAATTAGTGCTAAAGTGCTATATTTTGTGTTAAAAGCGTATGACTCATAAAAAGGTGAATGCACAAGGACGTCGGCAGGACTATCCGTGCGTATAACCTATCATGACGTCACTATCGCTGGGCTAATTCTGGGTTTTTACCCGACATATTGTTAACACAGAAGGACGTCTGCGGGACTATCCGAGCGTAAACCAATAGTCACCACATCTCATCTGCCTACAATATGCAGGCTACGGTGACCGCAGCCCCATACATATACCTTTTATTATACTCACGCACAAGGACGTCTGCGGGACCATTCTAGCGTTGATAATAAAAATCTATAAATATGTATGATGATGAAAACTAATATGATGAGACACAGCAAAAAATGAATAAACGTTAATTTTTTTCGTTTTAAGTAATTTCTAAGCTATCTTAGGTATACAATTTTTTTCCCACCCCCAAAGTAATTGTAAGTTGTAATTGTTAAAATAGCTTTCTTGCTATTTCTAGGCGAGGAGAATCAGAACTACTCGAGAGGCAATGCAGAAGTAGATTCAATACTCCTATCTGATGAGCACCAACAAGGTGAAAATCTAGCTATGCCACCACCATTGTCACTGTCACCTCGACGCCCCGCCGACGCGCCGGCATTGTCGGGCTTAGTGCCTCCGTCTTCGCAGGAGTCTTCAACCAAAACCACAAGATGATGCGATACAGTCATTAGACGGTCTCTTAGAAGAATCTCAGCTCGATAACGACATCCTAGAGATTTTAGGCGAAGACCCTACAGAAAAAGTGAAGTACGGAAAAGATATTCGTCCAGAGTTAGCTTCACGCTTCAACCATATCGCCACTAACGGCTTGAGCAAAGAAATTAGGAAAGAGCTGTGCGAAAAATACCTGTTGCCCGAAAATTATACGATGATTGGGGCGCCAGCTCTAAATGCCGAAATTAAAGCTGCCCTTAATGAAACCACGCTGAAGCGTCACAAACTGATAGAATATCGCCAGGAGCCTTGGGGAAGCGCTTTCTCATGCCCTTGAAACCTTAAAACGCCTCATGGATACGGCAAGACTTATTTGTCACGCACAACATAACGAGTCAGTGTCACGAAGGAATCTGGCTGTTTATTAATTAAAAAAGGAAATGAAGGAGCCTTTGATCAATACGAAGATAGATAAGTCTCTATTCAGAGATAACTTAATAGAGGCCTTGAGAGCCGCCAAGGCTGTTTCAAAGTCAGGTACCGACTTGAAAACCCAAACAAAGCCGCCTAAAAACTGGAAGCCTCCTGTCGCGGATCGCAGGCACCCAGCAACGCCCCAGCGGAACGTGCCTGCAACGCCGACGACGACAGCGCAGCCACCACCTCCGCCACCGCCAACAGAGCCGCGCACAGCACGCAGGCGGCCGACGCCGTCACCGAGGTCCGCTCGCAGGCGTTACTAGACCAGGTGAAATATGCTGGACAATTGTCGCTTTTTTACAAATCATGGGCAATAATTAAGGACGATCTCAAGTTACTCTCTTGGATCGACCCAGGCTATAAATTACTCATCTCGAGAACGAAGCACGAGTATAATTAATGATTGAACGAACTTACTTGTACGTGAAGTTCTATCATAATTATACGAAGTGCTTCGTTCGAAGCCAAGATACTACAAAAATACTCCCCCTAAATTATTCGGAATTATCATATCATCGGGAGTGATCGTTTGCTCTAAACGATATGATGAACTCGCCGAGGAGGCGGGCCGACAGGCGGATGGAGGTAGAAGAAAAAAAAAATGCAACTACTCTCAAATACAGTGAAGTGATGAGACATCTGGTTCTACTACAAGTTGAATGAATTAATAATATTATCTTTCAGGTTACTCATCTCTTCGAACGAAAAACTTCGTATAATTGTGATAGAACTTCACGTACTAGTAAGTTCGTTTAATCATTAATTATCGTTAACACCCCGACTCAGTGCAATCCGACTCGGATAGGTTAGGTTAGAAAACTAAAAAAAAACATAAAACCACTAAAAAAAAAACCACCCAGAAGTAGGAGCCCCGCGAAGCGGGGCTCTGTCGAGCTTTTCCGTCCGTATACATTTAATTTAATGCCACTTTTTGTAGTTTTAAACACTTCATAACTTTCACTCATCTCGACAAGACTAACAGTGAATTTACGACTAATGTTAATAAAGACTGTCTATTTATGTCAGACTTATTTTATTTTACCCTCATACTAGTACTTTAGGTGTGAATATGTTAATAGCATAAATATATTAACTTACTCATTAACATAAAAATTGCAGGCGCTTGTACTAAATTATATTTATATTATGGTGAATAAAAGTTATGGAAAATGGCAGTATTGAAAACGAAAATTATAGCAAATACATTTATGGATTTAAATTATTATGACACTTGATCGATTATGACCAATGAAATTAGGGAAAGTCATTTTATGTCATTTCACGATTATGGCAACTGAAGCGTTATTTCTAATGAAATTATGGCAAATACCAGTATGGCATATGAAATTATGGCAAACATTAGTAAATCGTGCAAAATATCCCCACGGATACCACCCCACCGGAGCCGATGGAGGTGGTTATGTCAGACTCGAACCGTCTAAAACGCACGCCGTCTTTGGGTCTTCGGTTGCCGGAGGTGAGAATGCAGGAAACATATCTCCCGCACCGTGGCAGACTCAGGACCATCTCTTTCGAGATTGCCCGGTTTGTGGGGACCATAGTATCCCCATCTAGCCCCGGGTATGGGGAGGTGCACTTTGCGCTGCCGCCGCGACCTGCTTCTGCTAGGGTGACAGGCGGCTCCACCGATCACCCCCAGGCCCGCGCTCATGGAGGACGGGGTCGTTTTGCGACCTCCTACGCCCGATTCGCCTTCGCTTTTCGCCGGCTGCGGCTACAGTGGAGTTTGTTGCGCCGTTTCTTCTCCACGGAATTTGACGTCAAAAAGCTGTAGTAGTGCTACACAATTTTGAATAAATACTTAGAATTTTGAATTTTGCGCGGGCCCGGAGTCTAGTCCGGACCCGACCGGCCGCCTCCTTCTCGAGCATTACTTACTTGCAGAAGCTGCAGGTGGCACCCCAAGCGTTTGCGCAGCGTACCCTCGTTATTATTAAGATACAAGCTTTTCCCCGCGGCTCCGCCCGCGTGGATGTCGGTTCCCGGCAATTATTCGAATTTTTTTCTACGTACAAACCTTCCCTGGCCTTCCACGAATAATTCAAGACCAAAATTAGCCAAATCGGTAAAGGCGTTGTTGAGTTATAACATTACAACGAAAAGTGGATTTTTATATATATATTATATATATATATATATATATATATATATATATATATATATATATAGGAGGAAAGAAAAAAAGTGAGAAGTACTCAAAACCGGCGGCGGACATGCACAATAAAGTCAAATAGTGGGTTGTTGTCTCTGCCCGCCGCAATAGGCGTGAGCGTATGTATGTGTGTATTATTGTTATATATAACTAGCTGTTCCGGCAAACTTCGTTTCGCCTTAGAAATTAGAATCAATTAGCTGTATCAAATTCTCCTAATTATTTTGAGAACGGAAAGCATTTCGATTCGGGCCCCATACGGCCACGGAGCTCCCGACACTAATAGGTCACCGGGGCCCATACTTACACCTATGGAGCCTATATACCTATGGGACTCATACAACCATATACCTCTACGCTCAAGGGCGTTCATACTACCATAAACCATAAATTTTTCGACCTAAATAAAAAAATAGCCACCATAAATATTTTCGCGGCCCAAGCAACGGGCATTTTGTTAATTCAGAAGAATGTCTACTAATCACCCTCTGACGATATTTGCACGCATTATCTCAATTCTATATCAAACGTCAGATAACATAGAAGAATATCATACAGCAGTATTAGAATAATAAACACATTTTTTCCACTGCGTATTCCAAATTCAAAATTTAGACATGGCGTATGTCGAATCAGCTATTTTATATGGTGGTCATGTATTCTTAAATTTTCTAATTTTCCGTGCAATTTTCTTCATTTTTTCTTTCATAAGAACCTTCTCCTAACAAAAGCGAACACAACAAAAAAAGAATTAGTGAAATCTGTCCAGCCGTTCACGCGTGATGTCGTGACCAAGGGAAATAGGGATTCATTTTTATATATATAGATATGTGTGTGCCGTGTGTACCTTTACCTGGTATTATCGTGCTTGTCAGAAACTTTAGCCCTCATCAACATTTGATTAGCTGATGCATTTGATTTAAGAATTGCTTTACTTTGTGCTTCGACATCAATAATTATTCTTCGGATATGTTTAGGTTGTGAGACGGCGTGGTGAGGTTGTCGTAGCGCATTTAGCTGCAGCATACCATCAATAAATGTAATCCAGTTATCATGCCACACCAGTTCTGCATTACTTAAAGATTCGTCAACACTTGCAATGCTTTGGAAGTCTCCACTAAGTTCAGAGCAAAAAAAAAATTGTTTAAATTATATTCTACGAAAAATATTTTTTCTAAATATGTATAAGATTAAATTATGTGAAACGTACCTGTAATAATAATCTCTGTCTCGTAACAATTGATATACCTCTTCCCCGAAGATGGACATGTTTTTGTTCCGGTCATCCAAAACATCTAATAAGTCGTTTTTTTCTAAGGGATTTATGAATCCTGTTGTGATTTTAGATGTGTCATCTAAAACCTTTAAAAACCTTTTAGAATTATAAAAATGAAAACAACATTCTAAACTATTCTTAAATATCTATAGAGCTATTGTTAGAGCTAGTTAAGCAAACCAAATTCAACACCAGACTGCGTAATTTAATTTTTATGAATGCTAGAAATTAAATGAGTGCATCAAATTGACGCTATATTTTTGAACACCTTAGGTAAGTAATAAATTTAAAATGAAATCTATTACCTATTTAGGGGATTATCTTGTTTTAAACTTATAATATAAAATACCTATTATATGCGGAGAGGGGAGGATCAGAAGAATGGTACAGCAGTAGACTGTGGTGGGCTAATAAATGGATTGATTCATTGATATCAATCACTGAAAACTATTGTGCCATCGGGAACCAATCAGGGCGCTCTTGGTCGTCGGGACAGGGAAGCTTAGTTTACAAAAGGGACATATCTGCAAGGACCTGATTTTGCAAGTAAAATGACTTCCGTCTGATTTCTTTTTATCCATCCAACACAACCACGAAACTATTAGATGTGGTTTCTAAGGGTTATTAATAAAGCGTATATTATAGGATTGGATTTATCCTGTAAATTATTAACTTGTGGAAAAAAATAACTGTAACACGCTTGTGGTTTAAACTATGTACTTTATGTATCCAATCAATCAATTTTCACAATTACCTCAAAGTATCCTGTCCCTCTCTGTATAGCCACTTTCAGTTTGAGTTGTCGCTGATCATGCAGTATTGGTTGCGAGAATAGCTGTACGTTACTAAATTCCACGGAGAACTGCTTTTTAGGAACATTTAGTATCATAGCAAGTACATCCCATACCAGTGTTAGACTAGCAGTAAATGGATACAATGTGCTTCCTAAGGACAATTAACTTATCATCTATGTTACCAATATATATATAAATATGTTATATATATAAAATAGTCACATTCATGTCATTCAGTGTATAACGACAGTTTATCGAGATCAATTGAAAGGACAATTGAAGGAATTTTTACAGCATTAAGTATGCTAACTATACAAATCAAATACATAGGGAAAAAGAATCTTCTCGGGCGGGACTCGAACCCGCAGTCTTTCCCTTACAGGGGGAATGCCTGACCAATTCGGCTACCGAGACACGCCCGATACGATTCAAATTTCCCATCTTATACGTCTTTAAGGCGACGTGGCGTCATCTACCGATTTTCTTACGAACTATCGGAATCAATGAATGATGTTACAATCATTTTTAAACATTGATTTTTTTGATAACTGCGCCCAAACAATTGAAGGAATTTTTACAGCATTAAGTATGCTAACTATACAAATCAAATACATTCGAGTCCCGCCCGAGAAGATTCTTTTTCCCTATGTATTTGAATTGAAAGGACAGTTACAATAAATACAGTAATCTCATTTCATTTAATTATTACTATTCTAAGTATATTATTGTATTCGTCCAGTGGCTTGAAGATGAATAACCTAATTTTTTATTAAATTTTATTTTATTTTATTTTTTTATTATTAATTTTTATTTATATTATTATTATATATATTATATTATATTATTATTACTATTAATATTTATATTATTTTATTATTAAATTTAAAAAAACTTAAAAGTTAGCATAATAAATGCTATAAAAAATTAATTCAAACCTAATTATTAGTTCGTCTTCTATAATTATTAACCCCCGACAAAAAAACGACGGGGTGTTAGTCACAAAAAACACTTCCAAAAAGTTGAAAATAAATTGTATTTGCCTTTTAACTTTCGATATACCTAGAAATATTTTGATTCAACGGTTGCCATGTCGGGGGGAATGATCGTTCCGATAATATAACGCATTGCTTAACCAGTAAGAGTCCCCCGACATGGCAACCGTTGAATCAAAATATTTCTAGGTATATCAAAAGTTAAAAGGCAAACAATTTATTTTCAACTTTTTGAAGTGATTTTTTGTGATGGGGGTTTTTAATAGTTAAGTTTTAAAAAATACTGTCCGTTCACAAGCCAAGTTAGACTTAAGATGATAAAAGAGAAACCTGTTATTGGTCTCACTTTTAGTTCATTATTAACACTACAGATTTGCTACTGTATTGCTGTTGGTTTTTTTTGGAAATAAATAAATAAAGATGATCCCAAAAAGGTTTTTAAGGTATTTATATATTTAATATTTACCCCTAATAACATGTCCTCTTAGGTATGAGTGTTCTGTATCATCTAAAGCTAATAAAATATTTGCCGCGGCAGCGAGTTTTATATCTCCAGCACAATGATTTGGATAAGGCCTAAAATTTTAAAAATAATTATACATAGGAGAAACACAGTATGTATAATAGCATTATAATAGCAAGCACCTTGAAACCACTCACCACTTTTCCTCGTGAGCCCATTTGACGAAGTGAGATAGGAAAGGTGTACCAGTGGAAACTGGCATCTCGACTTTTGGATATAAAACCTGAACATTGGAATTATAACCTTCCATATACAACCTGAAACCATATCCAAAACGTTCGGCAATATTGGCTAATGTACAGTGTTAATACTATATAATTTTTATTTTATTTATTAACATATAAAAATATTGTCAGGATCATAAATTGTACGCAAGAGTAGATTGGAAATTAAAATCTAAATTTCATTCATCATCATAAGTTGCATCCAAAGCTTGCACTTCAAAGCCCTAAACCTGCACGTCCGTTACAAAAAAGTTACATAATTATGTAATAAAAGTGAACCTCACCCGCCTATAGCTTCAAGTAAAAAAACAGTAGGATCCAGATGATGGCGTCTTGTGAGCGCGATATTCATACAGCTAGCTGGCATTGATCGCTTGAGAATGGCCTGAAGTAGGCCGTGTGGTGCGATTTCAACTAACACAGCATTGTTAGGTATTAGTCTTGAAGTCTCCTCAAATAGCACTGGATTCTGAGTATTAGATTGGGACAATTTTTTTTAACTATTGATAGAGAAGTATGAGAAAAATGACTAATTAATGATATATTTTTTTACCAGTAAATTGTTTGTGAGATACTCTGCTGAGCATAATTTTGCTATTGGCTCATTCCACATGTCTTTTGGCACGGATGTCGAGAGCCAACGTTCACTGCGTGCTTTTGGAGTTTTAATCAAGTTATGTAAATATTTTAATAATTCAGGACCTGTAATACGGATAATATTAGTATAGATTAACGGCGATTATTACGTCAAACGGCGAAAATATTATAATTTGTCCAACAATTATATACTTATTTGAGCCGTTTGGGGTTGAGACGCTGGGTTCGTGGAGCCCGAGTGCACGGACGTTCTACAAAGAAATAGCAAAGCGACTGGCGATGCTTCGCGTGGCCAAAGGGCTGGCTTCTTTTTTGCAAAACAGATTGGCATTACCATCCAACGGGGCAATGTATTAGGACCACTTCTATTCATTATCTACCAGTAGATGTAGATGTAGATTTACCAATCATCCTATGTCCTTTTTTGCAGATGACAGTACGGTATCTATTCATATTAGTTGGAGGGGTTGGAGGGAATATTAGTAACTTCGGTTCTAATATTCTTTAAAAAAAAATTAAGTTCATACTGAAACTTCAGACTAAAATACTCTTTTTTATTTAAATGCTGAAGTGTAGAACTGCCTGGCATCTATTATTACATGGCTTGACAATAGTAATTAAAAAAAAACTCTTAAAACCCAAATTATAAACTTCAGTCAAAGACCTAAGACTCATAATTTCAATTTGATTCATAATAATCACACAGAGGTAGACTCGGCAAAGTTTCTTGGCCTTAGGTATCAGAGCAAATTTTATTTTTTTATTTTTTTTTACCGTGGGGGAAATCCTTCATGGATGTTATGCCGGACTCCTACCGACTAAAACCCCCACGGTTTCGCCCAGCAGCCTATAGTTGGGAGCCCCGGGTAAGCCCTCGGAAGGATGTCCCAGGGCTCCCAACAGACCCACGGCTTCAATGCGGCCTCGTCTAGGGGTGGTTCGGGTGCTATCCCGCGTCTATGGGGGGTTTTCGGGTATCATCCCGCTTCATAGGAGAGGGGGGGGGGGACGTGCGTGAGTCCGTCACGTCACGCTGCCGTCATGGGCCTGCTTCTGTAAGGACGATGAGCAGCCAACTCACCGTCCTCAGGCCCCCGGTCATGGAGGCCGATGGTCTTCGGCGGTTGGCGGCGCCCAAGCCGCCGACTGCGGAACTTGGGTGGGAGAGTTCTCTCCCGCTCCCGCCCCGCCGCCTCTTTCACGAGCATGACCTGCTCGCAGAAAGAGGCGGCGCAGTCCAACTTACTCCCACTGGAGACCATGGCTCCCACCATGGTCTCGAGCGAGAGAGTGTCCACGCCCAAGCCCACCACGAGGACCTGGCGATGTTGCGCCCACGCCGTGCACTCTACCAGCGTGTGGAGCGCTGTTTCATCGCTGCGGTCCCCGCAGTGCTGACAATCGGCCGTGGTTTCCCGGTGTCTTCGCCACAGATACCTACCGAAGCTACCGAGCCCGGTAAGCATCTGTGACAACCGGTAGGAGAGAGCACCATGTCTGCTCTCCAGCCACTGGTCCATGACCGGTCTGACGGCCGCGATTGTGGCGAATCCCCCCCTTGGTTACTCAAGTCGCACCTTCCATGTCTCCACGGTTTCCTGGTAGAGCTGGGACTGCTGGGCCTTGATTTCTCGAGACGCAGGCCATAGGCCCCGCTCCAGCGCCTCCTTGCGCCATTTAAATAGAGACGCAAGGGCTCTCGCTTCCAGGTCCCATGGAGGGGTCCCGGCTAGGAGACATGCTGCCTCACCTGAGATCGTGCGATATCCCCTTATCACCCTGACGGCCATCGCCCTCTGTGGGCTCAGCAGTCTAGCCACATTACTGGCCGTCAGGGTCTCCGCCCATACGGGGGCCCCGTATAGGGCCATACTTCGCACGATCCCCAGGTACAGTCTCCTGCAGGGAGCGTTGGGTCCCCTGATGTTGGGCATCAGCCGTGCGAGTGCAGCTGACACCCCCCTCAGTTTTGGGACCAAACTTCGGAAGTGATGTCCGAAGTTCCACCGGCCATCGAGTACGAGCCCCAGATACTTCATCGAGGGCTCGATGCCGATGCTGACGCCCCCTCCTGTAGGCTGGATCTCGCAGGTGGCCCCATCCGAGGTCCGTGGAAGCACAGAGCCTCGGACTTGTGAAGGGCGACCTCGAGACCCAGCCGCCGTATCCGACCCACGACTTGAGCAACCCCTGCCGTGGCCTTTAGTGCTGCGTCTCGGTGCGTTGCTCCCTGCGCCGTAACGAGGGTGTCGTTGGCGTAACACGTTACGTCCACCCCCCTGAGCAACGGACCACGCAGCACCCAATCGTAATCGATGTTCCACAGGAGTGGCCCTAATACCGATCCCTGTGGAACACCGCACAACACATCCCGCCGACCCGGCCCTAGCCAACTCGGGTAGAAAGAAAGAAAGAAAGAAAGAAAGAAAAATGTTTTATTTACAATACTCACAATTTAAACATATAATGACTTACAATCTAACCTTAAATTCTAATACAAATGCCCATTGTGCGCATCTAAAATATGGTCGCCATCTCAGCATAATTGCTGCACATACCGTTAAGCATGGGCAGCGCTGGTATTCTGATGGCGCCAAACCGGTGACGTCACGTACACAAACAATTTCAATAAGATTAAAACTTAGACACATATAAAAACAAAAACAAAAAAAAAATAACAAAAAATGCAGATAACTTAAGAAAAAAAGAACAAAAACTTTATGGTTTTATCTGTGGTGCACTCGGAATTCATTTTACAGTCCGTCAAATCTAAGAAGTACCGTTTGACAGTTCTGACAATTGAATGATAGGGATGGGATGAAAAAATCGATTACTATAATATCCGAACTTTAAGAGATCGATTACTATAATATCCGAATTTTAAGAAATCAATTGTTATAATTAAATAAAAGAAATGTTTTGGATATTTTTTTATTCACTACTAGTACTAGTATCGTCGTCTTCGTCATCATCGTCATTTAAATTAATGACCAGTTGATTGTCCATTACATTATCAAAGTGTACGTCTCTTTCGAAGTCGTCCATTATTATTTTCTTTGTTTTTTGTACTACTTTACTCCAATCTTCCTGTGTAACTTGGGCACATGCTTCCTTTAATAAACCTTCCATTTTCTTGACACTGAAGGGTGGTTTTGTGTTGTGTCTTGCTGCATAACCTGTAAAACAATAATGTAACTATTTGATAGCAGACGAAAACCATTGTTTAAATTATAAATGTTAGAAGTACTCGTGTTATTATTATAATATTATAAAATATTACCTTTAACTTGGGCCCAAATCAGTTCAATGGCATTATATTGGCAATGGTACGGAGGAAGTCGTATGACTTTGTGCCCGTGCTCTTCGGCCAATTGGTCAATTACATATGTCGGTTTTAGTGGTTTATGCAATTTCACTAACTGTAATAATTCAGCTTTTAATAGTGACATGTCGGCATCCACTCCTTTTCTTTGCAGCCATGCCACCAAATCTGCTTTCTTATTGGCTGACGTAGGTGCTTTATCAATTTGCACAGAGTGGTATGGGGCATTATCCATTATAATTGTGCTGTTAGGAGGGATATTCTGTAATAAATTTAAGAACCACTCTCGGAACCTTACTGCGTCCATTTCTTCATGATACTCTTTAGTGCTTTTGGATTGGAAAGCTAATAAAGAGTTTTCCACGAAGCCTGTAGACGCTGACCCAGCATGGCATATTATGAGGCGTCCACCTTTTCCTATCGGCACCTTCGAGCACGAAGCTTCAGAATCATCAGTCCATGTTTTCGGCACAGAATGGTTGGAATTTAGCCAAGTTTCGTCCAAAAATATTACATTATCCCAGTTTATAATTTGTTTAACTTCGCGCAGGAATGTTAGTCGCTGCATAATTATGTCATGTCGCTCCATAACAATTTTTCGTTTGTCTACTTTTTTGTATCTGAAGCCAATTCCTGTTATTACCGTTCTCAACGACTCTATGCTTCCCTTATACAGCCCGGCATCTTTTAAAGTTGCACATAACTTTGCCAATGTTGGAAATTCGCCTCTTGTAAAATACCCGTATATATGGTTTCTAATAGCATGACTATCGAATTCATCGATGCCTGTCACAGGTTTATTTCTTTTTCGTTTTTTCGGTGTGTGAAGTACGTTACTGTCACTCCCCGAAGGCCCATATTTTTCACTTAATATTTTGCCAACGGTGCGGCTACCAATACCGAGAGCTTCACCGACGCGATCCCGAACTTGTGTAACTGGCAGTAGAAGTCCACCATTTTGAGATTCACGCTCAAAATACTCGTGTAATTTCACCACCAATTCACGAGCCTGGCTGTTCAAAGTACGTCCTCTTTTCGACATTATTAATAAACACTTGCTTAGTTCGGAGTCCAGTATAAATATTGCCAAGGTAAACGGATAAAGAATGATCAGTCCAGAAAAGTAATAGCCAAGTCACAAATTGTAAAACACAAACGAGAAAGCAAGTACGCGCACAGTCAGCTTCCAAGATGGCGAGAGACTGCTGACGCCGAACCGACCGAGCGGACCGCGTGCGCTTGTAGTTGGCAGTGTTGCCAGAAAAAAAAATTGTAGAGACTTGGACACCTGCGATTTTGCCTATTGACCTAAAAATAATTAAATTAATTTATTTTAGGGTATCTGTGTATTCAGTGCATTATGCGGTCGCGCAGTAACGTCGTTAATTTATAACATCAGGCAACAACATTTTTGTGAATGGGTTCTACATACCTTATTTTTATTAGTTTTAGACGTAGAAATAAGACTTAGAAGAAAAAATTGTAATTGTAAAATCAATGGATGTGCTTGTTAAAAATTTGTTTATTTCTCTGTAATATGCAAACCCATACTATCATACACAAAAATAAATGTAAAAAACACTATCCCTGACTCCATTTACTATTTCGACAGCGTTAGCGCGAGAAACCCCGACTTATTTGGGCGCGAAAATCAAAAATCGACAAATCGCTTTCGACAACTTTTTAAAGAAGCAAATATATTTGATTTATAAATACGTATTTTTGGTGAATGGGTTTTATCTCATATTTTACGATTACATAACTATTTAGTTATGTAATCGTAATATGTGAGATAAATCCCATTCACATGAAAAAATATTTGTTTGGTTGTCAAGTGTAATTTGTAAATAATACATTCGATTTTTCGTATATGTAAACGATTTTTTTGCATACAAGTGTATCCGAAGAGTCGCAACACTACGTGCAGTGACCTAACTACGTAACTTTGTAATGAGGTCAAGAATATAATTATTAGAAATTATTTACTGTGTAAATATGTGTTATTTTGCTTTGTTTGAAAGTTTTCAATTACATTTAGATATTAAGAATTGTACATTTTTAGATACAATAATGAAATCTTTCTAAATTCATGGTTTTATGAAAAAGGTTATCGAAACTGAATAATGTACGTATGAACAAAGTTGTTTCGGTTTGAAAAATATGAAACGTCAAACGGTACCTCTTAGATTTGATGGACTGTAGCTCTTCTGTGCTCCCGCGCACACAGACTATCCATAGACCAAAGACCCGACTAACATGACTAACATTGACATATAACTGTCATTACCACGAGATTTACATCTTACATCATCCATCATAATTCGTTACAATCGTTACTCGTTACATCATAGAACTCATAGATTTGATTACATAATCTATTTTGGATAATATCAATATCAGTGCTACTTCTGCATCCGTTACTGCGATGACTAATGACCATTTGTGTAATGTGTGTTTTGTGGATTTATGTGTTTAGTTGTCGTACCTATGCGTTCCATGCATCTCACGGCCATGCAATAAGTTGTTAGATGTGCTGACCTATCTGGTAGCGAGACAGCACGGCAGCTCCATAGACGCAGCCCCATTTGGAAACAACATTCAGCCCAGGTTCCATCATTATCACCACCGATTCAAGCGTGCATCTTCAGTGTAAGTTATCCATTTTGTTGTCTGTTCAATAGATGCTTTCGATATGTTTTTCTAAACGAGTTAATGGTTTTTAGCGCACGGATTGGTGGTAGCAGATCGTTCCATATGCGGCTTGCGGCAAATTTGAAGCTGCCCCGGTATGCCGCGGTTCTATAGTTCGGTGTTAACATAAGGTAGGCTGCTGCCCTTGTGTTATGCTTGTTATAATCTCTCGACCAAGACAGCCGGTCATATAGGTACGTGGGTCTGTGCTTCATCACCACACCAAACAATAAGGTGGCAAAATGTAGCTGTCTCCGCTCCACCATTTTCATCATGTTGCCATTATTCAGAAATGGTGTAACATGTGAGCGTGGTGGTATATGGAACCAAAACCGTGCGCAGGCATTCTGCACTCGTTGAATGAGTCGCTCTGTTCTTCTTAGCAAGCAATTTCCATACACCGTGTCAGCATAGTTGAGCTTCGATAGTATGAGTGACTCACATAATAATGTTCTGATGCTTACACTAATGTATGGGCGCACTCTGTACATCACTTTCAGTCTGTAAAAACAGTTCCGGACAGCTTGTAGAATATGCGTTTCAAATAGCAGTTGTTGATCAAAGACCACTCCGAGATTTCGCGCTTCTTTCACCTGTTCTATAATACATCCACCTATCCTAATATCTGGTTGGTGCTGACATGTACTTTTAATTTGTTGCCTTGTACCCATAATCATGGCTTTAGACTTAAGCGGGTTTAGAGCCAGACAGTTGTGCTGTGACCAGTCTGCAATGTTCCTTAAATCCTCATTGATCTTGCTTACTGATTCCAGGCACTCAGACGGAGGAAAAGATAGATACAGCTGGAGATCATCAGCATAGAGGTGGAACCTGCAGTTAGTGATTGAGCTGGTGATATCAGCACTATATAGGATGAAGAGCAATGGGCCAAGGATTGAGCCCTGTGCAACACCCCTAGTGACCCGACGGTGTGCAGAATCTATCATGTAGCCCGTCTTGTTATCCTTCACCTGTACAAATTGGTACCTCTTGCTGAGGTAACTATGAAACCACTGGACCACCCCCGTGTCGCATCCATAAAAAGCAAGCTTAGACAGAAGTAGTGAGACATTTATACTATCGAAAGCACGGGAAAAATCAAGGAGAGTTAGCACTGTGCTCATACCCTGGTCTCGTGCCTGCAGCACACTGTCCACCACATCCAATAGGGCCGTTGATGTGCTGTGACATTTTCTAAAACCAGACTGCATTACCGGAAGTATATAAGAGTTCTCAAGGTATACTGTGAGTTGGTTACAAACAACTCTTTCCAAGATCTTCGATAGACATGGCAGCAGACTTATTGGTCTGAGGTCCTGAGGGCCTAGGACTTAGGAGGTACTTTGGGTATAGGCCTCACCTTTGCAGTCCTCCAAGAACTGGGAAAAGTTGATGTGATGATGGATGTATTGATGATGTGTGTTATAACAATGAGAGCCTGGGGAAGAGTCATCCTTATCTTTTCCAAGGAAATATCATCAGCACCCATTGCATTAGATTTGAGGCCTCTAATGACTTACAAGACATCATCTTCATCAACTGGCCTTAGCTGAAAGCTACTGTGACTGAAGCGGTTGTATTCAAAAAACGTGAGATCGGATATATTCACCACGTCACTGCCCGGTATGTCTAAGAAGTGGTTATTAAGATTATCTGGAGTGCCACACTGGGCAGGTAGCTCATAATTATCCTTACTGCTAGGTAGAATGCTAGATTTGAGCTGGCTCCATAGTTTCTTTGGGTTGGCAATGTTGCTATCTATATATGATTTAAAGTATGCGCGTTTTTCGCTCTCTATGGCAGCTCTCACGGTACTTCTTAGGTCGCGATACAGTTTAATGTGTGCCTCCTGGCCAGTTGCCTTTGCCCTTTTGTGATATCTGTCTCTGATCTGCATCATATCCCGAACTGTGCGGGTGATCCAGGGGTGGCTCTTGTTTTTTATTAAAGTTCTCTTCACAGGGGCATGCAGATCAAATAGTGTGATGATATGGTGGTTTAGACTTTCAACCATGCAGTCAATGTGGTCCAAGTCCATGATAGACTGCCAGCAGACTGCATCAAGGTCTTGCTCAAATTGATCGAGAAGTATGTCTTGCATTGGTCTAAATATAACCCACTGGGGCTTAGGCTTCTCCACCCTAAAGTCCAGCTCTGCAGAAACGATGGCATGCCGCCCGAGGTCAGGGTTATATAGCACCGAGACCTTTTGTGCCCCGGCATCCGTGCAGATCAGGTCAATTAGCGTCGCACTATGATCAGTGAAATGGGTAGGTTCAGTCACTAGATTTACCAAGCTAGTGCTAACCAGGAACGAGTTGAGTAGCTTCGATTCGTATTTCGTGTTGTCCAAGAGATCAACATTGAAATCACCTAGGAGGATAATTTTGTCAGCTCTAGAAAAGGAGGAAATCGAGTCAGTCAATGCATCTATGAGTGTGTTGACATTAAGTTGGGGTGGCCTGTACGCAGTGCCAACTATAATAGACTGCGAGTTTCTGCTAAGCCTCAGCCACATCTGTTCTACATTGTGAGCAGCCGGGTGTGGTTCACTGCGAGCATGTATCCCATTCCGTATATAAAAACCAAGTCCACCGCCTTCCCTACGTATGTAAGTGGGGCGCGGCCTATGTTGCAGCCTGTAGTTGGGCACTGTTGACGCGCGGCTCCATGCGCCCCCATCCCCCTCTTTCATCCAAGTTTCGTTTATCGCCATAATATCTACGGCAAGGTTCCCCATTGCCAAAATAAACTCATCGTGGCCGGTACCGAGTGACCCTGCATTGAATAAACCAACCTTCAAACGTTTATCCCCCCTGTTATACATGTTTAAGTCTTATACTGCATATTATATTATTAAATTCTTGAATAGTATTGTATGTATAATGGTTCACCAGTAACAAACACAAAAATAAATAACAGCTATGTACCAATACAATAACCTCCCTGAATGCTGACTTACAGTGAAACACTGCATAACCCGTTAATATGTGATAATAGCACACACAAACGTATATATTGCAAACAATAAGATGCAACTGCATAGTAACGGAACTGCTGCGATATGAGCTTTGGGTGTTTCCAATATGAGCAACTTTCGCTATATGGTTACATATTTATACAATACAACAATGCAATGCAACTACTTTGTGTACTACACGACGTCTCTCGCCTCCAGCTGCACTCCCAGCTTCCTAGCTACCGATTCGACGAGGTGCAAGGGGTTTTCACCGCTCTCCTCAGGAAGGTTGGATATCTCTATATCCGATGCCAGCAGCTCCTGATCGCGGTCGTTGAGCTTCATCTTCAGTAATAAAACAGATTTTTCTAGGTCTTCCGTGTTTGTTTGACTGCTTTCGAGCTCCTTGACCCTGTCCTCTAGGTTAATTATGCGTGTTTCGTAAGCTGTTAAATTGCTACGAAGATCACCTCTCGACGTAGGTACCTGAGTTCTCTAGTCAACTCTTCCCTCATATCTCGAAGCTCCCCTCTAAACAGCCTCATTTCCTCTGCGACATCCAGCTTTGAGGACGTATTCGTTCCCTCGCTCGTCTGCATCCCCCGCAGCGCCTCTGCCTCACGACTCCGACTCCTCGATTGGCTTCTGTCTGTACTCTGCGAATGTTTAACCAGACACTTGCACCCTAGAGCGCCATCTTACCCTTTGTGGGTAAGAACTTTCAACAGAGCGTGTATTTAGCCATGATACCAAGTAAAATTAGAAGTGATGCTTATCAATACAGATAGATGGCGTTGGCCAAAGATAGTTCGAACACTACTTGACTTAATATCGGAGGGTTTGCAGTAGTTCTCCAATAATAAACATAGATGGCGCTGTTACATGAAAAGGTTTTAAGGCTGTATTATAGGGCTGCAGACACAATTTTCCGCGGTAAATTTGTAATTTTCCGCCGCACTACACTGCACCTTCACTATGTAATATGGTTTTATTATGTAGCAACGTTTTATATTGAGTTAGCTACTATTTATTTAAGGTAACGGATAGTTTTAATTAGTCACTATCACTGGGATTTTTAACTTAAGTTTATATATGTAATTTAATGAACACTTTCACTTTATAACAATATATGCGAGTAATTGTATCACCGTCTTTAAAACTATGAGTAAGTCACTTCGAATTACGTCAGTTTACTATTTTTAAAACTAATAGTTGTAGTTGTAGTTGTTGTTGTATAAGTGACGTCTAAAAGACGTCGAAGTAATGGCCCTCTCGGAGAGATAGGCCCCGACAATTCGACGGAGGTAGGGAGGCACTCCATGGTAGATAAGCTCCTCCCTAACGCAGCTCCAGGGCAAGGTGTTGAAGGCGTTGGCGATGTCAAGAGACACCGCCACCATCACCTCACCCTGTGAGACTGCTTCCTCCGTCAGGCCTCTAATGCGCATGATCGCATCCACCGTGGAGCGCCACTGACGGAAGCCAAACTGGCTATCCGCCAGATCAGGCCCCACGCGTGTGAGATGCCTGACGAGGCGTTGTGCAATAATGCGCTCAAAGAGCTTGCACACCTCGTCAAGCAACACGATCGGCCGGTATCTGATGGAGAATTTGCCGGCCGCCCCGCCTTTCGGATCAAGACCAGTTTCCCGTCTTCCAGACCTTGGGAAACTGGCCTTTTTCAAGGCATGCGCTAAAGAGCCCTATAAGTCGAGGCCCAAGCTCCTCAAGAGCCAGGACACATGCTCGGCCTGGAATGCCGTCGGGTCCAGGGGCGGTGTTTCTGCAGGATTTAAGCCGCAGTACAGCCGCCCCTAGCTCACCCTCCGTGACTACGGGCACGTCGTTCTCACTGCCTTCCGCGCTGGGCGCCTGAGACGGAGCCATGCGCGGAGGAATGTGTTCCTCCGCTCTTGATGGAAACAAGGAGTCCAGGACCACCTCCAGCCGCTCCGGCTGGAGGCTCTGGGTCAGTGGGGGCGCCTTAGCGCGTAATTTGCCCCTTACCATAAGGTACGGGCGCCCCCACGGGTTGCGCTCCAGAGTCTCTATCAGCTCCTCGCGGCCCAACTTTTTGGACCGCTTGATGGCCATCTGGAGGGCCCTCTTGGCCTCCTTGTACCCATCATATAGCTCCGTCTCGCGGTAACGCACTCCGCACGCAACTGCGCGATTTCCGGCGTCCGTAGTACAGTACACCTGCCTCCTCGCCGGTCTGGCACTAGCCCTGGGCATCGCCGCATCACAGATGTGCGTCATGGCTCTCCCGAACCACTCCACCTCGGCATCAATATCGGCAGGCCTGTCCGCTATCGGGATCCAGGACTGCACGATGGCCGCCTCCAGGAGAGCCTCCGGGTCCAGGCGATGGAGTGCCCAACGTGATTCCGGGGGATTCGCAATAGCTGGCGGCAGGTTAGGGGGAGGGGAAACGTTGAACCGAATATATTGGTGATCTGACGACGTCTCCTCCTCCTCCACCACACGCCATCCCTGGACACGGCGGGCGAGCTCAGGGGTCGCAAACTAAACGTCTATGACCGAGCTGAGCCCCCGCTGCGTCCAGGTTGCGACATTCCCCCGGTTCAGGATGACTAGGCCACGTGTAGTGACCCAGTCCTGAAGTATCCTCCCCCTGTCTCTGGTTTCCCGGGAGCCCCAAGCCTGCGATCAGGCATTGAAATCTCCCAGGATCAGGACAGGGCGAGGCCGGCATGCAGCGAGAACTACGTCCAGCTCAGGGAGCCATAGCTCAAACTGATGCTGGTCGAGGCTCGGCGAGATGTAAACGGCCACGACAGCCATACCCTCATATTCCGCCGCGACGCAGCCCGGGCCTCTAGCGATAAGCGCTAGGTGCGAGTCGTCCGCGGCGGTCCCCCCAAAGACTGTCGCCAGGCCGTTCAGATCTACTGGGCTTCCCGGGTGAACCCAGTACGGCTCGGCGACCACCACGTTAATGGACCACTGCCTGATGCTCTGGTACAGAAGGTCCTGAGTACCAGCGCAGTGGTTCAGATTCACCTGTAGGATGCGGACATGGGTGCCCATTAATGGACGTCCATTTCCGCACCCTGCCGCGAGAGTGCACCCTCACCTCCCCGTGCGGACGGACAGGGCTTTGGCCTTGAGGCAGTGCAGGCCTTACTGCCCACCCAGTGGTCAGCCTCTTTGCCCTCCGCCACGCATTTAAAACAGCGTGGCGGAGCGTCACAGGCAAGGGCCACGTGACCGGGCTGACTACAGCGGAAGCACCGGTCTCCCACTGTGACTTCCGCCGTACACTGCACTCCCACATGCCCCACGACCAGGCACCTAAAGCACCTGGCTTCGCGTGGCTGCAGGAGATGCACCTGTGCCCTCAGGAAGCCCCCAATAAGGAGGCTCCATCCATCCGCCACTTTTTGAGCCGCCGCGACGGGGCAGCTCACGACTGCCGATCCGTGACTGGTAGGACCAAAGCGGATATTGCTTGACCTCACCTGATCATCAGAGCTAACCTAAAAGGTTGTCAATGCTTCATACGCTTCAAATTAGCCCCGGTGGTAAATGTGATTGCCCTATTAACCGCATACCATGACCTTGCTGCCTCAATACTCCGCTATGGCATAAATTTTGGGGAAACTCAACTAATAAGGACCCTTAGTTGTTAAAACCCAAAAACCGTACGTTCGGGCCATGTTGACACAATTGAATTGATGTGGGCACAATTGTTATATTTTTCTTATGTTTTTTTTATACGAGTATTACTCGCAGCTTGAGATTTATTTTATTTTGTATTAACTGTTTTGACTATTAGTTAGATTTGACATTTACTTAGTTTATTATTTTAGTTGTTAAGACATCTACTTAATTACATTTATTTTATAAATTAATTGTTATTTAATAATATCGATTCTTATGTTTTTGAGGATGACCGAAGTCGAACTCAGCCTGTTAATTAATTCTGAACGGTATTGCCATGTGATACAGACTTTTTTGAATGCAGAAATGCAAAACCAGCATGGCAAACTCTATTTACTCTAACAAAACAATATATTCTAGGGAAAAGTGGCATACGACCACGGCTATCCTTAATATTTTCTTGTTTGTCACATTTTAGAGCGTGATTTTTCGGTAGTCGGGTTTTAGTTTTAACCTTTATTTTTTATTGAGTCTGGCGACAAATCCGTGTGTTTGGCCAAATTATTGGAAACTCTTGTATACTCCTCCTTTTAACTTCACCTGAGTAATTATATCTCGGAATAAATAAATATAAAAATATATATATAAAAATGAACCCTTATTTCCCTTGGTCACGAGATGGCGCCTGAAAGGCTGGACCGATTCCGCTAATTCTTTTTTTGTTGGGTTCGTAATTGTTAGGAGAAGGTTCTTATGAAAAAAAAAAGGTAGAAAATTGAGCGAAAAATTAGAAAATGTAAGCCATGCGAATTTGGAATACGAATTCGAAAAAATATTATTCTAATATACTGCTGCAAATATCGTCAGAGGATGATTAGCAGACAATCCTTTGATTTTTCGTAACAAAATGTCATTTTTTGCGGTTTTGTTTGGGCCGCGGAAATATTTATGGTGGCTTTTTTTATTTAGGTCGAAAAATTGTGGTAGTATGAACGCCCTTGAGCGTATAGGTATATGGTTGTATGGGTTCCATAGGTAAATAAGCTCCGTAGATGTATAGGCCCCGGTGACCTATTGGTGTCGGCAGCACCGTGGGTGTATGGGGGTACGGGGCCCAAGTGGAAATGCTTTCCGTTCTCAAAATAATTAGGAGAATTTGAAACAGCTAATTGAGGTAAACACAACATAACATCGTTGAGTCTAATTTCTAAGGCGAAACGAAGTTTGCCGGGTCAGCTAGTATTCAATAAAAGGTCAAGTTTTAGACAAAAAAAGATGTAATTAAAGATCTGGGTGTACTCTTTGATGAGCAGCTGTCTTTCCGTCCTCATTACTTGCTTATAATAAATAGAGCCCGAAGACTTTTGGGATTTTTTTTATAAATATTCCACAACATTCTACACAACGGTATCTAGGACCCATGGTAAGCATAGCTTAACTAGCTTGTGTTATGGAATCTAGAATGCGGATAAACATACATAGATACTTTTTTTTTGTAAATACAGACATATTATACATAGAAACACCCAGACCAATGCAAATAGCCATATTCATGCATACAAATATTTGCACTGAGCGGGAATCGATTTATTATTTGGGATTTATTTACTACAAGAGATTTTAGAGGACGATAAAGTTTATTGACTCTTTTCTCTAGCCTAGTCCGAAGCGGTCTTAAATATTGCAGTTCAATCTGGTCCCTTTACTATGATATTTATACTGATGCCATAGAGAGTGTACACCGGCGCTGGTTAGGTCGCGCTGTCCCAAGGTATGTTTGTTCCAAACTTACAAAAACAACAGCTCTTTCTATAATCCTATCGTTGGGATGTGTCGCAGATATAACGACTCGAAGAACGAACGGAATCGGGCTAAAGCCTTGGATATTATATTTAATGCTAGTTTCTCACACTGCAAAAGGGTCATATCAAAAATAATAAGCGCACAGCGTTGTTTATTAAATCGTGTTTGAGCAGCGTTTGTAGTTTATTAGTTTTTTTGTTTTTAAGATATTCGGTATGTCTAACTGAATACCTTTTTAGTTGTAAATTTTGTATAAGCGTGGTGAGTAAATATTTTGCCATGTTGGTATCATGTATTTTTTTCCATGTCACGATGTGTATGCTATATTTGGAATACTGTCTTGACCTAATATTATGATTGTATCTGTCTCCAAATACTTAGTCACGGAATGACAGTAATCTGGAAGCGTACCTTTAAAAAATAAATGAATAAATAAATAAAAATGTATTGCTAATAAAAAATACATCCATCTTACCGGCGTCGGCTATATACCGCGAATGGTAGGCAATGTTGGAACACGGGACTTCCTTAGCAAAGATTCCATTACCCGTTAGCGTTGCTACAAACTCACGCATCACATTTGAAGGTCCCGAAATTGTGCAAGAGTCAGGTCCATTGTGACACGCTACATCAATTTCTGGAGGACACATTTTTGATACCTACAACAATAATGGAAATGCAGTATAGTCATGTCACAATTTTGATTTAATAAACGTTAAAAAGGTAAGATTTGGAATTTGAATACAAATGTAAACCATATCGAATAGATCTGGTTTAATCTATTTTATATTTATCTCTAAATAACATAAGAAGCTTTTCTATTAACAAGTCTTTAAATGTTAGTTATTATGGATAAAATAAGATCTATGCAATTAAATACTTACTTGTTCGTAACCCAAGCCAATAGCAGCCATAGATCCGTGTATGAACTTAGTTTCCGCAGACACCAGTCCGCGGTAGTACGCAGATAATATCATTTCCTCAGCAGTCAAGCAACCGTCAGCATAAGCGCACCCTAGTTCACCCAGGCTATGTCCTGCAAGTATGCAAATGATACTTATAGTAGCCCACATTCTTAGTTGCGCCGATCGTGCGTCACGTGGATGATTGTCGGCTCGCCATGCGTCTCCTTCTAACTAACACATAAATACTTCGCTCAATGCGCTTGCAGTTAATTCCTCACTTGGTACGGTTACCAGCGGTCTACCGCGCCCATATGCTTGCTCATGCCATGTTTGCTGGAACGCTAATTCTGTATTCGGCGTACATAGTTTCAACTTTCAGGCATTACTAATTGTACCTATACCTACGTAACTATTAGTTCAGTGGAATCTGTGTAGTATACTTTATATTCACACCACCATGTACAGTATTTACGTCTTCCCTGTGTGTTACGAATATGACGTAACAAGACACAGCATTAGAAGAATAAATTCGAACACATTGTCAAACGGCAGCGGTGGCTGAACGGCTTAGACTACGGCCTGCTGATACCGATGGTCGGGGTTTCGGATCCTACTATACCACACAATAATATATAAAACTAGCTGTGCCCGCGACTTCGTCCGCGTGGAATGTACTTAATATAAAAAATCTTTTCTAAAATAAAAGTAGCCTAAGTTACTCCTTATTACATAAGCTATCTGCCAGTGAAAGTCCCGTCCAAATCGGTCCAGCCGTTCCAGAGATTAGCCAAAACAAACAGACAGACAGACAGACAGACAGACAGACAAAAAATTTAAAAATATATATTTTGGTATGTGTACCGTATATACATTCATATGCATGTAGTAGAAAGCGGTTATTTTAATATTACAAACAGACACTCCAATTTTATTTATTTGTATAGATATATAATCGTATACGATGTGGTTTTTGTGTTTTTCTAATGTATTGTATGTACCTAAACCTGTATTTGGCAGGGATAACCGAAGATTCTATATTTAAACTCTTCTAGTTATTTGCAGAACATTCTGGAAGAATAATAAAATGTGAAACGAAATGAAGATCAAAATATAGTTGAACTCTTCTAGTTATTTGTGGAACATCCTAGAAGAATAATAAAATGAGAAAATGAAATGAATATCGAAAAGACGATCGAAATTAGGGATATACAATGGGCCGCCAGAGCGGTGAAAGGATAGTTAAGTTTAAGTGTTCAAAGTGAACAGAAGTAGAATAAGAAGAAGAAAAAGGAAGAAAAGTAAAAAAAATTAAGTGCGAGTAAAGAGAAGTGAAAGTGCAGTAAACTGCAAGTGCAACGTGCGGTACAGTCACGCTGTGTTCAGGATCTGGCTGTTGGGGTGTGTAAATAAAGCGCTCTCACATACGAATTGTTTACTTCCAATCCTATTACCCGTCTCCCGTTAGAATACTTTATTGGTTCTTAACATAAGTGATTTTCTTACCAATGATTCCTTCTGGCTTGAATCCTAGTTCATGTAGAATGTCAGTAAGTCCAATTTGAACAGCGGTTATTCCGACAAAAGAGTGTAGAATATTGTTAAAGATACCTCGGTCTTCCGATGTAAGAATATTAACAATATCAATTCCTTTGGGTTCTAAAACTTTCCGGCATCTGTTATGGACAAAGTAGGTATTAATTAAGCGACGTTGAAATCATGCGTGGGGATTTTGAGCACGATAAAAAAGGTATTTCTGTTCCTCCATGATTATGGAGGAATAGAGTATCGGCATCAGAAACTCAAAACAATACAAATGCTAAATATCTTAAAAATTCTAATAGTTCTCGCAATATGAGTGACACTCACATTACGAGTACAATAAAATTAGAATTAACTTTAGTTTAAATACATATTATGTGTTTCTAAAGTATTACCTACATATTGCCCTTGAACTATTACTTGAATGAGTTCTGGAATAAATTCTGCTGTTTTTAAAATAAATAAATATCTACTATCCACCATTGTATTTTATTATACCTTTCTATAGCAGTAGCAAAAATGGGAATACGCATAAGATGCGCGCCCATGCTAGTCCACTGTGAGCCCATACCACTGTAAACGAACCACAATGGCCGTTTCACGTTGTCATGGTAATCCGTTTTTTCCTTCAGACTAACAACATTCTGATCTTTGTCTGCCTCTGCAATAAATATCACACTAGCTTAAGTATGTATATGAGGATGACGGGTGGAGCCGCCCGTCGCAGAGCCCGAGGACCATTTGAAGACCCTGTGGTCCGCACACTCGGAGAGGACCTGCTTGAAAGAGATGGCCGCGGGCCGACAATTTCACGTCAGGCAACTTGTAAGATACTAAAGGAAATATACTTTTTGCGTTGTTAGCACAGCATAACTTTTTGCTATAGGTAGAGCCAAGTAAGTTGATCTGAGACCTGAATTAGCTGGGGTTGGAAGAGCTTAGCAGGGTAGATATTAAAATGTCAACTCTTAGACTCCGCCGCCGTGGTATAAGTAACCAACGCAGCTCTATATGACAAGCAGAAATGTGATCGTACTTCTCAAGATTGTAGACGAATCGAATGCAATTGTTGAAAAGTCGGTCAAGTTTATTGAGCAGATCTGCATTCAGGTCGAAATACAATAGTCGAAAATAGGAAAGATTAAAGTCTTGGTTTTAGGTGGAAGAAAGTTTTTAAGACGGTAAAGAGCCTTAGGCCTCATTTACGGAGACGGGCATCTCGCGTCGCGTGTGGCGTGACGTCTCGCGGCGCGGCCGACGTTTTTTCTGTTTACGGTGGGGCGGCGCGTGAAGCGGCACGCATCATTGCACGCGTAAACACAAACTTATAGCAATATACGACGTTGTTCATAGAGAAGCGAGACGGGAAGAGTGGCGGTGCCCGCCGCTGCGCCCGCGGCGAAACCTCAAGCGTGTAGCGAAGCACGCGGCGGTCATCGCGGCGGCGCACGCTCGCCTCGATCAAATCGACTAGTTATACTGTGTTGCGCGATTTCTAAATAAGACTGACAGAAGATTCCGCCTCGGGCATAGCTTCATCGAGAATTGCCGCTGTGTGCGCCGCCGCGATAAACGCCGCGTGGGACGCGTCGGTGCCATCCACGGGCTCGGCCGCAAAAAATCGCCCCATTTCAAACAAACGCGTCCAAAGCAACGCGCGACGCCCCGCGTCTCCGTAAATGAGGCCTTAGTGTCAACATCTGGCAAAGGGTGCTGACGTGATCCCGCTAACTTAGAGTTGAATCCAGGTGTAATCCCAGGTTCTTAACACCGAGTGTCACACTCTGAATGATTTTCCAGTCTTTCAACCATCTCATCATAAAGCTCCCTATTATATTCTGACATTTGTTAGGGTTGACTACCAGTCCAAACCTGTTACACTAGTTAATAAAGCCCAAGTCAGCGTTTATTCTATCAATAGCCTCCGAGATGTTATCCACAGAGGGTTGGCTATACATCTGCAGGTCACTGGCATACAAGTGATATGAACATTGAAGTTTGAAGGTTATGAAGTTCATAAATACGGAGAAAAGAGGAGAAAGTATAACCGCCTTGAGGGACCCCAGAGTCCAGATTGCATGAACTTGATGACTTCTCGTCGGCACAAGCTAACTGCTGGTGGCACTGAAGATGTAAAGAGAACCATTGGGCAAGAATTAATAAACGAATGTCATGTTTCACACAGTTGAATGCATTGGAAAAATATACTAGAACCATCACAGTAGCCTACTGAGTTACCTATTTTATAACTGTTTTCTTAGTTTGCAAATAACAGTTATTTATCTATTTTCTATTTATTTTACATAATTATTATTTACAGTTATGCATTTGGGGAGGGATTCTTCGATGCCTAAAGTTACAGTCTCTTCCACCCCCGGTTTTTTTTCTCAGTTTTGTATATATTGTACATTTACACACACACATTAACATATATTGTAGTTATAATACTGTAATTAATTAGTCAGATGATTTCAATAAGTATTTAAGTTATTCATTTTGTTAATCGACTTCAATATAATGAGGAGGCTCTCAATTCATGCGGCATTTTTTGTGTTAGTTATGTTTGTTACAATGCCAATTTAGTTTTATAATTTCTTCTGCTTACGAAGAATAATAAATCCTCTTCCCAGATGTCCCGCTATGCTCATTCGATGAATGTTGTGTAATAGCGCCAATTGCTCAGGGTCTATCGGGTTTGATTTTAAAACTTCAATAACATGCTTTACAGCGTCTTCATGTCTACCAGATATGGCAACTAAGTAGGGTAAGCTGGTGTTGTAGCGATTGATATTCTGAAATATAAATAATTATAATTAATAGGTAGTTTACATGTAGTGTCTAATGTCCAAGGTTTTAATCTTGTACTCGACCAATAAATCGAGCATGCAGTTGTTTTAAAGGGTTAAACAACTAAAAGTTATTGTAAAAGAATATAAAATCTTTAAAGATATTGGGTCTGTAATTCTTTTCTAACCTTAGGCTTATAATTCCCATGAAGCAACACGTGCGAGTTTATGCCTGTAAGAGACACGCCGTTTACAGCAGCATATGTACGGCCAAAGTGCTGATGTTCAGTTACGATGCGCATACGACCATCGCGAAGCGCTGCAATGTCCTTTCGTGGGTGACTACAATGCAAATTGGCAGCCAACTGACCGTTATGATAACCTAACAGCACCTATACAGAAATAAAGAAATTAATTTAAAAAAAGTCAGTTAATTGGTTATCAATTATTTTAATTTTAATTCAATCTTTAGAACATTAGAATTCCATAGTTACAGTAAATTCATAATTTCTCACACCTTTCATTTACACAATAACTAAACAATGAAAACAAAAACAAAATAAAATTATGTAACACAGAAATATTCATTAATTTGTCAGATCATGCTATCACTCAAAATGGATTGTCAGTAAATTTAAATGTCAATATTTACAATATCAATAAGCGTCAATGTTAATAAATTCAAATTGTCAATAAATTTCAATGTCAATAATTTACAGTACCTATTAATATCAATGTAAATAAATTTCAAATGTCGATAAATTACAAATAAATTAAACAATGACGCTACTCTCTTTCGAATAATCGCGTGAAAACCATCCGTGTGTGCTTCAGCGAACATTAAAGATGCGCTACAGAATGGAGGCTGCCGCATCAACATCCTAAAGATGTTATTATAATGCACTCGCAAGACACTGACGGCCCGACGGGTATGATTTACCCATAGGTTGCTCGCGTAAAACGATTGACAGTAAGCTTTGAATAATGTAATTTTTACCTGATTAGAACAGCGTGCCAACCTGCGGGCAACCATATTCCCTCGGACCGCCAGTGCCCTACGTTCACGTTCCAAATCGTCATCATCAGACATGTCATCCGTCACTATATGTCCCAGATATCTAAAACTAGTCACCCTCTGTAGCTCCACACCGTATAGCTTTTTCGGCGGAACATATGAGGGTACTCTCAGTTTTCCTTTGAAAATGAGGTCTTTGGTTTTTGCGGTGTTGTATGTAAGGCCATGTTCCGCCGCATATGCTTCGCAGACCGCCAACAGCCGACGAACAGCCTCCACCGATGGTCCCAGCAGCACCATATCGTCCGCGTAGCTTTTTGTTTGTTAACGCATACATTATCAATATGACAACCGGTATGAGTGCTGCTGAGCTCACCGATGAGGTCATTCACATAAAGGTTAAATAGCAGAGGAGAGGTGAGTCCCCCCCGCCGAACCCTGCATGCCATGTCGTATGGTTTAGACAGAGCACCCGCCGATCTTACCTGGTTCTGTTGGCTACAATACCATTCCTTCAGTAATGAAATGATTTCCACCGGCACACCCACATTCTCCAGTTTGCCCCAAAGCTTGTCATATAGCACTGTGTCAAATGCTTTAGACAGATCCAGGAAGCACGCATATACTGGCGTATTCCTGTCCGTGTAGTACCTGACAGCCTGCTTAAGACACAGTATCGCACTTTCAGTTGAAAGCCCCGTTCTGAAGCCGAATTGGGCATCGTGCAGTTTAGTATGTTGGGTAAGTATGTTATTAAGCAGGCTATCAAGCACCTTGGCTATGATGGTCGCAAGCGAGATGGGCCGGTAGTTGTCCTTATCCGAAACATCCCCAGTTCTGTTCTTAACAATGGGAACTGCTATTGTTTTGGTAAGTTCATCCGGCAGGTACCCATGACACAGGCAGAGATTGTAAAACAGGGCGAGAACGCGTGGCAGGTGCACCGCTGCGTCCTTCCTTCCTTTGCTTTCCAACCTCAGTCGCTGTAAATTTTACGTTTCTCACATGGGAGATGGGCCATCTCCCATGTGAGAAACGTAAAACCAGCACCAGGCGACCGACACTCCCGTGTTTCACCCTTCGGTTTCACGCTAAAGTGCTCCCCAAAGATGTTCGCTATTAGGTGTGGGTCACTGACTCCATCTACACTCACAGGAAGGCCAGGCTTGCGGCTCATGTTTGCTGTTTCTTTCCAGAACTGCTGGAAGTTGCTTGCAGCATGATGAGATGCAAGTTCATCCATCTTCATTTGTTCCTGCCTATCCAATTAAAAAATATTATGCAATTCACAGAAGAAAGGCGGGACGAGGTTGAAAATCCACTCGCTGATCCAATTGGCAATAATATATTCATTTATAGCCTCGAGAACCTCGAAAACAATATTAATTTAAACAAACAAAACGAGTCAATTGTCAAATAACGTATTTAGAAATGAGACAGCTCTGAAACTTTAGTACAGTCAGCATCAGAAAAATGTTGATGAATAAGGTACTCAAAATTGTCTTAATATATTTTCTTTTCTTCACCCCCTTCCAGTTGATTGATAGTTCTGATATTTGGTGCACACCTTTAGTTCAGACAATATTTCCATTTAAATCCATAAAACAGTTTGTTTGATACGAGAGTTGTAAGATCATTTTGAGACTTCGTCATCAAGATATTTTTGACGCTGACTGTACATAAGGTGTAACAGCTTTCAGCCCCCAACAAGCTGCAGGGTATGGCACACCACAGCTACACATAAACACAAGGCTTCCACATACCACGGGGTATGCACACGTTTTTTCTTAAACATGTGGCCTCATGGAAACCAAATTTAAAATTCCTTTGGAATATGATTATCCCGCCGGACTTGAACCAACCGAAACCATCTCGGGTCATCAGTTGCCGAGGCTGAGGTAGCCTCTGGTACATCTCTCGCATGCACATTTCTGACGAATTCGGAAGAAGTAAGAATAAACTGTGAAGTGGGGAGGAAAAGCAAGAAAGCGGACCTACTTCTCCTGGTGAAGACTTCGTATGCCATCGGACAAAACCCTGAGATGAAATGATGATCAGAGTAGGTATACCCACTCAATGTGCTCCTGGTATTTTGACTTTATTGAAGAGGTATACTGATCCACCACCACAAACTGCCAAGGTTAGTATCGGCAAACAACAAGCATTTTAGTCTAATATAGTTATGACCAGTTCACACAATGGGTCGATGGTTCTGGCAATGTTATTTATGTATTATACCTTTGTTATTGCAGTTATTCCGCTAGCAGTTTCTTGGTATCCGATGTTGGACATGACACTACCGATTAAAAGAGGATCACTCCGATTTCTACAAAACACTTCTTCAATGGCTTGTAGCTCAGTTTTCTCTGCCTCAGGTTTGCCTTTAAGAAATAAACCAATAAGTGACGTGAGTGACAGGCTTATGGTAACGGTAGTCACCACGGAGAAGGGCGGTTTACTATTTATTTTGATGTACCTAATCTATTTCCATTGACTTCTCTTTAACTCCGTCTTGCATGGTATTTTCCATCAAGAACCGTAACTCTCGCAAAATATTATTTTAAATCCCTTAATAAGCATGATTTTAAATTAGATAAAATTTTAAACATGTGTTATTATTTAGAACTGGTAGACTAAAACACATAAGTCAAAAAGGTTAACTTTTCAGGAACTACAAAAAACAATTTAAAAAAGATAATAAAAATGTATTAATTATTAGTAATTAATTGTAACCGACAAAAGTAACTGTAACGTGCATGCAAACATCGATGATACAAACAAATAAAATCAGCTATTTATTTTACTTATGTTATTCAGAACACTCAACTTATGCATCGACCTGAATCTGTACTCCTTATTTATTTTATTTATTTATTTATTAACACATGGAAAACTTACAGCTAACACAATAGGATAGTACGAAGACATCTGAAAGCCAATTAAAAGTTTTCACTCATAGCCTCGGTATAGTATCAATTAAATGACTTATAATTATAACAACTATAATGAATGATACTAAAATGTGATAAAAAGCTGCTTTGAAAGTTAGTGATGGTGTAGGTAAATGTTGCTGTAAATTAAAAGTGTACACTTGAACAGTACTGTAATTTTTGCACATTAGTGAGTCACTTTTCCTTTCCTGGGCTATGCACTCATTAGGGTTAAGTATAGTAAGCCTTAAGTTAAGAGCCCAGCCCAAGAAGGCCTCTGGGACGAAACAATGAATGCAGGTAAAAATATCTGTAAGATAGCAAACAACGAAGCCACATAACCAGATGAAATTGAATTGAATTGGAATACGGCTACCTTGTATCATTTTTTAAAACAAAGGTGACATCAGACAATGCAGTAAATATCTGTAGTTACTGCATTGTAGGGTAGGCAAACTCATCTCGCACATTTTAAAGATATGGGGGAAAGTTCTCAACGAAAGGCTACATAGGCTGACGACCATCACAAGAAATCAATGTGGATTCGTACCGAAAAGTCTACAACTGAACTGATGCAATACATATAATTAGGATCTTGATAGAGACTTACAAATTAAGAAGGAGCGACCTCCATATTAATGATGTTTAATAACCTTGAAAAGCGAGCCCTGAGGCCACTGATTTGGTAAGCATTGCGCGCTACATTGAACTCATCAGAGATATGTACGCCGGAATGACAACCCGAGTACGATACCCGAGTACATCACGAATTGGCACTCAGCCCATTACTGTTTAACTTATTAATAAAGTGCCTGATAGGCAACACTGGCCGGCAACCACAACAAATACAGCCTGTACCCTGGACCCTGGGAAGTACGTTTTTGCTCCTTTTTAGCCCTTCTGGTTTGAATTTCAAAAAATCCTTTCTTAGTACACCCCTACGCCTCAAAACAAACACTTTCTATAAATTTCAAGTCTCTACGACCAGCCGTTTAGGCTGTGAGTTGTGTCTAAGTCAATCAGTCAGTCAGGACCAAGCGTTTTATTAACTACTAGCTGTTACCCGCGACTTCGTCCGCGTTTAGTTCGGAATAGCTCAAACTCATTATTAAACATGGTGGAAGATTTTCATCCCAACTGGAACGGAAGTACCTACTCTAAATACTGCAAATAGTGAATTTTACGCAAAGGAAACATTTCTTTATTTTAAAAAAGAAACAAAACTATTCAAATCATTCCGAAATTTTAATGTCGCTTGACATCTTCCACCTTGTATTTTTAAATTAAATATTATGAATACAGTCTTTTGAGTGACTGACTTGTAAATACAGGGCTAAACTACTGAAAACTACGAAAATTGACAAACTTCTTCTATGGGCTTGGCAAATATTGCGGAAGGATTTTGAAAAATTCAACATTTTGCTGACGAAATCATTATCAAGTATGTGATGAACATTGTTATATGTGGACTTGGTAATGTTCACCAGTTTTAATGGTTTAAATATTCTTCCTTCCTCTCAAATTCTTAAAACATGCTGCCACCACTTACGAACTGAACAAATTAAAATAAGTACATCAAGTATCACACAAAATAGTTTCAAGAAAACCCGGTGCCTTGCACGCCCTGAGCAGTGAGCAGTGGTTCTCTTCTTTGCCGAGCCAATGGTGGGTAGTTCCAGTTTTATGATAAATTCCATCGACCACAGTCACATCGTTGTTTATTGCTTTACACACAGGTAGAGAAGAGGGGCGCAGTGGGCAAAAGAGCAAATACAGCATTGACTGGGATGGGGTCATATAGCCTCATTTTGCTATATATTCCTTGTATTGGTAAGCTTGTTTCCAGCAGATGATATAGATACTTCCATATTGATACTGATCAACTCCAGTATCCACGTGGCGGATTTTTTTGGTCTGATGAAATTTACCGGAACTGAGTGTTTCTCTGCCCACATTCAGTCTCTTTTATATAATAGGAGCAGTGGTATATTTTATATACCTAATACATAGGTTGGCTTCTCCTGGCGTACTGTTATCATTTCTGGGATAGATTTACGTATTTACTATTAGATACCTACTTATTAGACGGAATCGATAATATCGCAGCGGCGTGCGTTGATAGTCATCAGGTCACTAACATTGTATAATGACTGCAGTTGCATAAAGACGTTGTCTCTCTGGCTGTATTTTACCATTTCTACAGCACCACGGTGAGATAGAACGGTGAAAGAGCCTATTAGGAGTCTTTCAACTAATCTCTCCTTCCTTCCGTCAGTCACATACGGTAGAAATAATCCCACCTGGAACCTTTTTTTTTTTTTTTTCGTGCGGAAATCCCCTCGGGTACCAGGTTATGTCGGACTCGAACCGACTAAAACCGCACACCGACTGTGGGTCGTGGTGCTAGGCCGGAGGTGAGGTTGTCATCGACATATCCCTCGCACCCCGGCTGACACAGGGCCATCCCTTACGGTCTGGCCCTCCTCAGGAGGGGGGACAACGGTGTCCCCAACTCGCCCCCGGAATATTTATTCAGCGCGCCGCCGCCGTGGAATGCCACCTGGAACCAAGCTGTTCGGTACTTCATTTCTTTATCAGGCGGTTAAGAACTGTATTGCTCTGCACACACATGTGTTTTCTTCTTTTTAAGATCCGGAGTTTTTTTATATAGGACACGTCAATTTAACTTCACCTCGACTGATGTTAAGCTAAAGGCAAAGACTCGGAAATAGGGTCACCGTTATAAACGTGTACCATCTTAACAATGGTGGCACTCATCTTTATGGGATCATCAGAAGCCTTTTCACGCCCCCCTTAAAGGACCCGGGACTGTAGGAAGAAGTAAACCGTGAGCTGGCAGGCATTTCAGGTCTTAATGATGCGACATAGGAATGGGTCACCAAACAGCTTGGTTCTTGATGGAATATTTTTTTTTTCATCCACTCTTCCTTTCCTGTACAATCCATATTCCTTTGGAACGAGCTACCTCTTGGGATCAGGATGGCCACCAGCCGTTATACATTCAAACTAAAGGTTCGGAAACTTATGCTGGACAAATTGGAAGAAACGTCATAATGATCTTTTCTATATTTTATATATTCCTCTTATGAATATATAATTAGGTATATGTATATATATATATATATATGTATATATTATGTAAGTAATATTTATTATTTTTAAGTATACTATACTACTATTTTATGTATTGTTATTATTTTTGTTATATTTATTATTATTATATGTGTATAAGTATCAGCGTAGATACTTACTTACTTACTTACTTGCTCTACAGCTTATTTATTATGTGCTCTATTGTATATTTTAATCACCATTCGTAATGCACCTACTTTGATTTCTCTGCACCACCTATGAGGTTGACTGGTAGAGAATGCCTACGGCATTAAGTCCGCCTATGTACATGTATGCATAAAGTTTAAATAAATAAATAAATATTCTGATCCGTGTGTGGATGACATCTGAGCCATGCATGCGTTGTCCTGTGTAGGAAAGGAGAGCGTGGAACTAATTGGAATAGCTCATTAGAACATTCACCATACGGTAATACGATAGGGACAACTATCTCCCAGAATACGTAATGTGCTTCAGAGAAGGTGCAACGATTTACTTACTCCATGAGTGCAGCTTTGATGGTGATAGCTTATGCTACCCATCACCCTAGCCGAAGCAATCCCTGCTCTTCACGTTGAGACCGCCTATTTATGATAGGTAACCAAGGCAGGTATACTGGGGTACCTAACCCCAGAATACTCCCAATGCCCCATTCCTCTGTAAAATTTTAATCGGTTTGATTCCAATATTGCGCTTGCCCCGATGTGGTGGAATCGGTATCAATGGGGGATACCAGTTTCAGTTTTATGACTTCTCAGACGGGTGGGACCACTTTTTCATTCTCCGAAATGAAGAATTTTGTATAGATCTAAGAATATTATATAATAAGTTCTACTATTACTGTCACACAGCCTATTTTTATGTACTACCTATAGAATACTAAGCATATAATTTATATTTTACTTCAAATAAAACTATAAATACAATAAAATACAACAAATACACAATAAAATAAAAAAGTTAAACAAAAGTAAATAAAAAACCATAAAAAAGGAAAATTACATTTTAGATGGATTCGAACGCGACTCAGCACTCAGCTAAGTTATAAGTCCACCGCAGACGTATTGAGTCACAGTTACCATGAAATCATAGTGTGAAATAGACGTTTACATATTATGTCATAAAAACATTCTGCCCCATTCCTTATTATAATAGCGTGATGATATTAATTATGAAAGCCAGGAGTCTTTTTACCGAACCAGCTGCTTACTAATTTGTTGGATTCGAGAGAAAATCGTTCGAGAACAATGTGAATTCTATCGAGACACTTGCTGTGCCGAAGATTCTGCAGTAACCTGACCTGACTTGGCTGAGATGTAGAACTCTGGCCTCTCGAAGTTCTTCAGATTCCTATGACCGAAATAATATCTTCTTGTAAGCATTGTTGCTTGTTTATTGGTTCGATCTATTCACACAATCACAAATTGTTAGCCGTGATATGCTATTGTTGACATAACTTTTTTATTTATGAACCGATTTCAATAAAACAAACACTTAATATTAAGTGAAGCCTACCACAATATATTAGTGAAAACCGCAACCAAATCCGTTCAGCCGATTCTGAGATTAGCGTGCACAAACTCACAGACAAACAGAGAAACAGAGAAACAGATAAACAGATAAACAGATTAACAGATAAACAGATAAACAGATAAACAGATAAACAGATAAACAGATAAACAGATAAACAGATAAACAGATAAACAGATAAACAGATAAACAGATAAACAGATAAACAGATAAACAGATAAACAGATAAACAGATAAACAGATAAACAGATAAACAGATAAACAGATAAACAGATAAACAGATAAACAGATAAACAGATAAACAGATAAACAGATAAACAGATAAACAGATAAACAGATAAACAGATAAACAGATAAACAGATAAACAGATAAACAGATAAACAGATAAACAGATAAACAGATAAACAGATAAACAGATAAACAGATAAACAGATAAACAGATAAACAGATAAACAGATAAACAGATAAACAGATAAACAGATAAACAGATAAACAGATAAACAGATAAACAGATAAACAGATAAACAGATAAACAGATAAACAGATAAACAGATAAACAGATAAACAGATAAACAGATAAACAGATAAACAGATAAACAGATAAACAGATAAACAGATAAACAGATAAACAGATAAACAGATAAACAGATAAACAGATAAACAGATAAACAGATAAACAGATAAACAGATAAACAGATAAACAGATAAACAGATAAACAGATAAACAGATAAACAGATAAACAGATAAACAGATAAACAGATAAACAGATAAACAGATAAACAGATAAACAGATAAACAGATAAACAGATAAACAGATAAACAGATAAACAGATAAACAGATAAACAGATAAACAGATAAACAGATAAACAGATAAACAGATAAACAGATAAACAGATAAACAGATAAACAGATAAACAGATAAACAGATAAACAGATAAACAGATAAACAGATAAACAGATAAACAGATAAACAGATAAACAGATAAACAGATAAACAGATAAACAGATAAACAGATAAACAGATAAACAGATAAACAGATAAACAGATAAACAGATAAACAGATAAACAGATAAACAGATAAACAGATAAACAGATAAACAGATAAACAGATAAACAGATAAACAGATAAACAGATAAACAGATAAACAGATAAACAGATAAACAGATAAACAGATAAACAGATAAACAGATAAACAGATAAACAGATAAACAGATAAACAGATAAACAGATAAACAGATAAACAGATAAACAGATAAACAGATAAACAGATAAACAGATAAACAGATAAACAGATAAACAGATAAACAGATAAACAGATAAACAGATAAATAGATAAACAGACAAACAGACAAAAATTCCAAAAAACGTTGATTTGGCTTCTATTACGTTTATAAAGTCCCCCTATAACAATTTTTCTCATTTCCTTTCCATGTACAGACATCGATCGTTTACACATTTATTATATGTATAGATATGGAACTATATGGAAATAACATGTAGAGAAACTTTGTGCTTATCGAATTCAAATTTTATACGATCAAAGCTCGAAAGGTGTAATTATATTGCATCAGCCAATGAATTTAACACACCAATCTAAGCAATAATAGAATTCACTCAGCTATTTTCTCACCAGTGTGCGTTGAAATCAATTAAATTACTAAAAATATTATTCTATATATTAATTTGTATGTTATAATCGCATGACGATACTATTAGTTTCTTGCGCGGAACGAATCGTGATGTTTACGACAATAGAAGGTTCATCATGCAAATTGGAACCAATAAACAATAATAATATTTGCTTTTGATTCACAATTGGTAATGTTGTTTATTTTTAAGTAAATATCAACCCAAATAAAACAGTACATAGACAACCATAGACTTTGTACATCTGTATTTGAGTAAATCATCTAAGATCTGTATGTAGTTGTCATCTGTTGACAACTGTCACTGTGTTTATGAAACAGACTTATTGATATTTTTCCAAACATTTAAAACGAAATAATTTGGCTAATAAAACAAAATCTAGTGTTGGATTGGCATGTCCCCATGTGTTTCAGTGGTATACAATGCCAGGTAAGTAGCGGGATGCTACAGGACCTAGAATAGAACCCTGGGGTATTCCAGCTGGTATTGGTAATAATGTTGAAGCTGTTTCTCTAATATGGACTAAGAACCGATGTTCTTCTAAATAAGATTGGATGAGCTTAACAAGATCTAAAGGAATGCCAAGATTCACAAGCCTTTGCAATAGTCCTTCGTGCCATATAGTATCGGAGGCCTTTTCGATATTTATTAGGTTCCACCAGTACCAGTTAATAGATTCACCCAGATTTAAGTGATGAGAAAAAACAGCACATTATTTACGCGGTGTCACTAAGAGAGGCGTATGTTACTATTGATGTTTCTTAAATGTTCCATTGATTTGCGAAGGAGCTTGAGAAGGAGGAGGTGAACCCACTCCTAGCACAAGCATTTTAGCTTAGTTGGAGGGGTTAGAGGGAATATTAGTAACTTCGGTTCTAATATTCTTTTTAAAAATAAAAAAAGATAAAAAAAATTACGTCAGAACTTTTCCAGTTCAGAGTTAGACACATGTTGGCATGGAAAGCACGAGCAAGCTCTTCAGCTTGGTCTGTTGGTGAAGAAAAGTACCATCGCATCGTTTTAAGGTAGGACTGATAGTTGTTTTTGGTTTAAGCGATTTGGTCAATCGCCATAACTCGTTTTTTTTTTATACAGGACACGTCAATTTGATTTCAACTCGCCTGATGTTAAGCTAAAGACAAAGTCTCGGAAAGAGGATCACCATCATAAACATGTACGAATACCATGTTAACAGTGGTGGCACTCAGCTTGACGTCCTCATTAGATGCCTTTTCACGCCCCGCTAAAAGGATTTGGAATTGTCAATCTTAGACAATTTATCATTCCAAATTCTGTCCTGATGATGAACAGAGGAGCGTATAGTCGCTTGTAAATAGAAGATGATGGAACGCGGATATCTCTTTTCTACTCCAGGCGGCGGTTTTTGCATAGTCCGGCGTAATGAATTTTTATCACGAATTAGCGATTTAATCGAGTTTGGTAGTGTGGTAGGATTATCGTTAGACATGCTCATGCGTATCTCTAGCTACAATAATACTGCTAAAAAGCTGTTCGAGTGCATCGTCAACTACATTTCGCGTTTAGATTAGGCCTAGTTTAAAAAGTTAATCCAATTCAGAAGATAAGAGGCGCAGATTGGGTGATTGATAAATAGACACAATTGTTAAATCATTATCAGACATATTAACCTTTTTTTTCAGAATATAGATTTATTTATTTAATTATACACTTATACAATACAAGCCAACAGCCACATTTTACAGTCACAGCCTCCATGTTTGCCATGTTCGGGACCCGAACAAGAAAATATTTTTTTTTTTAAATCAAGATGGAACCAACGAAGTGGTCATTACTCTACCGACGTGAACCCACTCCTAGCACAAGCAATTTAGCTTAGTTGGAGGGGTTAGAGGGAATATTAGTAACTTCGGTTCTAATATTCTTTTTTGTTTGGATGTTAAGTTCTTATTAAGTAACACTGTATTTAGCCTTGCGGCGTGCAATATTTTAACTTTAAAAACTAAGAAATTTCAATAATTAACAACAATAAACTAACAACCAAATCAACTGTAATTTAAACAATCATGCTAGTTTAAATTACAATCTTGTAAATAATCTTCAATCTTAAATCATCCACAGAGTAGTAGCATTTCTCAAGTAACATTTTTATAAGCAAGTTTTTTACAATTTGGATACATGATTCCTCAAGAATTGACTTTGGTAGATGATTACATATTCTGGGAGCCATTCAGAAAATACTTTTGTTTAGGTATTATGTGGAGTTGGAGGTTGGAGGGAATATAAATTGTTAAATTATGTAACCTACTATTCATCTTTTCGAACATATGATTTTTTTTTTCACAAATATAACTATTTCTAAAATATTGTTACGGGAGACGGGTAACGGGATTGGAAACAAACAACTTCGTATTTGAGACCGCTTTATTTTCACACCCCAACAACCAAATCTCGAACACGACACTTCACGACGCGACTGTACCACACGATGCACTATTGCACTTTAGTCTTATTCGCGACACTCACAGCGCGACTGTACTGCAAGGTTACTGCGCTTTCACGACACTCACAGCGCGACTGCACAATTACTGCACTTTTCACTATTTTCTTCTCTTTTCTTCCTTTTCCCTTCTTTCTCTTCTTCTGTTCACTTTGAACTCCCAAACTTAACTGTCCTTTCACGGCTCTGACAGCTCCTTTTATACCCTGAATTTCGATCGTCTTTTCGATATTCATTTTATTATTTCTCCAGAATTTTCTATGATCTCCCAGAAGAGCTAAACTATAATTTCGATCTTCATTTCGTTTCTCATTTTCATTCTTCCAGAATGTTCTGCTAATAACTAGAAGATTTTAAATATAGAATTTTCTGTTACTTTTACCAAATAAAGATTTAAATAATTTAGAAAATCACAAAAACCACATATCGTGACACCGGGATTCGATCCGTCGGCCTTCATTTTGGCAGGCGTTGTCTAAACCGCTCAGTCATAGCTGCTATTGACAATAAGTTTGAATTTATCGTTCCGATGCTGTGACATGTTACGTCACATTTGTAACAATATAGACACAGGGTAGAGTCAGAATATTTAATTCAATGAAAAAGGGTCGACAACTATCAATTGTTTTTATATTGCAGATGGCCCTTATGCATTTCTTTTGTGCTTTAAATGCATATTCTACATTAGTAGAGTTAACCCAGAAAATTACACCACATTTTATAATTGGTGCGACATAACCATGATAGGCAGTGAGTACTGTGGACATGCTTGATCTTTTGGATAGCTTATAAAGAGCATATGAATACTGGTTTATCTTCAGACACAGACCCTCAATATGACTCTTCCAATTCAAAATATCGTCAATATTTAAGCCTAAAAATTTTGCTGTTTGAACCTGTTTAATGTTGTTGTTGTCATATTCTATATTTAAGTTTTCTAGTTTGTTGACCCTATTTCTAAACATCACAACACTAGTCTTATTAATGTTAATTTTTAGGTTATTCTGAGTTAACCATTCTATACTGATGGAAAAAGTGTCATTTACTTCACGTTCATTCTCTTGTTCATTTTTGGCCTTGAATAAAATCGTGCTGTCATCGGCAAAAAGTATAGTTTCATGCTGCAATATCTTAGGAAAATCAGTGATGTAAATTATAAACAACAGTGGCCCTAATACGCTACCTTGAGGGACACCAAATACAACAGTCTGTTGCTCAGAAGAGAAATTCACTATTGCTATTTTAATAGGACATAACCAAGAGTTTTGAGTGGACTGCTTTCGATCACTAAGATACGATTTTATTAAATCTAATATGTTCCCCCTAACACCATAGGCATTCAGTTTGTTTAGTAAAAGTTCATGATCTACATAATCGAAAGCTTTTGATAAGTCCATATAAAGAGCACATGCTTGATTTTTAATGTCTATTTCAGTCATTACTGTTTTAAGAAATTTATAAATAGCAATATTTATATCTTTATTTTTTCTAAAACCTGATTGTTCATCTACTAATATATTTTTATTTTCAAAATAATTATACAGACACTCGTAAATCACTTTTTCAAAATTTTTAGATATAACCGGAACTAAAGCAATAGGTCTGTAGCAGTTTATATCATTTTTATTGTCTTTCTTAAATAGTGGTATTATAACAGGTACTTTGAGCTCTGTCGGAAACACGCCATGAAATATGCACAGATTTATTAATATATAATGTAATATATATAATAATAATATAATGATAATTAAAATAAAAGACAATTTTATAGACACGTGTTTCAATATTTTAACAGATATTATCATCGTAACCGGTGCTGTTAGTTGATTTAAGATTCATTATTATTTTATGTATGTCATTTGGCAATGATGCGGGCATAAACAAGGAGCTAAGATTATCATTGCTAGCATAACCTTTTGTTGAATTAAGGTTTAGTTTAGTGACTTGATTTATATAGAAGTTGTTAAATACATTAGCTAATTGGGTAGAATCGCTGATAACATTATCATTAGCCACAACGTGATCAATTTGGTGTCTTGGTATATTGAATTTATTGCTATTAATGATGGTCCAAGTGGCCTTGCATTTGTTTTTTGACTTATTTATAAAATTATCATTTTGGGCTTTCTGTGTAAATTTAATTATTCGGTCCAATCTGGACTTTAGTTCTGTGAAAATTTTTTTGTTACGCGCAGTACGATTATTTCGATACTGCCACAATAGATACTTTTTTCTTTTACAACAAAGTTTTATGCCTTTGGTGATCCATTTAGGCTTGGTCTTTGCATGAATTTTGATCTTTACTACTGGAAAACTAAGTTCATAAAAACATTTAAACAATTCAGAAAATTCTGTAAAGGCAGTGTTTGGATCATCACTCTCAAAGACTTCGCGAAAACCAAGTGCATTAATGCATTCAGTAAATTTCTGCCTCTTCTTTTCTGCATCATCTGCTAGCCCTTTCTCCTTCTTCGCAAAAAAAGAGAACGGATCCGGTCAGGTTACATCGCTAGGGTCACTTACTCGGTACCTTTAAACTTTATCAGATAAATAAATAAGATATTACTAACCAGAACCAAAGGCCTCAACGTATTCAATATCTTGCGGTGAAACCCCTATGTCATTATAAAATGTATGAATAAAATTGGTTGTACTGCTGAGGTCTCTCTCAAACCCACATGTTTGACCAATTTCCGATTGTAATAATCCTCTAAATTCAGTTTGAACATGCCGTACTTCAGCATATATTCTAAAACGAGCATGAGAAGATATATAAATAATGTTGTTAAAATAACTTTACGAAGCTGAATTATTAATATTTTCTACTGGTCTGTAAATGATAATAATGGTTCGATGCTATCAGATCTCCTCAGGAGATAAACACGGACATACTAAAATAAAAAACAATCTTTCCTCCTCGTATTATTAGTATAGATACCTATAAAAGAAGAAATATTTCTGTAATAAGGTCAATCTTCACTGAAAGTGCAGCGGCCAGCAGCGGCTTTTTGAGGCAAAATAATACAAACCATTTTGAATCCTATCTACAGGAGAAATAGATTATAGTCATTTAAATGCGGCGCCGCGACATGTCAAGTGTTCTATCTGTGGCCGCCGCCGGCCGCAACCAGCCGCTGCTCTTTCAGTGGGGTAGACCTTTAATGAAATGGAATAATGTACCTCAAGGCATCTTTTGCTTTTTGCAAAAACAATACGTTAATTGCTTCGGACGGGGTACAACCATCAGCGTGTTCATCAAACGACTTTGTCCTACCGTCATCACACAGTTTTATGGCTCTGTAAATAATTTGTATGAGTAAAATTAGTGAATTAACATACATAAAATTACGAGTAAGTCCTTTAGACGTATGAAAACAATCATGAAAATAAAAGGAACTAAATAGCCATATAATAATAAATAAAAGAAGCTATTTAGACTACTGGGCAGACGCGTTGAGGTCTGTTGATACGTAACGGGGCGCTATGAAAATAGTCTTCGAAAATTTTCGACCAAAAAACTTCTCACCATCATACCTTCGGGTTCCGGTGGGATGTGAGAATATAAGAATGGAAAGACAATTAAAATTATAACATGTGTGTCCTTGTCCCAGATGACCTTGACTTTGATGACCTTGGCCCCGACTACCTCAGTTACTTTGACCTGGGTGATGACCTTTATCATAGCGACATTGACCTCGATGACCTTAACAATTTGTACCTTAACCTTCATCTGTGATTGCTTAGAAGGGTGTGGCTCTGAATTATGGTTGATTTATTTTGCCTGAAAATTTTCATTGAACACCGATGTGGTGCACTTGTGACAAACATTCGACAATGCGTGTGTCCATTTGGTGCACTTCCGCGGTAAAGTGCATTGCAGTGACAAACATTCGACAATGCGTGTATCCACCTGGCGCACTTTCGCGGTAACGTGCATCCCAGTGACAAACATTCGACAATGCGTGTATCCATCTGGCGCCCTTTCGCGGTAACGTGCATCCCAGTGACAAACATTCGACAATGCGTGTATCCACCTGGCGCACTTTCGCGGTAACGTGCATCCCAGTGACAAACATTCGACAATGCGTGTATCCATCTGGCGCACTTTCGCGGTAACGTGCATCCCAGTGACAAACATTCGACAATGCGTGTATCCATCTGGCGCCCTTTCGCGGTAACGTGCATCCCAGTGACAAACATTCGACAATGCGTGTATCCATCTGGTGCACTTCCGCGGTAGCGTGTTTCGCAGCGACAAACATTTGACAATCCTCTACCCCCTCCCTACCCCCTTGATCCCCTGACCACTCGATCTATGGATCGTGAAGGTATGATGAGGCGTTTTTTTTTGGATGAGAATTGTTGTACATAGGATATACGATTGTATAGGTGTGTGTGGCTGCGTCCACCACGCGCGCGAGCCCTCCGTTGGGCATGTCATTACGAGTATAGGCTAATAAACCAGTGTGCATTTTGCAAGCAGTCGTATCACTTCCTCGCTCGCATACACAACATTGTCATTGTTGTCGAAATTTTTCTAAGGCTTTTTCATAGTGCCAGTAACGTGTACTCCAACTTGTATGCATATTTATGCTCTATACGCGCAGTATACGTTTCTCGGATGTATTTTGGGGATGCTAGTGCGGTGAACGAGCTCAAATTCACCAAGTATAGATTATTACAAAACAATCTGCGTGCGCCAGGACCTTTTATATTTCGCTATTTAGGTCCAATATATATGAATCGAGCTATATTATGTAAATACGTACTGTACTATACGTATTGTATTAAAATTATCAGAGTACGCCAAAGCTACGCTTCAGGCTACTAGGCAGACAAACTAGGCACAAATCGCTGATAGCGATAAGGCCGCCCATTGTACTGTTTCCGTAGTTTACAAATTTAACTTATGTATTTTCTGGTGTACAATAAAGAATAAATTATAAAAACATACCTTCCAAAATGCACGGATGATTGTGGATGCATGCATAAGTAACAACCACCAACAATGGCAGCTGTGCATTCCCCTCGACTGAGAGCCATGTACGCCTGTTCCAACGCAGCGGTGGAGCTGCAGCATGACTCATCTATAGCCATCGATGGTCCCTTGGCGTTAAGCCAGTACGAGATACGGTTAGCAAACATTGATCTATTGCCCCTGATTTGCAAATGAGAGGAAATAATATTAATTATTTCAATAATTTGTCATACATACATACATATAATGACATCTTTATCCCTGGAGGTTTAGGCAGAGGTGAATTATCACACACATTTCAGCAATCATTGTATTTGGTCCCACGTTATAGTGGGTGAGCCTATTAGTATTCTGGGCATGCATCTGATGCAGGGTTTAGGCTATATATGTCTGATGTTAAACAGCAGTATCCCTTAGTGGCCTTGTACGATACCGCATGGGAAGAGACGGGGAGGCCTAAATTCAACTCTGCCGGGGACCTTAATAATTTTCATTTTATTAATAACTAGCTTTTGCCCAGGGCTCCGCCCGCGTGGATGTCGGTTATGTCCTTTCTCATAGTCTAATCTACCCCTATACCAAATTTCATCAAAATCGGTTCAGTGGTTTAGGCGTGAAAGCGTAACGTACAGACAGACAGACAGAGTTTTTTTTTATTTTATTTTTTTATCATAGTTACTTTCGCATTTATAATATTATACTCTGTCCATTCGTTTATTTTCTTTTTGACAGTTTGAGACAGTTCGAAATTAGTGACGCCCTCGCACGTTACCGATTCCATTCAAAATAATTATCGATTTTATTTAAGAACAACTTTCAATCGATTTAATACATCGACATAATTTAATATAAATATTAACTAGCATTTATCAGGTTTTTAAAAATTATATAAGAAATAAATAAATAATAAATCAATAAAATTATACTATTTATACATATAAATAATATAAGCTATAAGCGCATTATAAACAGGTTATCACTAGCAATATCATAACACATTGCGTCACTGACCCAGCGACGCCATATTGTTGTTACTTGCCATGCGACGCTTGTGTCACAGTCACTGTTTTTCGGTTCATTGTGTATTCTTTTACAATATCATAAGTTGAGTTGAGTATTTATATTCCTCCTTATCGATACGTAAATTCTTCAGTTGAGCATAGTTAAGTTCTCAATATGCCGAAAGGAACTGTGTTAAAAGGACAGTCGAATGATGCAATTATTAAATAGTGCGTGTGGTGATGTGACACCTGAAAACTGGGCCAGTGTCGTGGAGAGAACAAGAAAAATAATAATATCTGATTGGGATCGAGACGTTGCAATTGACAATATAATAGAACAAGAATTGATTATTCGTGTAACAGAGGACTCAACTGACGAGTCTAGTGTAACTTATGAAGAAGAGTCTGATGAATCAGTGTAATAAATAATATTAATAAATTTACTTGTTTAATTTGTATACCCAATAACCTAGCTAGTTTGTTAAATAAATAAGTAGGTATATATGTGATTTTCCAAGTATATTTGTTCATAACTCTTGATTTAAACTTGACATAGACGTTATTAACTATGCGTTTTAAAATTAAAGGAGGAGGAGCAATTTGGTACCCAGTCCAATTTAGATGTATCATACATCGTTAGTTAGCTGTTCTCAAGGGGACAAAAAAATTCTATGATGACCAGACCCAAATATTAGTCCATTTTGAAATACAGTCATCAGAAGATATAGGATTTTTAGATTTAAAATTCATATTATTAGTTCAACTTGATTAATTTTAACGATTTTTAAGCTGATCTTAAGTTGATACACCAGGTAATTAACGGTGAAATCACAACGCCAACACTTCGAAATGCATGTGCAGATCCCAGAACCACTTTGGGTATATTGCTGAACAAACTACGCATAGGAGAATCTAATATCAGACTGGCGACATTGTTTGGTACGTCAAGAAGGCAACTCGAGTGACTATATTTTTCTTCACTTAGGCCTAGATCATATAAACAGAAAAAATATACTACAAAGGAACCTGAGGATTCCAAGAGCACTGTATCGAAATGAAGAAAACACTAAAGCTATTATTATCTGCGATGGCTCGTATATTTATATTCATAAGACTTCAAACTACATGTTTCAAAGGCAATATTATAGCTTGCACAAGTTCCAAAACTTATTGAAGACATTTTTAATCGTAACCACTGATGGGTATATCATAGATATAAAGGGTCCTTATGCTGCCACTAAAACTGATGCTCAGATAATGAGCGACATTATGACGGATGAAGAAAACCCTCTTTATGTATTACTTCATCCCAGTGATGTTATTTTAGACCGCAGATTTAGGGACAGTTTGGACTATATTGAAGCATGTGGCTACGAGTACAATGTTCCCCCAACAAATAATCAGAATCAGTCACAGGTTACTGCTGCTCAAGCTAATGATTCCAGACTGGTTACTATATATCGATGGGTAGTGGAAGTGGTAAACGGGCGGTTCAAACGTGATTTTAAGGGTCTAAGGCAAAAATATTTTAATAATACAATATCTAACATGTTTGTGGACTTTAAGATTGCAGCAGAAATTACGAACCACTTCCACACGCCTATGTATGTATGGCTTTTACGTGCACGCATGCAATCGTGATACGTGAGGGCAAAAAAGTACGTTTGCTACCTATTATTGCGGGGTAATGAAAATATTTTGCATCACTATTGCACATGTTTAACAGGACGCCGCACAGTAGGGTCTTGTGCTCACATAGTACTCGTATCTATTGTATGTTATTTAGGATACTCTAGACACGGAGGCTTTACTGAACCAGCATTATTTTTAAACAATATTGTTATAAGTAATTAATAGAATTATTCACTGTTTATTTGCACTAGTGATAAAACTTACTACTTTTATTTTATTTTAGTGTACAAACTTGCTTCTATTTTGTATTACTGTACAATAACTCCATGCTAAAACAGATAGATAGGTACAAGTTACAAATGAAAATACTTCGTTAAGGAATGGTAAAAATTCATAAAAAAATTGAACCTCTAATGTCGATTTACATCGATCGGACTATAAATTGAGACTGGCGCCATATATATTCTTATTCTACTCAAAAATACCTTTCTAACGATATATCACTCATTTTAATTGGAGCGGATCCCAGGGTACGTACATTCTGCCCATCCTCCTTTCACTAACACGTGCATACTTACAATCTAAGGCAGCTGTCGAAAAGAAAATAAACCAATTTACAAATAATCGATTTGAAGACAATTGATCGATTTATCTTATTTCAAGACGCTGTTTTATAGTCTGTGTCTGTTTGTTATGCACAGGGCACTTCACTAAGTGGGCGTTAACCGTCAATAAAGTACGACATTACACTAGTACATTATTCCGAAAACAAAAAAAGTAATTCATATGCGTAAGCTGTCAAAAAGAAAATAAACGAATGGACAGAGTGTAGTATGGAGTATGGATTTTGGTGATAAGAATCAATTTAGGTGTTGTTATATCCAATTTTACCTTTCTGACCCGCGGTACCTATGTGGTTCACCTAGGTGTTCCACAGTTAACTTTATGTATCTGTGGTCCACCCTGGTGTCCTACACAGTTAACTTTTTATAAGTTTGAATATAAAAATCTGAACCAAAAGGATTACTCATAGCCCTAGTAGTACAATATACGTTCTTATATATGTTGCGGATGCAACTACACGCGGTGAGGCGGGGGGCGGTATGCACCATCCCACGGCCGCCGCCGCCGCTCCTAAGACAGCCTCGGGCTCCGCGCACTTCGTTTATCTATCGTCCCGCGCGTGTACGTTATAGCTAACCTAATCTTAAGTATCTAATATTGTGAAGAACTATAATACAAACTATATTACAAACTACACTACAATTTTTTATTCTACGAGACCCCTGAGTCTTTTACATGGTGACCCCGACGTGATAGTAACCGAACGTACCTACAAATAGAAAAAGCTGAAATAGCTTGGAGTGCCGCGTGCCTAACGCACCCTCCTACGTCGTGAAGCTGCAGCACCCCTACTTCAAGCCCGCCGGTCAACCTGATTGCGCCGCAGCCAAGGTTTAGCAAGGGAAGTGCACCATTCCATTTTCATTTCCATTACAGCTCCCCCTTTATTTGACTACTTAGCGTTGCTTTTCATTTCTCGTAAGCTCAAGCTTAAGTTTCACTTTTCTTATTATAATTTATATGGCACGCAAGCGACTCGCATTTTTCAAGGCTATTTTTTACATACGTACCTACCTAATTCAGTGCCAGTAAGCTAATCTGGTCGCTGCTTTAATAGCCGATCTTGCCGCTTGCCTATAATTTGGTGTGGTCTATGCTTTACTTCAAACCTAAACGATTTTTCTGAGGCTACTTAACAATTTATTTCTCAGAATTTTTTTTTCGAATTTCTATTCAACTGTTTAAAGGGCTTATCTCTCTTTCCTAGGCCCTTGTGCCTACTTATTATTGCAATTTAAATTCATCCATTCCAAATATAGAATACTTTAGTGCATTACGTAACATATCGTTTTCGCCTCGCAGCCACAGAAACGGTTCCTGTACCTACCTACGCCGGCCGGTTAGCGGCAGTGGCTCCTGCGCAGTGCATAGCAACTCGCTTCACCGCGCCACCTATCGCCCCGCGCAGTGACCCAGCTACCGAGCCTGCATTGCTGACGTTACATCGCGCCGCACCGTGCCACCACTGTGACAGGCAACATAAGCCGGACTAATTCACGTATTCTTTTTATTCTTCTTATTTGATTTATTCCCGCGAGGTCGAGTCCCACTATGTCGAGTTCCCGCTACGTCTACTTTAAAAACTCTCGCCTTTATTCCCACCTAGTCGAGTCGTTGAAAAAGTCGATTTAAGTACCGCCACGTCGACTTACAAATTCTAATTGTACAGTCGCCCGCGTTAACACTTTGATTGAAAGGTGTTACCGGAGTTTCTTGTCATTTCTTCTTCGGCTTTACTTAGTCATCTGCGAAGTGGACGGTAGGGTGTGGCATAATTATGTTTGTTTGTTTAAAGGAATAAATGATTTTGACTTTGTCTTTATCAATACTAATGGTTGTTATTTGGAATCATAGACCAACACGGAGGGGGGGCACCTTAGCGTGTTATCCCAGTAGGTACGAAAGAAATAAAAAAAGAAAATAGAGAGATCGTCATGAGATAGTAGAGTGTTTTCAATAAAAATACAGGGATTGTCCAAAAAATGCAGTGTGAGACCATGCTTGGGACTCCATTATCTTCGAGAAACCTCCCGTAATGGCTATTGGTTTGTAGTTGGACTATTGGACTTGAGCGGTCGTCTTTTTTAGGGGTCGGGTGGACCACCGCTGTCTTCCATAATGTCGGGACTACGCCAGAAGAGTAAGACAACCGGAAAAAACGCGTTAAGACCGATGCCATCTCTGGGAGCGCACATCTTCAACACTATGGGAGGGATTCCATCAGGCCCGTTCGAGGAGGACGAGGGACGTAAGTGCTAAACGCCCTGAGCGCTGGTGAAAACGGATACCCGGCATACAGCTATCGCACCGCGGTGTAGTTGGCGGTTCCTGTTCCTCGTCATCCAAGGTCGAGTTAGACGCGAAGAGTGTGCCCAGAAGATCGCCTTTCTCCTTTGCTTTGTGGGCCAACGAATCATTTTCCATGTACAGAGGCGGAAATGCAGGCTTGCAGAAATTCCCTTCGATAACTTTGGGAAGAGACCAGAACGCATGAGTTTCCGAAGGTAGACACTCGAGCCTCTCGCCAATTCTACCGATCTGCTCTGACTTCGCCCATGCTATGTCTCTTTTGAAGGACCTGGAGGCAAAGTTATAATGCTTTCTTAGTACGCTGGTATTTTGGTCCCGTGCGGTCACCGCATTGGCCCAGGCTTGGTAAGCTTCGTAATTTCTGCGACAAGCCGTTTTGGAAGATTGACCAAACCAAGGCCGAAATCTTTTTTTTTTATACCACTTAGGTGGCAGACAAGCACACGGCCCACCTGGTGGAGAGTGCTTACCGCGACCTATGGACGTATGCAACACCAGGGGCGTTACACTCGTGCTGCCTACCCTGAAGAAACCTTCTAATGCCCCTCTTAATGAACCCCATATTGTAGTCGCTTAGGTAAACCACGGCAGGGAGTTCATTCCGCAGCTTGAGCGTGCGTGGCATCAAGTTCCTGTCATACCACACGGTCCGCACCGTTTTCGGATGCAGTGTGTGGGCATGAATTCGCTGCCTATGGCGAGCGGTGCGATGATAGAATGTAGCTGTGGGCATCATGTCAAATAATTCATATGAGCACAGACCATTGTATAGGCGGTAGAAAACACACAGTGAGGCAAAGTGAGGCTGAGAGGTTCCACATCATCTGCGAGCATGGGACTGTCGACGAGCCTCAACGCACGTTTTTGCACCGAGTCGAAAGGGTTAAGCTGACGTGCGGGCGCTCCGGCAAAAAGATGACAGCAGTCCTCCATGTGGGGCCGAACCTGCGCCTTATGAAGAAAGAGTCGCTGCCCCGCAGTGAAAAACTGCTTCGCCCTGTTAAGAACTCCAAGTTTCTTTGATGCCAGCTTGACCTTGCCCTCTAAATGACTGCGGTACTGGAAGTCACTTGAAATGTCGCCGCTTAGGATCCCGATACTCGGGGCAGTGGTAAGCCGTGTGCCCAGGAATTACGGCGCTACAATAAATGGGGTTTTCTTAGGGGTGAATACACATACTTGTGTCTTGGTGGGGTTGAACTGGACCAGGTTTAGTCGAGCTCAATCGGATACTCCCGAGAGAGTAGTCTCGATTTCGGACACAAGTTGTTCGCCACTTCCCTTCACCTCGAACTGGAGGATGTTTGCACGGCCCGTGTAACATGCGTCTCCAGTACTGTCGTCCGCATAGCAATGAATGGAGTCATCCGACAGCATGTCATTAGTATGCAGCAGAAACAGGGTCGGAGACAACACGGAACCTTGTGGGACACCAGCGTTTATGTCCATGCGGTCCGAGCGGCTGCCGTCCACGACGGCTTGGATGTTTCTGTTGGACAAAAAGCTGGAAATCCAATTACACAGCCCCTCAGGCAGTCCATAAGATGGTAGCTTCGCAAGAAGACCTTTGTGCCATACCCGATCGAAGGCCTTTGCTATATCTAGGCTGACCGCTAGTGCCTCACCTTGGCTCTCAATGGCTTGCACCCAACGGTTTGTGAGATACACAGATGGTCACCGGTTGAGCGACGCTGGCGGAAGCCGTACTGTCGGTCGCTCAGTAGATCGTTACCCTCAAGTTAACCCAGGAGCTGTGTATTAATAACACGCTCCATAACCAGTCGAGAGGAGGTAGGTGAAAGCGGTAGGCCTGTAATTGGACGGGTCTGTCCTGTCGCCTTTCTTAGGCCAGTCGGCGTGACGGGCGTTAAAATCGCCAAGTATGACTATCTCTGTGGATGGGATCTGCTGCTGCACGAGGTCTGAGGCCATTTGGATATACGCCATGAGTCGGTCTGTTTCAGTATCACCGCTGTGGGATCTACAGAGGGACGCGTAGACGCGGGGATGGTCGTGGCTGTCTACACGGAGCCATAGAATGGAGAGGTCCCTACCTTCAAGATTGCTGAGGTGACGAGAACTGATATCGTCTCAGACGTACACACACACACTCCAGCATTAGATAGATGAGGTAGGATGTGTCCGCCGGAGACGATATCTTCTCAAGGTGGTGGTGGACAGCATTTAGGTTAGTGTGTAATTACAAAAGTCCACGGTTGGCGTGGCAGGAGGTGCCCTTGAGTTTTTGCTCTTGCCTCGAGCATTCCTTCGCGCAGTTCCCCCCCAGAATACGAGAAGCAACCTGGGCGTCCTCACTCAGGTGCGTTGTGTAACTTAGTTTTTTGTAACGAGTGATTTTTTAAAGAATGTCATATTTGACGCTGAACGAATAAAAAGAACGAAAACTATGGCCCAAAACTGCTAATTAAACAACATTATTGTAATATTGCTTGAAGAGGTCGTGGTACCAAAACACGCCAGATTGAAGTAATACTGCTTTAACAGGTTGTGGTTGTTCGAACGGTGGTAGCCTAGAGGTATGGGTAATGGATTGCTGAGACGAGGTCTCAGGTTCGATCCCAGGTTTACCATGGCACACACCAATGACTTTTCGATGCTTTTCGAAGTTATGTGTGTATTTATCGCAGGTTTATAAGTGCCCGGTTATTGGCAATAGGCTCGCCACCTATTACATTGGGACCTAAACATAAACTGGCGAAATGTGGGTGCTAGCACCTCTACCTACCTCTTCGTGGAATACAGGCGTGAGTTTATGTTATGTATGTTATGGTTGTTCAAACGGCCGCATTAAGATCCAGATAAAATAATAACTACGAGTTAAATAATAAAGCGGGTATCAAACATTATTTATTGAGCATTCGAGCTATCAGAGCAGCGGTCTAGATAATAGATGCCAATTAAAAGACAAAATGAAGTCCCAAGCATGGTCTCACACTGCATTTTTTTGGAAAATTCCCGATTTTTATTGCAAACACTACTATCTCATGACGATCTCTCTATTTTCTTTTTTCTATTTCTTTCGTACCTACTGGGATAACGCGCTATACTTTCAACCCGCCGTGTTGGTCTATGATTCCAAATAACAACTATTAGTATTGATAAAGACAAAGTCAAAATCATTTATTCCTTTAAACAAACAAATATAATAATTATGCCACAAATATATAATTCGCAGATGACTAAGTAAAACCAAGCCGAAGAAGAAATGACAAGAAACTCCGGTAACACCTTTGAATCGAAGTGTTAACGCGGACGACTGTACAATTATTTGTAAAGTCGACCTGGCGGTACTCAAGTCGACTTTTTCAACGACTCGACTAGGTGGGAATAAAAGCTGAGTTTTCAAAGTAGACGTAGCGGGAACTCGACATAATGGGACTCGACCTCGTGGGAACAAATCCTTATTTGAAGTTAGTTCTTTCATTCGCAATTTTGTGCTTTGGATCTTTCACTTAAAAATGACTACTCCTATTGCAACTAGAAGCTCTATGAAGGGTCGTATAACCAAATTCAAAAATTTCATTGATAGATTCAAAGAAGAAAAGACTATCTCCTCTGACGACATTGACGAGCTTTCAATGAGGTTGGATCGCTTTCGTACTATGTTCACACAGTTTGATGAACTCCAGACGCAGATAGAAATTGCAAATCCAACTTCTATGGACTCTGAAATTGATATCAGGGAAGAGATAGAACGAGATTTTATATCTCTTATCACTACTGGCCAAAAAATCATTGAGAAGAATAGTGAAAGATCTACCTTTGCAAGTGTCAAATCTGATGATGTTCAAAGTCATTGTAATCACGACAATCAGGTTCATTTTACACTGCCTTTTATAAAACTCGCTAAATTCGATGGTTCATACTTTAAGTAGCTTGAGTTCAGAGACACCTTTAACTCACTCGTTCACAACAATAATAAATTGAAAGCGATTTTTAAGTTTCATCACTTAAACTCTTCTTTAGAGGGTGAGGCAGCTCAGGTCATCAGCAATTTTGAGGTTACAGAGTCCAACTATGCTGAAGCCTGGCGTCTCCTCTGCGAAAGATACGACAACAAAAGGCAACTTATTTATAATCATCTAGGTTCGCTATTTAATTTACAGCCTATGGGCCGCGAGTCAGCTAAGGCTTTACGTGGCATGGTTGACCATGTCTCTAAGAACCTGCGTGCTTTGAACACTCTGGGCCAGCCCGCCGATCAGTGGGATACTTTAATTATTTACCTGGTTTCATCCAAGCTTGACAGCAACACAATGTTGAAATGGGAAGAACATAAAAACATTTGTTTTAAAGATGAAACTATGCCTTCATTAAATGACTTTAATATTTTTTTAAAGGGCCGCGCCGATGTGTTAGAATCGGTGCAGCGCAATAAATCTGAGAAGCCCATTCAAAATAATAAGCAGGAAAAGTCTAGTACGAAAACCTTTGCGATTACAGCCGCTCCCGGTGCTTCCTCAGCATCACCTGCGTCGTGTGTGTTCTGCAATGGTACTGGCCACCGCATTTACGACTGCTCGTCGTTCCTGTCCAAGACCGTCGAAGATCGCATCTCTGGTGCGGCGAGTTTGAGACTCTGTCTCAACTGTCTGCGTAACGGACACACCTCACATCGATGCAGGGTATCCCCCTGTCGTACTTGTAAGAAACGCCATAATACTTTATTACATAGGGAGATTCCTCAGGCTGTAGCAACACCAGTAGCACCAGCTCAGGCGCCGCCGCCGCCGCCGCCGCGGTCGGAGCCCGTAGTTACGTCCAATAACATGGCAATGGCTCATTCAAATCCCGTACTGCTATCAACAGCGCTTATTGATGTTTATAACGTGGTGGGTGGGTCACGTACGCCAGAAGATCACCCGTTGACCGTTTCGGTCTATAACCGTATTGCCGGTCACTAAGCAAGGAGTGATCCTCTAGGTGGCGCATGAGCTGTGTTAATAATGTGCTCGAAAACCTTGCACAAGCACTGAGGTGACGTCTATGGGTCGATAGTTGCCTGGGTCCGAGCGATCCCTCTTCTTGGGGATCGGCTGGACATTCGCCTCCTTCCAAGCCGAAGGCACTGTACCCGAACTGTAGGACAGTCGGTACAGCCGCGTTAGCATAGGAGATAACTGCGCTGCACATTTTTTAAGTACGACCGCTGGAATACCATCAGGACCACTGGCTTTCCGGACATCGAGTGATTGCAGTACTGCACGGACATCGCGTTGCCTGATATGGATATCAGGCATTGAGTGGTCACCCAGTGGGCATTGTCCGTGGTTGCATACCACAATTATCGACTCGGGAGTTGGCCGCGAAGAGATTGACCAGCAAATTTGCTTTCTCTTGTGGCTCATGGGCCAGAGATCCATCATTGCTCAGCGGGGGCAGCGAGGGCTGGCAGAAGTTGGCTTGCACGGCTTTGGCCAGTCGCCAGTAGCCACAGCTACCCGTGGGATGCGCCACTAGCTCTTGGCCGGCATCCGCCCTGACGTAAGCCCTCTTGCAGACCTTTGTGGCTCTGTTGTACGCCGCCTTGGCCTTATTGGGATCGCGTGTGACCCGCGCCCGCACCCAAGCGCGGTACGCAGACTGTTTATGCTCAACAGCCTCCGCGCACTCGCGCCCGAACCACTGACGCGCTCCGCGGACTCTGGTGACATCGGTGTATAGGATATAGTATTCCATACCCAAACCGATCTCACCGGCGACAGCAGTAGCGCTCTCTGATGGGTCCTTACCCTCAAAGCAGCGTTCAACTCACGGGATGTACGCATAATAGTCGCGAAGTCTATCCCAGTCCGCTGACGAGTAGTGCCAAAGACGCCCCTTCCCCTGCACGGGTCGTGGGGGCGCTACAATGGGCACGGTGGAGCGGACCAGACAGTGATCGGAGTTACATAAAGCAGCACTCACTGAGACACTGTACTGGTCCGGGCGACTCGTCAACAGAAGGTCTAGCAGAGAGGGCTCTATGCCGGACTCTCTTGGTATTCTTGAATCCTTGATGTTTGTGTTTACTGTCTATTCCTCCTAGTGTTTTCCCGGCTGCTCTTGGGGAGTCCGGGATCCGCTTAAACAATGATTTGTCTGGGTTTATCTACTCTGGTAATTAAGAGAAAGGCGAACCTTAACAATAGAATCCTGGTTAAATATTAAATATGAATGAATGTGCAGTTTCCTCACAATGTTTTCGCTTACCGCCGAGCTAGTGGTACAAGTTTAGTATGTCATAGCAATCGTTTGGTCTTCAACTAGGGGAACCCCTGTAATATGAGTACAAGACGACGACTCGTACCACTAGGCTGATGAATGATTCGCAGTCTATTATCACAACATTACCTAATGTCTGTTACTAACGTGTAACATCCTTTTTTATTTTAACTTGTAAAGGGTTCACTATCCATTTGCATAAAAAAATAGCCATAACATAGGCATATGTTAATTTATACTAATGATATTAATGTATATTAATATAATTAGTATAAATATAGATATTAAACAATTTAGCATAATTGTGTTAATCATAATTATATAAACCTAACCTAAATATAAATATTCTACAATACATATGCTGCTAAAAATCAATTATGAGCAAGTATAATTATGCCAAATTCATTGTGCCAAAACATTTTAGGAATACTTAAATTATGTTAAGAAAAGAGGGATCCCTTTCATTAACATAATTTAGATTTTAAAGAGATACCATTGTCATTAAGAACGGGCACCGCGCGCGATGGTGCCCTCCTCTTACTAACTAGTAAGTGAAGGATAGTGCCACCACTCGGGGTGCCTAGCCTTAATAATAACATATGTAATAACAAAATATGTATTATAACTTGTTACCTAGATTTTTTAACAATTTTTGTTTGTTACCTTAGATTTTTATTGAGAGAACATATTTTGTTGTACGGAGCCAATAAAAACTTATTTCGTTGTTACAAGTTTAGTCTTAACAAATTATCTACTGATTATTTAAGAATTTATAAAAAAACAATAGTGGTAGTAATGTTCGCCGAAACTCTACATTTCTGAATATTATTGTGCAATTTTATTATTGATAGTACGAACTTTAATTGTTACCAAAATATAATTAGTATTTTGCCTGAAATAAAAAACAGTGAATAAAAAAAAAATGCATTTCCTTTTTTTCCCTGTAGTCATAAATAATAACTCTAAGTAATATGTGTTAATATGCAGCTAACTTTTCTATAACATATAATGGAATAAGTAATTATTATTGTTTACTTAAGTTATCTTAACAAGCCCTTAAATTCAAAAATGGGGTAAGTATTGCTTGTGCATTTCAAACATAATTTTTATAAAGGAAATAATGCAGTAATCTTACTTATACTACCATAAATGTTCATATTCACAAGTTCATTACTGCTTTAATATAACATACTTTTTGAAATATATTTTACTTTTCTGGCAATGTCTGGCATAAATTTTGATACTCAGAATCTTTTATTTTATTGTATTCTGAAAAATAGCATAATAATTTATTTTTACAATTCCTAATAAACTATAAACATTAGCACTAACTTAAATACAACACGAAGTGCAATATTTTTTTATCCTTTTTTTGATATAAGAATAATTCTTCTACGTTTGGAAATAAAGTAAATATGCCCATAAATTCAGTTTTTTCACCATACTGAAAAATCAGCATTTTCGTCTTATGCCTTTTTTCCACTGAGGGTACGATGTGTTAGCGTGCGGTAGCGTAACTGCGTGAAATTTATTATATAATTCAATTGTTGAAATTAGGGCGGTAATGATTGGCATATCACTGTACTGTGGCTGTAGCATAAGCGACCAGGCGTACAACTGAAAGGACAAGCATAAGATCTACTACTGTGCCCACGCCTGGTATCTACCAGGCGTACAACTGAAAGGACAGAATACAATAGTGTTGTGACCTACACACTTTACTAATTTATCGAATAATTTACGATTTTTTTTAACTATTTGTACTTTAGACGGTGCACAGGAACTCGTTATCAGGCATGTGTCACGACCCTTAATTATGACCACACTTTTCTGTAACACCCTGTATACCTGTAAACTATTTTAGTTTATTTCTTTAGTTTTTGTTTATTAGTTACATTAATTGTGCCATTATTATACACATTTCAAAATATTATGAAAATATTGCTTACCCAGTTATCGCAAGACCATGACAGTCTCTTTTGGCGTAGAAACGCGCTTTTTCTGATTCAGAAAAACATACGCCTATATATACGGCAACCTTTTGGTCTGCCAGTTGGCCCGGGTTTATTCCTACGAGAGAAACAATATATTTTAGTTTACAAGTTACTTAAAATACTCATAAATCTCACATTTAGGTATACGCAACGGCCAAGGATTTGCAAGACCTGTAGCATAAATTGAAAACAATAAATATTATATTCAAGGACTAGCTCACCGGAGTCGTAGATAGCCTCATAAGCTAGCTCTAATATCTTTGTTGACATAGGATCCATAGTAGCCGCCAGACGATAGCTTACTTTAAAGAACTGAGCGTCAAAGTAGCTTAGTTCAGGAATGCTTCCTATATAATTCTTAACTTCTGGGTGGTAGTAATCAGAATGATAATCCTTTTTCATTATTGGATTGACCTGTATTAGAGGTTTAAAATAAAATGCATAAGAAACACATTACATAATTAATTAAAATAAAAAATATCCTCAATAACATGCGTTTGACACACCCACAGCCACAACTGCATTTATATGTACATATACGTGGATAGGATAGCCTTCGAGCAGCCCTATGCAGGGCTGCTCCCGGCTGCTTCCGCCGTGTCCCATAATTGCTGTAGGCAGCAGCGTCTCCCTTGTGAAAAGCATTGCCGTCTCTGTTACCCAGGGTGAACCGCGTGAAGGTGCCATAGGTTACGCACCCTACCTACCCTAACGCACAATGGCCCAAGAAAGGAGAGTAAGTGCGGGCAAACGAGTCCCCTATCCTATCCTACGCACCATAAGGCCGCTCCCGGCTCGGCCCAAAGTATTTACCGCATAGGCAGCAGCGTCCTCCTTGAGTGAGAGGGGTGCTGCCTTCTCTGTATAACATGTAGTTATGCCAAAAAAGTGATATGGGTATATAATTAGAGATAAGTGTTTAATTTCTAACTTTAGGGAACCGGCGTATTACCACTAAAAAAATTCCAGCTACAAGGATAGATACACCGCTGCGGAGAAATAATAAGTGCAGCAGCGGTTCTTCAAGAGCTGATAAACAATTCTTAATCAATAAAGGAGATACCTAGTCTGTCTGCCTATTTTTTCAGATCTGTAGGTACTATTGATTTGATATAAAGGCCTCATTATTACGAATGTGTGAGCTGGAGAAGTATACGCCGGAAAGCGGATCCCGGACTCCGAGGTGATGGCCTCGGGTGAGACCGGGACTAACGCAAAGATGATGATGACTTACTAAGAACCCTCCGGCCAGTTGGATTATATGCCTATAATCCCATGGGATTCTAGTATACATTATATTTTTTTGCTTTAGCACTCCTGTGATTTTTTTACATATTCAGGCTCCCATGAGATCAATTTATATTATTTTTCCTTTTGGATACCATGGGATCACTATACAAGCATTTTGGGATCTAACATGTACCTTTTTGTATAATATTTCCGAAAACTCCTTGACATTATTAGACTGTGGATACAGTCCAGACATGCCGGATATCACGACCCTGTTGCCATCCTCCAGCGGCGGTATCGCGATGTACGGCACATGGTTTTGTGGTGTTGGTGCCATCGAATAAAACTTTTACTACGGTCTGTAAAGGAAATAAATAAAGGTACTCAACAGAAGAAACAATAATATTCTTTACTATTTATGCACCTTAAAGCTATGTAAAATAAACTGTCTTGAGACTCTTGTCGAAATATATTAATATGTTGCATTTCAGAGATAGCCTCAGGCTTCGGGGTAAGTGACAAAACTGTTTAATCCACTTGAAGCAAATTGGGAAAGTAAAATGGGTGCCATTAATTGAGTGAATCGAACTTGCAAACACGCGTCGACTCCGTTGTTACTTTGCTCAACCGACACAATAATGAAGCGATTTTAAATTGACTCATTACTTGCGATGAAAAGTAGACACTATAAGATAATCGGAAGCGCTCGTCACAATGGCTGAACCCTGGAGACCCAGCCAAATTAAACGAAAATTGACTCAAAAAAAGTTACTTGTGAGTGTTTGATGGACTAGCGCCGGTGCCGTTCACTACAGCTTTCTAAAATCTGGCCAAACGATTACGGCAGATTTCTATTGTCAGCAACTGCAAACCATAAAGGAAGAACTAGCTGCTAAACAACCGAGATTGGTCAATCGCTCTAGGCCGCTGCTGCTTCACGACAACGCAATACCACAAACTGCACAACAAACAACTACTAAGTTAGATGGGGTGCGCTTTGTCTTACATAACTTTTCAACTCCTATCATCGGAGGTCTGAAAATGTTTCTCATACTATTTAAAATTATAATGATCGTTATTCATAAAAAATATAAAAAATAAAAATTAAAAAACATAATCATTTAAATTCATGGAAACAAAGTGCGTGTCACTTCGTTTAGTTTTTACAGTTTGAATTTGCCGCGTAGTAACATTGATGTATGATTTAGCTGTGAACTTGTTCGAGTCTATGGAGCAGCCTGTCAGATTGACTCATTATATAGGTTAAGTAAAAACCACGAGAATTATATATTGTAATTGGAATATTTAGTATTCTAGTTAAGAGACATCACATCAACCAGCGCCACCTTCTCGATATAATCGGCGAGTAACTGTACTAGATAAGCAGTTCTACTACTCGACACCAGAGGGCCAATGATGCCAGTCTTGGGGTGTTGGTAGTTTTTGGTAGAAAACCACAGACAACTAGCGCCACTCCCAATCTAGCAGTCGGCGAACAGCTGAACTAAGCAAAAAACTTTGCTACGCGACACCATAGGGCCAAGGGGGAGTAAACTTACTGCACACCATACTTACATTACAGTTATGGATATTGTAGTATATTAAGTCAGCTAAATACCGTCAGGTATATTCATGTATATGTGGGTATTGGTAAATAAATCAGTATTGAACCAACTTACGTGTGTTTCACTACATGGTGGCAGCGGGGCGTTATAATTTTATAAATTATAGCATCCGAACGTGTATAAACCGGTGTAATTGCGTTAATAAGTGTATAATCATACGGAAATTTAACGGTATCATGGAACACGCGCGTCCTCCAGCAGAGTTAGCACTTGAAGGTGGTCCGGCGGCGCGGGCGGCGGGCGGTGCGCGGGCGACGAGCGGTGCCCGGCGCGCACTGCGTCGTGTTATGTATGCGATAAAGTGGGACACTTTTTGCGCGTGTGTCAGCAGAAGAAGGTAATTCGTAAGGTTTTAAATCTAAGTGTAAGTGCGGAGAGCAGTGGTAGTGAGGACAGCGGTCGAGACGTCTTTTATGTTAATACTATAGATGGTAACCGTAAACTATGTAAGTCATATAACGAATGGGTTGAAATTATGCAATGTCGAGGAATAAATGTAGTGTTAAAAATAGATACAGGTTCTATGATAAATGTTATCTCTAAACAGGATTATATGAACTTAGGTTATTCGATTGTGAACCTTAAGCCGTTTACAAAGCGTGTACATTCGTTTACAGGTAATCGATTGCCAATTCTAGGTATTGATGAGTTACCGCTTGTCTACGATAACAAGCATTATCTGTTTTCTTTTGTTGTGGCTGATTTAAATTGTCAGAATGTACTCGGTTTGGAAAGCTGCATTGCGTTGGGGTTAATTAATCAAATAAATGCAATAAATATTGAACAATTCTCTGATTTGTTTAAGGGTCTGGGAAAGTTACCTGGAAAATATAGCATTGTAATAGATAAAGGTGTACAGCCCGTTGTTTGCCCTGCTAAAATCCCATTAGGACTCAAGAGTAAATTGATTGAGGAATTACGTAGAATGGAAGGGTTAGGTGTGATTAGGAAGGTGACACACCCGACCGATTGGGTTAATGCAATTGTTCTAGTCGCGAAAAAGGATGACAGCATTCGTGTATGTCTAGACCCGCGACCTTTGAACCGTGCGGTCCGGCGCGCGCAGTATACGCTGCCGACTGTACCTGAACTGGCGGCGCGTTTGCGTGGTGCTACGGTTTTTAGTGTACTAGACGCCCGGTGTGGGTTTTGGATGGTCGAAATAGATGATGCCAGCGCTGATCTATGCACGTTCAGCACACCAATAGGTAGGTACCAGTATTTACGCTTACCCTACGGGATCAATTGTGCGCCTGAGGTTTTCCACGCGAAACTTAGACAACACCTAGAAGATCTAGACGGAGTCGAGTCATTCATTGATGACATCATTGTCTGGGGAAGCACAGTACACGAACATGACCGTAGGCTAAAGTGTCTTTTACACCGTGCAAGGGATGTAGGTATTAGGTTCAATCGTGAAAAGTGTAAATTCGGTGTATCGGAAATCACATATCTGGGTCATAAGTTCGATATGAATGGTATGCGACCAGATGACACTAAAATTAAAGCCATTACCGAGATGCCTTATCCAAGTGATAGGAAGGCTCTCGAAAGATTTTTAGGCATGGTTAATTATCTAGCGAAATTTATTCAAAACTATTCTGAGAGTGTGAATGTCTTAAGAACACTTTTAAAAAAGGAGTCGCTGTGGTCATGGGAATCGCAGCATTCTGATGCTGTTGACAATTTAAAACTTAAGTTGAGCAGCGCACCAGTACTGGCACTTTATAGCGAAAGCATACCGATAGTGGTTTCGGTAGACGCGTCCAGCGTGGCACTGGGCGCGGTGCTGCTGCAGGACGGGCGGCCGGTTGAGTTTGCCTCGCTTACCCTGACCGAGACTCAAACCAGGTACGCTCATATAGAAAAGGAAATGCTGGCCATAGTGTTCGGACTAGAAAGGTTTAGGCAATATGTGTATGGTCGAGCCGACGTCACCGTTCAAACGGACCATAAGCCACTTGAGGCTTTATTCGGTAAACCCTTAGCGTCGGTTCCAGCCCGACTGCAGAGAATGATGCTAAGAGTGCAAGGTTATGATTTTAAAGTAGTATACACTCCGGGTAAATATATGTATATAGCCGACACGTTGTCCCGAGCGCCTCTTAATGAGATGATGCACGACCGAGTGTCTGTCGAAGTCGAAACACAAACATGTTTTTTAATAAAACATATGCCATATTGCGATAAGAAAATTACGGCTATTAGAAAAGAAACGAAAATAGATAGTCAATGTAAGTGGTTAGTTAGGTACATAACTAACGGCTGGCCAAAGCATAAAAGTGATGTTAATGATAAAGTGAATCATTTTTGGCCTTACCGGGAGCAGCTTCATTACGTTGATGGGATTATTTTAAAAGGGGAGCGCGTTTTCATTCTGTGTGCTTTGAGAGATGATATGATGGCGCGCGTGCACGAGGGACATTTAGGTATCGAGCGCTGCAAGCGGCGCGCGCGCGAGGTCATGTTCTGGCCGGGGCTGTGCGCGGACGTGGAGCGCCTGGCGCGGCGCTGCCACACGTGCGCGCTGCACGCGCCGCCCCCGCGCCGGCAGCCTTTGTTGCAGCACACTGTTCCTCCATTACCATGGCACAAACTAGCTTCTGATATATTTCAATACAAAAGAAAAAGTTACATAATATTGGTGGATTATTTTTCTAATTATGTTGAAGTGGGGCAATTAGCAAATATTAATTCTAAAAATGTGATTAATTTCATGAAGGAACAGTTCGCTCGACACGGTATACCTACTGAGTTAGTTACTGATAACGGTCCGGCGTATAGCTCTCAGGAGTTTAATCACTTCATGCGTGATTGAGAAATAGGACACGAGACGTCTTCTCCGCATTAACCCCAGTCTAATGGGAAGAGTGAAAGAACCGTTCAGACCATTAAAAATATGCTAAAGAAATGTATAGATTCCGGTCAGGATTTCTTTCTTGCCTTATTGAATTTTAGGGCTACGCCACGAAACGGGTTAGATTCACCTGCACAAATTTTAATGGGTAGACGTTTGAACACAAAGCTACCTATAAGCTCAGAGTTATTATATGAGAAAACCGACAATGAGAGAAACTATGAGGCGTTAATGGCTAACAGAGATCGTATTAAAAAACACTACGATAAGTCGGCGACGCCGCTCAAACACCTATCACCTGGTGATAAGGCTACTTTAATCACCAATGGCGCTAGGAACCCAGTTTCAATAGTAGCCCACGCATCTCAACCACGCTCCTATATCGTGGAAGATGAGGTGGGCAGACATTATAGGCGTACCCGTAGTCAGTTGGTAGGTCGCTCAGCTGAACCTGTGGCTAGTGCTGACAAGTTTTCAAGGCGAACTGTTAGTTCATCTGGCTTTGTCAACACTGAAACTTCGTTACGCACGAGTGTTCGACGGCGTAAACGATCATCAGTGATGGATCAGCAAAAGGTAGTTTTAGCTCGCGATAGTGACAGTATCTCTTTGCCACAAACCTCTCAGAAGGCTAGTGGCAGTCAATCATTGCCACTAGACGTCAGTGGCAACTTCGACCCTCCAAATGGAAGCAGCAGTGACCAAGCACCGTCGCCACCTGCAGTACCTATCACTAGGTCTGCTGAGAGAACTGCACGAATGCTTAATCAGATGCTTTTGGATATTGACTAAATAAGTATAGTGTACCTACACTTCCCTGCTTAACCCTTCTCGTCTAGGTACTAGTTACTATGTAGGTATATAACATTGTTACACATATAAAACAAAAGCAGCCACGCTTACCCATATCATAATAGGTATTTAATATTAAGACACGAGTGTTTCAGTTAAAGAAAAAAAAAACATTGTTCATAAAAATATAAATATCATTGTTATTATCAAACTATGTGGACCTACTTAAGACTTAGTTTAAACGGTTGATATCCAATCTTTTGTAGATTCTAGTTTATAATGGTTAGAATTTTATTTTGTTTTCTTTGAAGGGAGGAGATGTAGTATATTAAGTCAGCTAAATACCGTCAGGTATATTCATGTATATGTGGGTATTGGTAAATAAATCAGTATTGAACCAACTTACGTGTGTTTCACTACAGATATGAGCCATTGTATCTCTCAGTATCTACATACCTAAGCTAAAAGGTTCCGCCTGGTCAGTGTTGCAGGAGTAAAAGATCACAGCTGTTTGGGAGTTTCTGTAAAGTATTAAGCGAGCCGGCCCTTGGAGTCAAAACTAAAGCAAAGTATTAAAACACACAATTTATCAGCGGCGTAAAAAATAAAATAACGGTAACGAAATGGCACCTCCATATAACGCTTGTGGCGGTTGTAACAAAACAACTAAAGGCAAAGAATGTATTAAATGCGTAATATGTGCTCGGAAATACGATCTAGAATGTGCTAATATAACACAGAAGATGTTCACCACCATGGACAGTGACAGCAAAAACGCTTGGCAGTGTCCTGAGTGCCGATTCAAGCAGCCCAAGACCGACAATACGAATACGCCTATTCGATCTTCTCTGAACTCGAATTCAGCATCCAACAATGAATCAGAAACGTTCAACATCACAATACGGGGTAAGCAAGGTGCCAGACTTGAAAACACAGATAACAACGACAGTTACATAACTGAAAATAAATTGCGCTCTGTTCTGAAGCAGGAACTTAGAACGACTATCAGGGCCAGTATCGAAGAGACCTTAAATGATCACCTTATAGCGATCAACGAAAAAATTTCGGGATTCCAGGAAACTATGTCGTTCCTTAATAAAATATTCAAAGACCTCAAAGACAAAATTGAAGATAAATCAGCCACCATTACTCAGCTACAGAAAGAGAACATTGAGTTGAGGGGCATTGTAAGGGATCTATCTGACAGGCTGGGATACGTGGAACAAAACATGCGAGATAATAACGTCGAAATTATTGGCGTGCCAGAGTTCAGAAACGAGAACTTGGTTAACACCATGTTGCAACTAGTCAAAGCTGTGGGCGGCGCGATTGAAGACGATGACATTCTTCATGCAACTCGAGTTGCAAAAATTAATAAACAAAGTGACATACCACGCTCAATCGTAGAGAAGCTTCGCAGTCCACGTCAACGAGATATCCTACTAGCAGCCGTTTCTACGTTTAATAAGAAGAATGCAATAGACAAGTTAAGCTCACAACATCTGGGTCTCGGAGGACCCAAGGCTCCGGTATTTGTCACAGAACACCTAACACCGATCAACAAGTCTCTCCATGCCGCAGCTCGCAAGAAAGCCATGGAACTGTGGTACAGATTCACCTGTGTACACTCGGCAATGCCTAAAAGTATGCAGGCCACACTAGTAACATGCATGTGTGTGTAAATCTAACGAGTGTATTATAATATTACGTTTCTATGTGCGTGACTTACACGCTCGTACCAGCATCGTATACTTTTACCTTTTACAATATAGGGCATCATGTCTTGTTCGGGCGTTTTCGTCTAAGCTCGGCTAAGCCGAATGGAACTCATCACCCGTGCGCGATTAAGTTAGCTTATTTTACTTCTGTCACATAAGTTCTCGTAGCAAAGTGTCTAAGACGGCGGATATAAATCTGCATCGTATTCGAGTGTCGCGAGATCGAATCCTTGCGCGACGAGCGACGCGACGTGCAGAACTCTTTTTGCCGTTTTTGTAATATATTTTTTTAGTAATAAGTATGGTAATATTACTAAAAAAAATATTATATATATGATTTAATATTATATAATATTATAGATTATATAGTATTACTATCTAATATAAAATAACAAAGAAGGAAAATAAAACAATTTCTTTATACTTATTATAATATGTAATATAAAATTTACTTATTACTAAAAAAATATATTACAAAAACGGCAAAAAGAGTTCTGCACGTCGCGTCGCTCGTCGCGCAAGGATTCGATCTCGCGACACTCGAATACGATGCAGATTTATATCCGCCGTCTTAGACACTTTGCTACGAGAACTTATGTGACAGAAGTAAAATAAGCTAACTTAATCGTGCACGGGTGATGAGCACAGTAGTTGTTATTTAATGTGGGTAGGATCAATATCAATAATGTTAATAGTTTTGACTGACAATTTTACTTTAGAGTCTCAAAACAAGTTAATAACAACACGCACACATAGAAACGTAATATAATACACTCGTTAGATTTACACACACATACGTGTTACTAGTGTGGCCTGCATACTTATAGGCATTGTCGTGTGTACGTAATGGTAGGATATTTGTACGCAAAAACAGATGGCGCTAGTAGCCATGCAAACATACCATGGTGCGAGCCATGGTCTCCAGCGGGAGTAAGTGGGACTGCGCCGCCTCTTTCTGTGAGCAGGTCATGCTCGTGAAAGAGGCGGCGGGGCGAGAGCGGGAGAAAACTCTCCCACCCGAGTTCCGCAGTCGGCGGCCTGGGCGCCGCCGACGTGTCTTCGCCGAAGACCATCGGCCTCCATGACCGGGGGCCTGAGGACGGTGAGTTGGCTGCTCACCGTCTTTACAGAAGCAGGCCCATGACGGCAGTGTGACGTGAGGGATTCACGCACGCCCCCTCCCCGTCCCCTCCCCCCCCCTAAGAAGCGGGATAGCACCCGAAAACCCCCCCATAGACGCGGGATAGCACCCGAACCACCCCCAAGGCGAGGCCGCAATTGTAGCCGTAGGTCTGATGGGAGTCCTGGGACATCCTTCCGAAGGCTTACCCGGGGCTCCCATCCATAGGCTTCTGGGCGTTACCGTGGGGGTTTTTAGTCGGTAGGAGTCCGGCATAACATCCATGTAGGATTTTCCCCCACGGTTAAAATAAAAAAGCCATGCAAACATTAGCTCCGTATTTAAAAAAATATAAATATTGTGTTATAGTGTGAATCGTGGAAAAAATGCGTGGAATAGTGTAATAAGAGTACGATAATTGAGTGATATCGTTATCAATTAAATGAACTTTCATCTTCCCGTGCTATTGTGAAAAGTAAAAAGTCAATGTGAAATATTGATGAACTGTGCTTGCAACTGCCCATAATTGGATGTAAACTGTGATAGTGTGTGGAAACTAACATATACTAAAAAAACCAACCAATTCAATACTAATTAATAAAAAAATTAATTTTCAAAAAATAAAAATAATAAATGTAAATAAACCAAACCAGTAAAACAAGTACAAAAGTGACTTTACGACCGTATTTTACATTTAAAAACAGCATAAGCAAAGGTGTGGATAAATGTTAAGCTATAAACTGAAAACATTCGTAATATTCTAAATATTCAAAAAATAAGACCGTATTTTATTCAAACATTGTTATGCTCAGTGCAAAAGGGAGGGTAACTCACCCACATTATCTGTTTTGAGGAGAAAAAGACAAAATTGAACAGATCATAAAATTTGTAATTCTGCCTTAGTTGACACTAAGTTGACCTCGAGAGATAAATTCATCTTTAACAGTGACGGGACGTGAGTTCGCGACCAAGCTGTACCTATTTGTTACTTCTTGTGAAGAATAATATAAAGGTAACGCGCTGGTGCCGGTGGCGGTACAGTACAATATTTCGAAATATAAATACAAATAAAAATGTTTTCTAAGTACAAAAAGTACAAAAAAAAACTACCACTAACAACCTCAAAATGCCTACACCACCAGTACAACATATAAAAAAGAGGCAAGAGAACAATGTAAGCAATATTACTATGAGAAGATACTATTACTGAATTAAAAGATACAATAGTTCAACTAACTCGGGACCTAACCACCACACAGAGCAAACTAGAAAATACTATTCTCGAAAATAATGAGCTCCGGGCAGCCATGAATAAACTTACAAATGAAAACAAATTATTAAAATCCTTGTGTTCCACCCCTTGTACGAAAAGTATGACACATAACTACAGCGCCAAGAAGAAAAAAAGACAACCTCCGCTAACTCAATACACCTCATCCACACCATCTTCGCCAACCTTAGCATCAATACACTTTCACGACGGAATTCATAAAATAGCTTGCCTGCAAAGATAAATAACCCAATTACAAGAACAGTTAAATAACTCCCGCCAAGAAGTAATAACTCTCAGTGGACAAATAGATAACCTAACGCGGAAGTTACACTTCACTGCTGAAACATCAGTGTTCTTGAATAACGCCTGCAATAACCCAAGTAGCAATAACAATATCCGACTAACAGAGAGCAGTAAAATGATGACACAAGAATCACATAACACACGGAAAAACAGGGTTGTAATCCTGGCTGATGAACAGGGGCGCGGCTTGAGCGACATCCTCCAAAATCTTCTCGGAACTGAATTCTTAGTATTTTCTTATACCCAGACGGGTCCAAGGCTTGGCAACATATTATCTGTGTTGCAGGATTATATCCAGCCCCTAAATGCTCGAGATTATATTATAGTGTTGGGCGCACGAGTTGGGCGGTATACATGATACGAACCTCTATGAATTAGAGCATACGAGGTCAAACTGAAAGTTCTTAGAACTGGCCACTTATAAACAATATAATAAAAAAATAATTCTTAAATTTGAAAATAGAACTCTTTGCCAATATTACTGAGTATATATTTCATTCATTTATCATTTGTTTTACGATTTGGCGGCAAATTGAAAATTGTCTGTGTCACGTTAACATGAATTTAACACGAGAAAATTTTCGTGCAATGATTTTTTATGACTTTCGATGTCATTTAAGTCAACAAGAAAGTTATGATAGACTACGATTGGCCTTTCACGATGAAGCCCCATCTCGTGCGACTGTTTACAACTGGTTTAATGAGTTTAAACGTGGTCGCACTAATCTCACTGATGATTTACGTGAGGGACGGCCTTCTACGGCGACGACTGAAAATAACATCTGTGTTGTGCGGCGTATGATAGAGACTGACAAAAGAGTGACCTATCAGCAGATTCGGACAAGCTTAGGCATCGGTATGAGTCAAGTGCACAAAATCCTCCACGAACATTTAGCGGTCAGGAAGCTTTGCGCCCGGTGGATACCTCATAATTTGACTGAGGCTCAAAAACTCCATCGTGTGGATTGGTGCCGTAAAATGATTGAAAGATTTAACGGAGGTGACTCTAATGCTGTGTTCGACATACTAACAGGTGACGAAAGCTGGATTTACTGTTATGATCCTGAAACCAAAAGACAATCTACTCAGTGGGTGTTTCCTTTCGAAGAGTTGCCAACTAAAGTGAAGAGAGATCGAAGTGCGGGAAAAAAAATGGTGGCCTCGTTCTTTGGAAGGATAGGTCATTTCGCAACAATTGTGTTAGAGGATCAAAAAACAGTTTCTGCAGAATGGTACACTACCAATTGTTTGCCACTTGTCTTGGAAAAAGTTCGAGAGAAACGACCTCGCAGTAGGATCCTCCTTCACCACGACAACGCCTCGTCACACACCGCCAAGCGAACGATCGACTATTTGGCGACATCAAACGTTGAATTACTGGGTCACCCGACGTATAGCCCGGACCTCGCGCCTTGTGATTTTTATTTATTTCCAAAAATTAAAGAAAATCTTAAAGGAAAGCGGTTTATGAATGCTGAAGAAGCGGTGGCTGCGTATCGCGATGCCATTGAAGAGACCCCTAAGGACGAGTGGGCAAAGTGCTTTTTCCAGTGGTTCCATCGCATGCAGCGGTGTATTGACGTGAATGGACAATATTTTGAAAAGATATAATAAAACTAATAACTGGCTAATGTAATCAGTTTTTGATTTTCTAAGAACTTTCAGTTTGACCCTACGTCAAATTACTTACTTACTACAGCTTTATTAGATAACACAACAGCAAAATACGTTCCATGGCGTGATTTATATTGATAATTGTACCCAGACAGATTTAATTGCAGACTCGAATAATGATATGAACTGTAATAAATGTAATAAATTACCCGAACCGTAAAATCAAACCGAATTGTCAATCCCAAATCAGTTATTTCGTGAATAATTATTTAACCTTACTACACCAAAATATAGATGGCTTACTGTATCTCTAAATGAACTTGTAATGGAGGGCACTTCGATTGATATTGTGTGTATAACAGAGCATAATATGGTACAGGGTGATGAAACCAACTTAATCCTTCCTGGCTATAGGGTAGCATCCTATTTCATGAGATCTAACAGATATGGAGGTTCATGTATTTTATTAAGGAACTATCAGTATAAGCCCTTGACAGAGATAAATAAATTGTCAATCACAGGTATCATTGAATGCTCTGGCATCGAACTGATGCAACACTGTATAAACATTTTATGTATTTACAGGTCACCAAGTGGCCCGGTGAATATTTTTCTGTTAATGTTGAATAAAATATTGACGAAACTATGTGCACATGGTAAGAAACTTATTATATGTGGTGATTTTAATATAGACGTTTTAACGCAAACTCGGGATAGCAGAGAGTTTATGGAAATGCTTATGAGTTTTGATTTAATAATACAATTTAAACAATCTACGCGCAACGCCAGCTAAAAATGCATTACAATGTCGTCCACAATATCAAAGGGTATAAAGGAAAAATCATAGATTTTTGTCTATCTGACCATTCTGCCCTAATACTAACGTGTCCTGTGAAAAGAACTTGCCTGTTAAAATATTGGTACACTTATAAACGTTGTTTTCCTCAGACTAATAGAGATATGTTTAAAACTTATTTGAAACTAGTTTCTTTTAATGATATTTACGAAACCTCTGATCCGAATTTAGCTTACAATCTATTTTCAGACCTATTTATCCAAGCTTTTAGCTTTTGTGTTTCCCCCTAAAAAAACTTCGCTTCAGCTTAATCACAAAACCCAAATGGTTATCTAAGGGCATACAAGCTTGTAGCAAACGAAGAAGAGATCTTCTATGGAAATATAGTAAACACCCTACCGAGGAAAATAAAATAATTTTTCAAAACTATTGTACGCGTTATAAGAAAATAATTGCATTAACAAAAAAATGTCGAAACAATAATTTCATTAACACCTCTGCAAACAAGAGAAAAGCAACTTGGCAAGTAATAAATGATATAAAATATAAATATCCCAATGAAGGTGTTGAAAAACTTGTCATAAATGGTAACACAATAACAAATGGTACATGTACAGCAAATGCATTCAATAACTATTACACTGACATAGTAAAAAATTGTTCACAGAAAAATACCGAACAACGACCAACTACTAAACTGTCCAAAATTGGATGCAATAGTAAATCTATATTTATGCACCCTACAATTCCCCATGACATCTTAAAAATAATAACATCCCTAAAGGATACATGGGTGAATTTCCCGGGACCAAGAATTGCGTGGCATCGGTGAAATTGGTGCTAAAAATCATAGTTATAATGCTCTAACATTTTTTGCTAGTTAGGTGAAATAGTGATCTATGTGTGGCACTATATATGCCATTAAATAGGATTATAGGTACTCCAAAAAAAAACAAAATACACCGAAATCTTTCATTGCCGTGTTTGTCCACACGTCACCTATTGTGTCGTAATACCTCATTGATAAAAATCTATTGGTTATTTTTATTAATACCTATTTTTATTTGATACGTGAATAGTTAAAGTATTGTTACGAAATACATTTATTCAAATATTTAAACAATACAACGAATGGTTAAAAGAATACATTTGTCCCAGAACTACCCTTCATCGCCGTGTTCTAAACATGATTTAGAATATTGTTTTATCTAACGACTTGCGTCCTCCCTTATATGCGCTAAACGTTGCATATTGGTGCCGCCTAAGTGCTCGACGCGGAAGAACGTACACACGTACCTGCGTTTTGGCGCCATAGAAGTAAGTCTACCATTTTTATGTTCCTGGACATTTTTTCTTTCATTGCCGTGGATAGGTATAACATTCTAATTTAATAAGTTATCCTCTTGATTAAACATTCAATAGAACGCCATTTCTCTTGTTTATTTTTGTGAAGTGATTAATACTTCGAATAATTATTAGATTTTTTGTTAATTTATATTTTTGTCTTGTTTTTCATTGCCGTGCTTTCATTGCCGTAGTTTCCGTGGTCAAAATTTGCTATGGCAATGAAAAAAAAACACGGCAATGAAAAAAAAATCATTGCCATGCATTGTAAAACAATTTCATAATCATAATCATATTTATTCTGTGGATCATAGGTTAGATATAAAGGTCTTATAAGCTATGTTATGTACGCTATGTCCTACCACATGTGGTTTACAGATTATTGTAACAACTGACACACAATTGTAATTTTAATAGTATATGACATGCAAGTATTATAAAAAACCCATTAAGCACTACATATTATGTCGGTATATAATATTAGATAATTAAATATTGTGAATCCAGATATAAAACGTGAATTAATATTAAACGTCAGTAAATTTATTCTACACAAGATAAATAATTCAAATAAATGTCAATTAATATTAAAAATGTCAATCAATTCGCCCTTCCCGGCGAATAAAATGGTAATCGCAAATTCCAAATTTTACAGGAGAAGCAAATAACTGTTTTTTGCTTATATCTCAGTGCAGGTAGATTGTATGGCAATAATTTATATGTCAAAAGAAAGCTAATTTTTGTGCAGACTAGTTTCTATGTTAATTTTATTTCATTAGGCTATTGGAATAAAGTAATTTAAGAAAAACATTTTACCGAAAATGTAGATAAAAATTATAGTACACAATGTATCATTACCATATTATTCGCGTGTTATTCCCATTGCTGCCGTGGTCAGTAATAATGCATTACAGTATTGTTCATGTAAATATGGAGCTAAAAATGTTTACGGTAAATGAACATTACCATATTATTCGGGGAAATGCATGTGATAGTGTCTACGGTAATATTACTTTGCAAAACTATTCATCAATATATTGTGTCAACTGATTATTTGTAATATTATATTGCAAATATAATATTTGATCAAACAATACAGTAATAATTAGTTAAATTACATAATATTGCGGGAATGAAGAGAGCTACCACAGTCAGGTTGCAGTATATTTATTACTACTCAATGATTTAATAAAGCAATGTCTTACAAACTAAATAACAGGCTTATATACGGATTTATCCACCATTGGTGGAGTGGGAGCGATGCTTGTGGTCACGTCCTATCTTCTCACTGACTTGAAGAAGGCATGGGGAGCTGTGAGAAAACTCACAGATGACCCACCAGCCGCTGCCAACCCTGGTCGAGTGACGTCAAACCAAGCGGCCCACCAACTCCTCCTAAACGGGAAGACACAACACCTAAGACCCATTAAGTTCGACAGTCATCTCACCAACCAACCAAATTGGCCAGCCCTTTTCACTGCAGGAAATCATAGACACCATAAAATACTAAAAACGAGGAAGGCAGCAGGCGTAGACGATATCACTGTCGACCAAATAAAACATTTTGGGCCCAGAGTAGTGTCCTGGCTTCTTGATCTCTTTAACAACTGCCTAAAATCCTCCAGAATTCCAAAACTGTGGCGAAGAACATAATTAAAAGCGCTTCTCAAGCCTGCCAAGAGCCCCAACGACCCTAAAAACTACCGCCCCATTTCTCTACTCTGCCACACCTTCAAGATATTCAAAAGAATGTTGCTGAACCGTCTAACACCAATACTGGAGGCTAATCTCATTGCCGAACAGGCTGGATTTAGACCCGATAAATCGTGCACCAACCAATAACCCTGAACACAAAACACTATCTATACGCGGACGACCTGGCGCTTACTGGACAAACAAAAAATTTCGAAGAGGCTGAATTAGGACTGGGTGCAGCTTTGGAAAGCCCAGACCAGTACCGCAACGAGAATGTACTAATAACCATATAATGGACTAATAAACTAAAAATGGGAGGTAAACCAACTCTGATCTCTGCCCAAAGCCACGTTACCTCGGCGTTACTCTCAACCGAGCTCTCGCCTATAAAACCCACTGCCGAAACACCAAACAAAAAGTGGCGAGCAGGCAAAATTTGATGCAAAGGTTAACGTCTTGGACATGTTGTCAGGACAACCGGCCTCGCTCTCTCTTTCTCAGCGGGTGAGTTCGCGTATCCAGTATGGCACCGCTCTGCGCATGCTAAGGAGGTTGATACTGCCCTAAACGACACATGCTGCATTATAATGGGCTGCCTTAAGCCTACTCCCCTGAACAGACTGTATCCACTAGCTGGTACCACTCCACCAAGCTTACGACGGCACGTTGCTTGCGAGGTTGAGAAGGGAAGTAGACTGTAAATATAGCTGCGTATGGCTTTTTTGCTGACTGCTTCTTAACGAGAGAGATGTCTTCTTCTTTCGTTAACCGTGTGTGCAGTTGCTATATGTGCCGACACGCTGCTGTGGTCGTAGGATCCAGGCTACGCGGTCGCTGCAATTAGTGGTACCCCTGTTGTGGCCGTGTATGCTGGCTGGTCACTTTGATCTCGATGGCTTTTTGAAGATTCAGCAGTCTTATCTCTCTTTGGAGCGCGCCAATGCCAGTTGTGGGCAGTTCCATTTCGCCGGAACTGGGTGCCGCTAATTTGCGGAGTACTTTTCTTCAGTAGTCATCGTAATTTCAGGACTAACCGCTGGTCCCTTAGATGCGGGCCGCGTGCGGTGCTTCCTTGACGTTAATATTGTTGACGATTGCTATGACGGCGTGTGCTGCGTCGACATTTTCTGCTATTGCGCTAAGTTGCATATAGTTCCGTCTGCATTTTTGCTAACTTGCCATTATGTAGGTTGTTGCGTTGCGTCATCGTTTGACTTTTTTTTGTTTCCGTAGTTTCGAAAATGTGAGATTATTGCAATTATGTTCTTTCTTCGAAGAGACTCGGCCACTGATGACTTTTAGTCGAATGCGTGCATCAGCGGCTACGATCCGTATTTTCGTAATCATAGATTCTTCTACTATTCTTATTCTTCTTCTTCTTGAATTCGATTCGATTTGCCTTTTTTGTACCTAGTCTCTCAATCGTATGTCGATCTTTGGAGAGTTTTTGTGAGGCGATGATTGTCGGGATGGTGATTGCATTTGTCGCGCATTGTGTCGCGGAGCCGGTCGAGACTGTGGTAGCCGTACCGAAATTATTTTCGTTGATACCACATAATTTCTTGGTTCTTCTGGCTGAATCAATAGGCTCATATCGCTGAGCCTGGTGCTTCTTGAGATCTCGCATTTACAATTAGTCCATATATTTGGTCTGGAGTATAAAGGACTTTATTTTTTAAAGCTCTTTCTATGCATGAATGCATGCTATCGCCTTCGTTTTGGCTATGTCTAGTATCGAAGAACCTATGTATGTATGTAGCAAAAATATACCGATTTTTACTTTGCCCTGAACACCCATCTGAATAGAAAGACCAATTCCTGATACTTCAATTTTTTTCTACCTTATATAGTATTCCTTTTTTTACTATACCTTTCATAAATAAGGAAACAAAATATGTGAGCGCTTTTGCTCTGCTAATACTACCGAAAATAGTAGTGTGTTATTGCATTGCGTTCCAACATAATTGCAATATTTCAATGTAAAACCCGTTACTTTCAGAATTTTATCTATATAATACGGTAAGAAACATTACCGTTTTTATTAAAATCTGTAATTTATTGTAAAAATACATTACCGAAACTAACGGAAAAAAATAACTTTGCATTATCGTTTACGGTTTTATTCGTGTTCAAATTGTATTTCTAATTTAATTGAACAAAAGTGTTATGTTCATTATGGACCTATGGGAATTATTGTATTTTCAAAAATATCCACTGAAAAATTACAAAAAAAATTTACAATGTGTATTCGATGCTCTAAGAACCGAAAATGCAATAAAACTTAAACTGTGGTAATAGCACAATACCATATTATTCGCCGGGGAGGGCGAATTATATATGTCAATCAAATATAGTCAATCAAGTATAGTGTCAAATAATTGTATTATCATTCAGAAAATTTCCAATAGAGTAGTAAGTTTTATTCACCAAGAATACTGATAATTCTTTTTTAAATAGATTTATATTTGTCTCTAGCCTTATTGATTTTGGTAGCTTATTAAATATTTTGAGCGCCATAGCAAAGATGCTGTTATGATATAGTGCCGTTTTACAGGTAACTAGATGCAATTTATCTGCTCGACGTGCACTAGTAACTACTTCAAACTTTTCTATATTTTGCCTAACAAACATAGCAGTCTCATTGATGTAAAGGCACGGCATAGTTAATATTTTATGTTTTTTAAAATATGGCACACAACTTTCGTAACTCGTATGCATCGTTTTTGCCTTGTCCTTACCAGTGGCATTACCCCAAAATATAATTCCATACCTTAAAATTGAAGAGACAATACCATGATAGGCTGTAATTAATGTACTTTCATTTACAGTTTTCCTAAGCATATATAAATTGTACGAGTATTGGTGTAATTTAGTGCATACGTTTTGAATCTGTTCATTCCAATTCAACGAATTATCTATATAGAGGCCAAGAAACTTGGTGATCTCTGTTTTATTAAGTGATTTACCATTATAATGTATATTCATGTCAAGTGATTTATTTTTTCTTTGTCCAAATTGCATTAATGTCGTTTTGTCTAAATTAATTTTCAGATTATTTGTGGCAAGCCAGTCAATTACAGTAACAATATTCTCATTAATGTCATTTTCTAATTTATTTTTATCATTATTATTAAAAACCAGAGTACTGTCATCAGCAAACATTATCATTGGATAGGAAGAAGATTGCGGAAAATCATTTATATATATAATGAAAAGCAGGGGACCCAGGACACTTCCCTGTGGAACACCGTAGGTAACTGTTCTTTGTGAAGATCTAAATGTTACTTCAGATCCTTGGACTATTCTGCTTATGACAGTTATTTGTTGACGGTTGTGGAGATAGGATTCGATCAGTCTAGATATATTTCCTCTGACGCCATAGCAAATAAGTTTGTTTATTAGGGTTTTATGGTCGACATAGTCAAAGGCTTTTGACATGTCCATAAATAGGCCCAACACTTTAGTTTCATTGCTGTGGCCAGATGTTTCATTTCCGTGACTTATGTTTTCATCGCCATAGTATGATTAGGCATTATAAACATCATTACCTGTTATAAGGGTAGCACCGAATACTAACATTACAGGATTCGAAAACTTTCTGCAATACGATTAAAGATTGGATGAGTTTTTTGATGCGTAAGTTGAAAAAATGTGGTGTACTATGTATGTTGTTTGCATTTTTACACTTTTGCATAATTAACAAAAGTATACCATATTTGTTTTATTCATATTATTGTATTGTTAATTTCTTTTTTGTGTGACAGAATTTAAATTAATGATCGGACAACTTTGATTCTATAATATATATTTTGTTTACTTAATTGTACCTACTCCTTTTGCAGATTTTTAACCTATGAAATTTGTATAAATGTATTGTATGTAAGTAGGTATTTAAAATATTATGTTTTATATGGATTTTCATTTCTGTGGTTGATCCTTTCATTCCCTTGGCATAATTTCTTTCATTGCCGTGAACGCTTGTTTCATTGCCGTACACGCATGTTTCATCGCCGTGCCATGTAATTTTTAATCTTGTATATCTCGTTAGTTTTTATAGTAATCTGCTAGATATTAAGCAAGAATACATATAGTATCAAAACCTTTAATTAACGCGATGTTTTTTTATTATAACACTTAAGGTAAAAAAAAACCACGGAAATGAAAATTTTAATGGACTTGTTGAAATTCACCCACATGTAGTGTAGGATATGATGGTATCACTACACGAACAGTGAAAGATGTAGCAACCACCATTGCAGACCCTTTAAGCCACATCATGAATCTGTGTATAGAACATGGTATATTTCCGGATAGATTGAAATTAACAGTAATAAAACCCATTCACAAAAAAGATAGTAAGTCAATAGTTAACAATTATAGACTGTTGCGGATAGCAACACTTTTTTATTTAGTTTTTAAATTTAAATCTTACCTTTTTTATTTTTGTGCAAGCAACACAAAACGATCTCTTTCCTTCATACCTCAAAGATATAATATGCATGAGCTCTTCGGTGACGCCATAATTCATGGATTTTAACCAAGATAGCAGGGTTATTTTACAGTCATGAAAGACCATGGGGTAGATGCTTAATATTTTGTTGATCTTGTTATATAAATAGGCTGACTGTCTTTTAAATTGACTACTGGCAAATGTTGTAGCGACAGTGTCTGCTGGATCAAAGTATTACTTGATGTATTTGCGATAATCCTTGGGGATAATAAACTATCATAATAATAATGGCTGTAAAAGTATGATTATAAGGGCTGGTTCGATACCAGTGTGGTATCTAGGTTTTTATGTACTACCTATGTATCAAAGTATCGGCTATTACTCTGTTTAACTGATATACCAGGTGATACAATATCATTATAGCGTATTAGTGACTGTGCAAGTATTGTCATACTAATAATTATGAGAAGTGGTTCGACTCCAATGTGGTTCCTATGTGATAGGTATCTGTGTTATAGTTTTAGGTATTATACTGTTGTAACTGGTCTGAAACCAGGGTTGTCTTATATTGTAATATTTGGCTACGAGCCTGGTGTAACATAAAGTAAATAATTATGTTGTAGTTAAAAGGCAGACAGGTTTTCTTGTTAGTTCTTTCCTGTCTACAACAGCCTTTGGAACTGACGTAGTATAACAGAATAAAAGAGTGATAAAACAGAATTGTATTTATTGTTTAATTTCCTTGGTTCAAATACATAATTACAAATGGCATCCTGTTTATGGGTATATATAGTAATTTATAGGTATTTATATGGTTCCCCCAAATTTTACCCCCCCAAATCTGACACGTTCCTATCCTCACTTGCTGTTGTCGTTCTGATAGATAACTTTTGAAAAGAGAGAGAGAGTCACCACGAATACCGATGCATTCAAGCTTCTTTATTAGGGTGGGTACAGAGACGATGTCAAAAGCCTTTTTTAAGTCCAAAAAGATAGCTAAGCATTTCTTACCCATATCTAGGCTCGTCACAATATGGGAAATAATAGAACAAACAGCATCTTCAGTTGATAGCCCTTTACGAAAACCGTATTGTGAGGATGACAAGATGTTGTAGTTACTAAGGTAGCTAATTAACCTTTTATTAAGTAATCTTTCCAATATCTTAGAGATTACAGGAAGAACTGAAATAGGCCGGTAATTATTAACGTCATCTCTGTCTCCACCCTTATACACAGGAGTTACTAATGTCTTTTTCAAGGCTTTTGGAAATACACCAGTTCTAAAACAAATATTGGCCAAATGGCTAATTATAGGAATCAGTATAAATCCAGCTAGTTTTAGGAATTGGGTCGGAATGTTGTCCCGTCCTGGGTAGCTATTAGAGTCCAGGCTCATCAGTACACATTCCACTTCAGCAGGATCTGTCTCCAGCAGAACAAACGATGTCAACATAGTGCTAGTTCCTGTTGAAGTGTTATCACGAATGTGTCCACTGTGATTTATTATACATTCGGCCAGATGTTGACCGATAGTCGCAAAGAATTTGTTAACGGAGTTGACCGACTCAATAGGGGATGTTATTTTTAAGCTATCGCGGTGTAAACTCATTGTTATTTTATGCAAGTTTGGGACTTCACGCGATAAAAATCGTGACCACGGGTGCAGCATCGCACCCGAAACGTCGGCAGAAAGTAAGTGGAAGTTTTTATCGCGTGAAGTCCCGAACTTGCATAAAATAACAATCAATAGGGGATGTATGATTTTTTAATAAATTTGTATTTGGTACTTTAGGGGGCTTGTAGTGTACAATATCATTTATAGTTTTCCATAATGTTTTATTATTACGAGTAGACTCCGATAGCTTTTTTGTATCGTATTGACGTTTTAACTTCTTTATAAGATTGTTGCAAAAAATTCTATAGCGTCGATAGGTAAGCCTAAGAAGTTCATTATTATTATCATTTTTCAGAGTTCTTTGCATGCGGTTTCTGTTTCGTATACATCGAAGAACACCTTCCGCAATCCAAGGTTTAACAATACGCCTAGAACTTGGGATGGTTACTTTTTTTGAATATATTATGTTACCTTGTTAGAGAATCTGTGATTATCTTAATAAGCGCGTCAGTACATAAGGTGGGATCTTCATAAAGATAAAATTCCTGAAGGTTATAATCTTGTAGGGTGTTAATTATCTTCTCATAGTCTATAATTTTTTTATATTTAGAGTGTGATGGTAGGGGTAGTTTCGTTGCATGTGATAGACTTAGTAAGATAGTATGATGATCTGTGACGGTAGTGTCAAGCACAGGAACAGACGCGGTGATATTATTTTTATTTATATTATTTTTTAGAAAATGGTCTAGGCATCTAAAATCTCTTGTAGGGAAACAATGTGCTGGGAGTAGGCCGTGATGGGAGATCATGTTAAGGTAATGTGCCCTATTATTCTTATCGTAGGTGCTAATGTTAGTACTCTCAATCAAGTTAATGTTAATGTCTCCAGTAATAATTATACGACTATGTGTTTTAATATTTTCAAGGTGAGTATCAATAGATTTTATAAAAGTATCCGCATTTTGGTGAGAGGGAGAACGGTAAATACCCAGTATGGTGCAGTGCGGGGTAGTGATTTGGAGACATGAAGCATGCTGTAAGATAATCTCTTGTACATTAGATGTAAGATTATTTTTGAGATAGGCAACCACACCATCATTTTGGTTCATTAAGTTTGTCGTATAGTATGAGTTATAATTAGCCAAATTAGGAATTTGTTTATCGGGATCAAGTCGGCATTCAGTAAAAATCATTATGTCTATATTTATCTGTAGTTCGAACGTTGAGATTAAAAAATCATTAAGGTTACTATAAATACTTCTAATATTCTGCGTTATTATGTTTAAGTTAGAGTTTAGGTTAGCATTTCACCGTGTCAATCACGAAATACTATTAAGTAAGTTATATATGAATGGTGTAAGAGGCAACGTACACGAAATTCTAAAATCTTACCTTAGCAACAGGAAACAACTGACGGAACTAAAAAGGGTATCTGTAACTAGTAAAATTGAGGTAACGCATGGTTCTGATATAAGGAACGTAATCACAGGAATTCCTCAAGGTAGTATTTTAGGCCCTCTTTTGTTTCTCATCTATATTAATGACATGCCCACAATAACGAAATATAAAATGACTTTATTTGCAGGCGATAGTACTATACTTTATACTGGTGGTAATTTAGAAACTTTTGAATATAATATAAATACATCAATGACATCAATTATACAATGGCTGACTGAAAATGACTTAAATATCGATATTGAGAAAACCAATTTGATGATCTATAAACAACGGCACACGTAAAAGATAATCTGATTGCCATAAGTAATTTCCAATTCCAAAAACACAAAAATACGCCAGACAATTTCTAGGAAAAATTAATTTCTATGGTAAATATGTTCCAAATATTTCGATTATATTGAATCCCTTACATAATTTATTAAGAAAAGGCGAAAAATTCGTTTGGTCCGATTTCAAAAATCCTTCGATACTATAAAAAAACTAAGTACTTTGCTCAAAGCCTATTCTAGCCATCTTTGATCCAGACTTGCCAATACGAATTTATACAGACGCTGTCATACAAGTTGTAGGTGCGATTTTAAAACAAATTCAAACCAATGGTGATGAAAAACCTTGTGCATATTTTTCCAAAAAAATAAATACATAACATAACATAAACTCACGCCTGTATTCCCCGAAGGGGTAGGCAGAGGTGCTAGCACCCACATTTCGCCAGTTTATGTTTAGGTCCCAATGTAATAGGTGGCGAGCCTATTGCCATTAACCGGGCACTTATAAACCTGCGATAAATACACACATAACTTCGAAAAGCATCGAAAAGTCATTGGTGTGTGCCATGGTAAACCTGGGATCGAACCCGAGACATCGTCTCAGCAGTCCATTACCCATACCACTAGGCTACCGCAGATAAAAAATAAATGATTCTCAAAAAAGGAAAAGACGAAAGAATAAGATATTTTGTATGTTTAGCAATAAAAGAGGCTGTAAAATTCTGGCACCACTGGCTTATAGGAAAAGCATTCACGGTTTTTTTAGATCACAAACCATTAGAAAATTTAATATTAAAGCCAGAAATAATGAGGAACTGGGAGATTTAACGTATTATTTGTCACAGTTCAATTTTAAAATAATATATTCTCCAGGTAAATCCATATCCATATTAATACTATAAATGCCAAAGTAACTCTGTCTGTCTGTCTGTCAACCAATTTTGATGAAATTTGGTATAGGGGTAGATTAGACCATGAAAAAGGATATAGGTTATGTGTAGTCGCGATAACCGACATCCACGCGGGTGGAGCCGCGGGCAAAAGCTAGTATAATATAGAAGCAGATACTGTAAGCAGAAACCCCGTGTTAGAATCATATGAAAATCAAGATAGCAGTTTTAAAGTAGTGAATTTTGTTAAATTAGAAGACATACAAAGTGATCAACAACAAAATACAGATATGTAACAACATATAAATAAACTTATTTTCAAACATAATATATAATATTATAAAAAAATAGGAAAAAATGAAAAGATCGTACTAACTGAGGAGTTTAGTAAAAAGATTATAAAATATGTACATCTATACTACTATCACATAGAAAGACAACAAATGGAAAATAAGATCAAACCCTTTTATCTAGCTAACAATTTATTGGCTAATATAAAAATGTTTTGTGAAAAGTGTAATGTCTGTATGAAAAACAAATCTAGAGGAAAATACAAATTTGGCCTAATGTCTCACTTAGGTCCTGCTACCTATCCATTCGAAATAGTGTCTATTGACACCATAGAGGGATTTGGTGGCGCTCGTTCAACCAATACATATTTACATCTTTTGGTAGATCACTTCACTCGTTACGCCTATATTTTGACATCCAAAACCCAGAGTGCTAATGACTTTATAAAACTTGTAAAAAAAGTAATACAAGACTATAAAATTGACTTGATTCTATCAGACCAATATCGAGGGATAAATTCAAAGGATTACAAGGATTTTTTGATGAAGATTCAAATGGATTGAACTAAAACCTGGAGATTCTGTTTATGTAGAATATGGAAGCCGGTTAAACCGAAAAAAGCTAGATAAATTGAAAATAGGACCATATCAAATTGTGGACAAAATAGCCAATTCAATTTACAGAGTAAACACCGGTCACAAAAAGTCAGAGTCGAATCTCTTCCATATTACAAAACTTACCTAACCTATCCTAAATAACTAAAATTCTATTAACTTTTTGTTAAGACACCTACACATTAAAATATACCTTGTTTAATAGCCTATCTAATCTGATAATAAACTTTTAGATAAATGATATTTTCTGAAGTTTACGCGAATGTCACTCATTGAAATAAAACCACTTTTTACGGATTCTATCGCGATATATTTGTTATTGTTACTTTTTAACCCGACGTTTCGGCTGCTTTGCAGCAGCCATTTTCGCGGTGTGACCCTACTAGATAAAGTTAAATTTAAAAAAAACTAAGAAGAGGAAGAACTCAGACAAAATTTCAATCTTAACTTTATTTTTGAACGAACTTCTAACTTGATTAAAACTCCATAAATTTCTATAAATCTTTGTCAAACGCAGTGGACATGATACAAGCTGGCGCTACCCAAATTGCGGTTTCTGAAGCCATGAGGACCAGTCAGAGCGTTATATCCAGGCTTTGGTCACGTTATCGTGTCACGGGGGAAGTGGTGGAATGGCACCGAGGACCTCAACGCATTACAACAAATGTACAGGACCGATTCGTAGTAAATGCTGCGCGAAGTCAACCAAATGACTGCACGCTAGATTTGCTCGCTCGGCTCGCGCGTTGATCTGTTCACAGTTCTAACCTAACCTATGTAGGTAGGAAGCGGCCGGCGAAGCGCCAGAAACAAATTTTTGTTAGAAAAGTAGACCGAATTTATGCAATAAGAATTTTTGTTGAAGTATTTTCGTAAAACAACATTATTAATTGAAGCAATATGATAATTATTATCATATTGCTTCAATTAATGATCTTTTTCTTCTATAATAGAATGTTATGAAGAAAAAGATCTGAAGATCTGTAAGTTAGGGATTTAAACTGGTCTTTGGTAGCCTTTGTGAGCCAATATTAGGGTCCATATTGGCTTACGTTTGGCAGCAGTATAATTTGAGATTGACATAGTTATTTCAATTATAACACTCAGCGGGATATTTACTATGTTTTTTTTTTGATCTGTGATCCGATACATCCGTGATCATTGCGCTTGTAACAGCACCGAAATATCGGATACTTGATATAGATATACAAAAACATGGTAAATATGCCAGCAAATGTTATACCACTCTAAAGTAAATCTGTTCACATAACAAGTATTAAAGCTAAAACTATTTTAATTAATAATAAAAGCTATGAAAAATAAACTAATATATACCTTGCAAATATTGACACAAAATTAACTCGTCGGTGGAAAAGTTACTGAAATGCTGATTTACTTATATTTATATAGGTACGTCCAATTAAAATATGCAAATAAGTTTACCATGTCTGTACCTAAAAATGGAAAACGGAATGTAATGACCTAGGTATTATAGACACACATAAATTGCGGTAGCGGTGCGGGCCCCGGCTTCACCCGTAATGGGTTCCGTACCCAAAGGGTAAAAAAGGAACCCTATTACTGGGACTTCGCTGTGCGTCTGTCCGTCCGTCTGTCTGTCTGTCTGTCACCAGGCTGTAACTCATGAACCGTGATAGCTAGACAGTTAAGATTTTAACAGATGATGTATATGTTGACACTTTAATAAAAAATACTAAATACAGAAAAAAATAATTAAAGGGCATACAACAAACGTGATTTCCTGCAGTTTTTTTGCTCGATATTTTGTTATAATATTGGCTTCAGATAGACGTTTGAAATATTCACATTATATATTGTAGTACTTACTTAATCTTAAATATAAATAATCAAATTAAAATGAAATAATCATTTCAAATTTTCCTTCTCTTTATATCCGTCTTTTTTTGATTTTGATTTGAAATGATTTGGATTAAAATTTGAAATTATTCAGGTGTGGCTCAATAGCTCAGTTGGAAGAGAATTCCCCCTGTAACGGAAAGGTCGTGAGTTCAAGTCTCACTTGAGCATTTCATTTTTACCATGTTTTTCGAACTTAAAAGTTAGCATAATAAATGCTATACAAAATTCATTATAATATTTGGGCGGAATCATCAAAATTCAATGTTTAAAATCATTCACTGTTTCCAACAGTTCGTAGGAATGTTGGTAGATGGCTCCACCATCGCCCTTAAAGACGGATATAAAGAGAAGGAAAATTTTAAATGATTCAGGTGTGGCTCAATACCTCAGTTGGAAGAGCATTCCCCCTGTAAGGGAAAGGTCGTGAGTTCAAGTCTAACTTGAGCATTAAATTTTTTCTGATGTTTTTCGAACTTAAAAGTTAGCATAATAACATAGCATAACATAAACTCACGCCTATATTCCCCGAAGGGGTAGGCAGAGGTGCTAGCACCCACATTTCGCCGGATTATGTTTAGGTACCAATGTAATAGGTGGCGAGCCTATTGCCATTAACCGGACACTTATAAACACATAACTGTGTGTATATTTATACACACATAACTTCGCATCGAAAGTAATTTTTGTGTGCCATGGTAAACCTGGGATTGAACTCGTCTCAGCAGTCCATTACCCATACCACTAGGCTACCACAGATAGCTTAATAAATGCTATAAAAAAATCATTCAAATGAAATAATCATTTATGGGTGGCTCCCATTCAACGGTGATATTTGATTGATTATTGATTACCGCTTTTTGTTGATAATAATAATGGCAACAGGCAAACGCTTGATATATTCACTGAATATTTAGTACTTAGTGAATGTACTTTAAATATAAATAATTGTATTTAAATAAAATAAGTATTTCAGGTTCTCCCATGCTACACATGTGACATCCCATCTCTAGCTACGGTCAATTTTATTATTCTCCTTAAACTCTGTATGCGTCATCTATTTGCATTAAACTATCTATATAAGCAAAATCTAGCATGTTTTCATTCGAAGACAAATTGCAATACTATTCTGAACTTTGATAAATAATAATAAATAAATATATAAAAAGGCACTGCCTTTAAATTACTTTTTAAGGCAGTACCTAAATAAATAAGCAACAGCATTTTTTTTAATAATCAACGTGGTTACAGATGATGAACCTGATTAGAAAAGTATAATATAATATCTAATCATTAGACTCGATTTTTTTTTATCTATGACACGTCAATTTGACTTCACCTCGCCTGATGTTAAGCAAAAGGCAAGGTCTCGGAGAGAGGGTCACTGAGAGTTAGTTTAATTTTTTACTTATTAGGTAAGTATCTAAAATATATATATGTAGTATGTTTATCCGCATTCTAGATTCCATAACACAAGCTTATAAAAGCTTACCATGGGTCTAGATGGCGTTGTGTAGAATGTTGTGGAATATTTATTATTATTATTATATATATGTGACATAGGTATATCTAAACTAAAACCAGGAACTATCGTAGGTAATCGTAGGTATAACTAATAGGTAGGTACGTTCAAATGCAGAATCAATTATTTTACCTTATTCTTACGAGGTCTCAAAGTCATGTGATGAGGTGACTGTATTTTCTTGAGAGTGGACCTTTGATATTGTCAGGGTTGCTTTCCAAACCCATATCCTTGGCATTTGCCTCCGTTGCTATGGTGGTCTTAGGGATACCCTGGGGCTACTCTTGTGGACTAGACTTAGGTAAACCGCTAAGGTGTGGTAACGATCGAACTTCGTCATTACTCGGAACTAGCAAATCACTATTTTGAAAGTCCCTAACCACTGCCCCCTCCTCCACCGGCTGGGTCTCGGGCGACCTGAAATCTGCCATAGAATGTCTAGACCTTATAACCTCATCCGATTTAATTATTTGATCTACATGACGCTTCACACAGGAGCTACCATCAGATGGCTTGATTAGATAAGAGACCGGACCGGTCCTGTCTACTACATGTCCTTCTGTCCATTTGAAATCTTTGTTAGAATAATCTCTGAGGAACGCTTCATCCCCTTGACCCAACTACCGGAGTGAGCCACCTCGCGTGACTTCCTGCCTGTGCTGCGCAGCGCGTACGACCAAACTCGTATCGGGAGGCACCAGGTCGAGTCGCCCACGCAGTCTACGGCCCAGTAGTGCTTCTAATGGCTTCTTTTGGATGGTGGAATGCTCTGTATTCCTATACTTAAATAGAAATCTTTGTAACGCCTTCTCACAATTATCATTATCTACTACTGCTTTTTTCAGTGCTCGCTTAACTAATTTTACTGCGTTCTCAGCAGCGCCATTACTCGACGGATGGTAAGGCGCAACTAATGTACGTTTTATCCCATTCCTGGTTAAATATCTATTATATTCTTCGGAGAAGAAAGGCGGCCCGTTATCGCTAACTATAACCTTGGGCAACCCAAATCGTGAAAAAGTTTTCATTAAAACCGATATAACTGCCGCGGCTGACGTGTTCGGCAGAGTTTCGACTTCCAACCACTTAGAATGTGCGTCAAGTAGCACAAAGTAATATTTTTTTTTTTTTTTTTTTATATAGGACACGTCAATTTGACTTCACCTCGCCTGATGTTAAGCTAAAGGCGAAGTATCGGAAAGAGGGTCACCATCGGAAACATGTACCATGTAAACAGTGGTGGCACTCAGCTTGACGGCCTCATTAGATGCCTTTTCACGCCCCGCTTAAAGGACCCGGGACTATAGGAAGAGGGAAACACGTGAGCTGGCAGGGAGTTCCAGGTCTTAATGGTGCGACATAGGAATGAGTCACTGAAACGCTTGGTTCTAGCAGGTATACTCTGCACCGTAAATGAATGGCATCTTAGCCCTGCACGTGTCGTCCTGTGTAGGAAAGGAGAAGGTGGGACTAATTGGAAGAGCTCGTCAGAACATTCACCATGGTAAAGACGGTAGAAAACTGCCAAAGACGCAACATCTCTACGCATCTGCAAAGGCTCGAGGGTGTTCGTGACCTCAGGATTCCCAATAATGCGGACCGCACGTCGCTGCAACCTGTCGAGACCATCTAGTAAGTGCTTTGCGGAGCCGTCCCAGAGATGTGAGCAGTATTCCACGCAGGAACGAATTTGGATCTTGTATAGAAGACACCGCTGTTCCGGCGTGAAAAAACGTCTTACTCTGTTCAGGACTCCGAGTTTACGCGAGGCTGATTTGATGATACTCTCGATATAGTTTTTGTTATTCAGTTTGCAGCGAACATCCATACCGAGGATAATGAGGTGATCCTGCAGTGGCAGTGGTGTGTTCTGAAGAGTGGGAAGGGGTAGGAAAGGAGATATTTTTGCTGTAAACGCACATGCCTGGGTCTTCTTGGCATTGAACTCGACCAGGTTCCTAGCGCCCCATTGAGAAATGTGGTCCAGAATCCGGTCTAGCTCAGTGACAAGAAGCTGCCTTTTTTCCGCGATATCAGACTGCTTGGCCGCAGGATTTGCATAATAACTCCCGTGCAAGGTGCTGTCGTCTGCATAGCAATGAATGCTACCGTTAGAGAGCATATCATTGATATGCAGAAGAAAGAGAGTGGGAGATTAGACGGAAGAGAAAGAGAAGAGGAAGATAATATGGGCCTAAGAAGTCGACATTGAGCCGCGACCACGGTTCCAGTGGCCAGTCCCAGCTATGCAGCGGCGCCGCGGGCGGCTGGTCGCGTTGTGAGGCGCACGTGCGGCACTCGCGACACTTACTCTCGATGTCAGTGTCTATGCGCTCCCACCAAATGTAGTTGCGCGCCACTTGTTTCATTTTGACTACTCCTATATGACCACTGTGCAGCTCCTCTAACATTTGGGGGCGTAGTGCTTTGGGAATGACCACCCCATATCTCCATACTAAACAATCGTGGTTAATGAACATGTGGTGGACAGCTAGCTGCGCCGGCCCTCGGCGGTCTTCGGGAGCGCTCGGGCCGCGCGCGCGCTGCTTCGTATTATGCCTACTCCCACCAGGCAGTGCATTGTTAGCCGCTGCAAGACGTCACGAGTTTTGTCACCCGCCTCGCAAGACACATGGCCAACCTCACACCGACACCTGCATCTTGGCACAGAAAGGGAACTTTTTACATCCCAAAGAGCCTACAACAATCATCAAATGTCTTCGTAAGGCAAGACCACGTTCGAAGGACGTTGGAGCCGCCATATGCTGGGCTATACAAGGTGCTGGAATGGACGCCGAAGTTCTTCAAGGTCCTAATGCGAGGCAAAGCTACAAACATCTCTGTGGATCGAATAAAGCCCGCATTCACAACAGAGGACGTCACCCCAGCTGAGAGGAGGACACCACCGTCATCTTCTCCGCCACCAGCTGCAGAAGAGAAACATACACGGAGTGGGAGAAGAGTACGTTTTACCGATTTTTATCGACCGTAGGAACGGTCTCGAGGGGGAGTACTGTGGTGGACAGCTAGCTGCGCCGGCCCTCGGCGGTCTTCGGGAGCGCTCGGGCCGCGCGCGCGCCGCTTCGTATTATGTCTACTCCCACCAGGCAGTGCATTGTTAGCCGCCGCGCGACGCACACGCCGTGTCGCTTTGCTTAGCGCTTTGAAGTAATTAAACCACGCGTAATTATTTGCTTAGATATTAGTTTTTCTGTTTCAATTATTTCTGTTCTATCTTGCATCTATCTTCTCTGCTTTCAACTATAAACTTTATATATATATCTTATCCTTCGCGTATTAGTGCTTCCTACTCTTCTGTGTTAATTGTAACGGTGTACCTGACTTTAAATATTATAACAAGTTTTCAAGTTCGCGATCTTTTTATTTCACTCGCCCGTTCATCGAACACTCATTCAGTAGTACAACTACAAACAAATTGTCTTTGCGCGTGAAAAACAATTTTTCAATTTCATTTTCAATTTTGTCTGGTCAACCGAATTTTACAAAACCTATAATCTTATTCAATAAATGGTCTTTTTAGTTACATTTTGTATTCCGTAAAAGGTTATAGGAAATTTGTCTTCTTTGAAATCCAAATAGCAATTATTTATCAATTTAAGTTTTCTTCCGTCCTCTACCGATTTATTCCCACGAGGTCGAGTCCCACTATGTCGAGTTCCCACTACGTCTACTTTCAAAACTCTCGCTTTTATTCCCATCTAGTCGAGTCGTTGAAAAAGTCGATTTGAGTACCGCCACGTCGACTTTACAAATTTTAATTGTACAGTCGCCCCCGTCAACACTTTGATTAAAAGGTGTTGCCGGAGTTTCTCGTCATTTCTTCTTCGGCTTTACTTAGTCATCTGCGAAGTGGACGGTAGGGTTTGGTGTAATATATTTGTTTGTAGGAATGATTTTGACTTTGTCTTTATCAATTGTAATAGTTGTTATTTGGAATCATAGACCAACACTGAGGGGGACACCTTAGCGCGTTATCCCAGTAGGTACGAAAGAAACATAATAGAGAGAGAATAGAGAGATCGTCATGAGATAGTAGAGTGTTTGCGATAAATATACAGGGATTTTCCAAAAAAAATGCAGTGTGAGACCATGCTTGGGACTTAATTTTGTCTTTTAATTGGCTTATATTATCTAGACCACCGCCGCTCTAATAGCTCGGATTTTAATTAAATAATGCTTGATACTCGCAGCTTGATAGATATTTACACTGAGCAGTAATCAACACTGCCGCGGTTGTTATATAATGATAATATCCCCATAGTTTCAAATCATACACAGTACTTACACACGGTATTGATTTTAAAAGAACTTGATATGTATTTAAATACAATAAAAAGCAATAGAGGCTACTAGAGATTCTCGCTCCGGATCGTTCTTGGTGCAGTGGCTGGCCATCGCAATCCAGCGTGGAAACGCGGCAAGTGTGATAGTGTACCAGGAGCGATTAAAGGTGGTTATTCGATTAATATTGACACTATATTATTAATTTACTCGTAGTATTACATGGAATAATTTATAAAAGCAATTATATTCGTAAAATAGTTATTATTTTATCTGGATCCTAATGCGGCCCTTCGATCAACCGCTGAAGTTTTGAATAGCCATCATGCATATTATTATTTGTGCGTGGTTGTTCACTCGGCTTATCCTATGGCTCTGAATGAATTCGGCTTCTCTAACCATATTGTTTTCTACGCATCAGTTGCCTATAAAATGGTAATGCAATGAACACCTAGAAAAAACAACTATGTTGAGTACATGATATATTTACGAAAGTAATAGTGGTTAACCATCACACATTACTATACATTAGCGTGTACTTAATATATAATAGAAAATCAAACGAACTTACCTGTAAGTGAAGTTCGATGACTATTAAACAATGTGATTCGCCCGAGAGATTACACCTTTATTTACTAGTAGTAGCACGTGCACGTGCTGCCATCTTACACGATTTCAGAGTAAGATTTTACTTAAATAAAAAAATATGAAAGTGCTCTCAACTGACGGTACTTTCATACACGTTTTAAAACCATCCAGGCCTATCGCAAATGCTGTTTCGTGATGCTCAGGGAGGACCGAACTTGGAGGTCTCGGTCTGGGAGGGAGGGGGTGTAATCTCTCGGGCGAATCACATCGTTTAATAGTCATCGTACTTCACTTACAGGTAAGTTCGTTTGATTTTCTATTAAACTTCAGTGATTCGCCCTTCGAGATTACACCTTTATTTACTAGTAGATGTTTAGAGATGGTCACGAATCAGCACAACCGGAAATATAACACTAGGAGATAATATAAGCACAGGGGCAAGAATTATAACCACATTTGTATATGGAGAACAATCAATATTTATTTTTCATTATTATATGCAATCTAATTTAACTATCCAAAAAAATAAAATAAAAACTAATCATCAGAGTGATCTAAGCAACCCTGTAACAGAGAGCGAGCAAACTCATCGGATCTATCAGCATCAAGTTCTCTATTATAGAACCGTGCGAAAGTCTTCGAGGTGCCAGTCCAGCCTGCTGTCCTCTTTATAATATCTATACTCACGCCAAGCCTGTTGGATGCGGAAGTTGAAGCATGTCTGGTACTGTGTGCGTTGAACACAGTTGTATCGCTCTCAGACAGCATAGCTTTGATCCATCTGCTCAAAGTTTGTGAACAAATATTCTTAAAAGGTTTTCTATATGAAATTAACAAAAATCACAATCATTCTCACGTTTTGCTGCAGATACTTTTAAATCTAATATATTAAATTCTCGTGTCACAGTTTTCGTTGCCATACTCCTCCGGAACGGCTTGACCGATTCTCATGAAATTTTGTGAGCATATTGAGTAGGTCTGAGAATCGGCCAACATCTATTTTTCATCCCCCTAAATGGTGCAGCGGGAACGGGATCTAAAAAATTGGCGGTACGAAGATCGCCGGGACAGCTAGTAACAATCTAAAGTTCTGGCCGGACATATTGATGGCCTTTCATTAAAATAGGGCAAAGTGAGTGTAGGCTGATTCCGGTTTGTAGCTGACGTCTTGATTTGATCGGTAATGTTAATAATGATTTTATCATTAGCTATACGTCTTATATTAGAGATTCTGATAAGAGAGAGGGTTTGCACGCGGTGTGCAGTAATTAGCGCTAGTAAGGTCACTAATTTCTTGGATAAAACATTGAAAGAGAGAGTCTCGTTCGGATAATGATTGCTAAGAAAATCCAACACTGTTGAAGGATTCCATGTATAATCATAACGGGGAGTGGGAGGTCTTAATTTATAAAGCCCCTTCATAAATCGGTTTATCTGTGGGTTATTCACAATATCAGATCCAAGTATGAGTGATAATGCTGCTTTTGCGCAATTAATGCTAACATATTTATGACCTTTTTGAAACAATGCAAATAAGAATGAAATTATATTTGGTACAGAATTACAAAAAATACTCAGATTTTTTTCTTCACAGTAAGAGTGCCATTGTTTCAAGCTAGTGTTATACTGCTTTAAAGTATTTTTTGCCAAAGAAGCTAGCATTACATCCACAGAATCAAGAGGAGTGCCCTGCTTTAAGAACGCCTCCCTGATAACACTCCGGCAACCAGGGTAAGGCTCCGATGTAAATTGTGTCGGACACTGTAAGGAGAAGATAATAAACTTTTGTTAGGATGGAATTCAATAGTTCGTGAAATTAACAATTTCCGGAAAAGGGGGTACCAGGGACCACAACTATCCCTGTGGCATTATCTGTTTGAATTTAAATTAAGTATTAAATACTTTTAAAACAAGGCAAAATGGAGGAAATGCGTAAAAATAGTACGGAAACCAAGATATTGTAAATGCATCTACTCTGTACGCTTCAGGATCACGATGCCATGAAACGAACCTAATGCATTTCCTATTTAATCGGCTTGCAAATAAGCCTATCTGTGGCCGAGTAAATTTTTGACAAATTCGATCGAATGCGTAATCCGCCAGTTCCCACTCGACATCGGCATGTATGCGACCAGATTCCGCGTCGGCCCTGAAATTATCGGCTGAACTTACATACGAAGCGAAAATGAAAATGTTTCTTTCTTCGCACCACTGCCATATATCGCGACTCAGATCATTTAAATGAGGGAACTGGACGCCACCCATTCTATTAATATATGCAACTGCCGTCGTGTTATCAATTCGTAATAGTATCTCGCAATCTCGTAGACTTTTCGCGAATAATTTCAAACCAAAGAAAGCGGCTGTTAATTCAAGAAAATTAATATGTCCGATTTGTTCTTGGCTAGACCACTGCCCATTTGCCGTTTGACCGGAACAATAAACACCCCAGCCGGATCGCGAAGCATCCGAGTATATTTCAAGCTGAAACTTACCCGACCGTATAGGGTTACCAGGTACATCTATATTACTAATCCACCAAATAAAATCCGATTCTAATGAATCAGGTAATTGAATGTACTGATTATAGTCATCGTCTTGTTTGAGTCAAAGAAATTTTGTCCTCTCAAAGTTTTTTGTATACAGCCAACTGTAAGGACGTTGCAGGGGCAAACTGAGATTAACAAGCCGATCAAATGTGCAAAATTTCGAAGCTTACACCTTTTTATGGATGAAAAATAAAGAAGTTCCTCTTTAATTCTTTGTTTTTATCTTGTGGGATACCTAGTAGAAGATCGGCGGAATTAAAAACGAAGCCTAGGTACATAGCTGATTGACTCGGAGTAGATATAGACTTATCATAATTTATTGTAAATCCAAGAGAATTTAGCAAGTCTCGAGTCACATTGAAATTATGTTCACATTGTGAGTGTGAGTCTGCAAGAAGTAATAAATCATCGAGATAAATTACTGATAATAAGCCCTGACTACGTAAGGATTGCATGACAGGGCGCATCAATTTAGTAAAGACAAAGGGAGATAGGTTTAACCCGAAAGGAACGACTTGAAATTCATACGTCTTTCCCAGCCATAAGAAACGTAAAAGTTTTCTATAATCCTTGTGTATACTTATAGAAAAATACGCATCCTTTAAATCTAGAGAACACATGTAAGTGTTTTTTGTTATAAGTCGCATTGCAGTCCTGTAATCCTCGAGCTTGAAATGTGAAGTAGGTACAAACTTATTCCGAGCTTTGAGATTTAAAATAAATCTATTTTTACCATTACTCTTTTTAACAAGAAAGATACTGGACAGGAATTGGCCTTCACAAGGCTCACACTCACTTATGGCACCGAGTTCACGAAGAGAATGGATTTCTTTAGACATTTCTTGTATATGTGACTCTGACTCGGGTTTATGCGTCGGGATATTATACTGCGTGAGGTCACCAGAGGTAGGGATCCGTAAACCGGACACCCATGATAACATAACAGGATCGTTGGTGATTTTTAACCCCTCCAGTTTAAAGCCCGTGATGTCGAAGGCTCTGCCTGCTTATTCTTAGGTGGTGGTTTCGCTTTTTCAGAGACAGATCTAAGTTCGGCTCCTGTTTTCGTAATCGCCTTCATAGACTTTAGATTTTCTTGCAAATTATTACCAAAAAGTAAATTATCTCTTTTCAGATGTTAGATATTTTCCCTCACCTCTTTACTCAGGCAGGCTAACAAGAAATTACGTCTCACCTGAGTCTCCGAAGAATGAATATGGCATAAGAGCAGTCCTGTATCGCTGAGCGATTTCAAGGCATTATTTTTAAAGTTAGTCTCGGCGTTAGGTGTTAAAAGCGCTGACATTGTAGCTGCAACCCCTGTGATTGCAGTAGCAAGCAGCTTCTGTTTGTCAACCAGTATATTGTCTCTTCTAAGGACATTCTCGTGAACGGCTGCCTTAATTTCGGGGTTAATGATTGGAGCTTGGACAATCTTCAAGTTTTCGGGTGTGTTGTAATCTTTAAAAATACCTTTTTTGGTCTCATCCTGTAGCCCATTCACCAATATGTCCGACCATCTGCTGGCAATATCTTTTTGGATAGCTGGACCGAATATTTCCTTAGCAATAGGTTCATCCCCTAAAATACATAATACACTGGGATCCAACTCAGCCGCAGGCAGAGTAGCCTCTTGCGTGACGTCATCACCCGGCGCAGAGGCAGGAACTGGTACCACTACCGAAGCGACAGCTGGCAAGGGTGGCGAGACGGGGGGCTGTCCGGAAGTACATACATATAAATGGAGTTGTGGCTGTGGGTGCGTCAAACGCATGGTAGTGAGGATATTTTTTATTTTAAGTAATTAATGTGTTACTAATGCATTTTATTTAAAACCTCTATACAGGTCAATCCAATAATAAAAAAGGATTATTCTGATTACTACCACCCAGAAGTTAAGAATTATATAGGAAGCATTCCTGAACTAAACTACTTTGACGCTCAGTTCTTTAAAGTGAGCTATCGTCTGGCGGCTGCTATGGATCCTATGTCAAAAAAGATTTTAGAGCTAGCTTATGAGGCTATCTACGACTCCGGTGAGCTAGTCCTTGAATAATAATATTTATTGTTTTCAATTTATGCAAGGGTGCAAGGTCTTGCAAATCCTTGGCCGTTGCGTATACCTAAATGTGAGATTAATGAGTGTTTTAAAGTAACTTGTAAAATAAAATATATTGTTTCTCTCGTAGGAATAAACCCGGGCCAACTGGCAGACCAAAAGGTTGCTGTATACATAGGCGTATGTTTTTCTGAATCAGAAAAGGCGCGTTTATACGACAAAAATAACTTTTATGGTCTTGCGATATCTGGGTAAGCAATATTTTCATATTATTTTCAAATGTGTATAATAAGGGCATAATTAATCTAACTAATAAACAAAAACCAAAGAAATAAACTAAAATAGTTTACTGGTATATAAAAATGGTGTCAAACTCTTCGAATAATAAATAAGTAGTGATTAATCATAATATGAATTGATATGTATTAACTAAATATGAATTGAATTTAAGTTTAAATAAGTTTCAAAAAGGGAATTGTAATAAGACACGCTTCCTGCCTCGGCTAACGGAGAGAGCTGAATAAAATAAAGTTTCAAGGTTGACAAATTTTTGTATATTATATTTATACGAAATGCATCACTGTAAAATATAAATTCAAATGTTAACTCTCAGTTTGAAGAGAGCAAAAATTCTTGTAGTAAAGGATATAAGAACAGCCCGTGCGCTTATCGAGTAGAGCTACTTAGCTCCCGTCGCAATTTAGGGAGGACCACGTGCCGTGCGAACAATGAATGTCGTGTGGCTCGTTCGGCAGTACCTGAAAAATGCAAGCAAAGCCATTAGTATGTTGTAAGGACGTACACCTAGTGCGGGCGTGGCAAGCAGACGGAAGAAGGCAGGTGGTCAAGCTTCCCCCAAGCAAGTGGTGTCATTACAGTAAAATCCACAACCCACAATATTGCAACAAGTACAGATGCATAGAAATATGACCCAATGACCACATAGGCCATAGTCCTTTTGACAAGCATAAAAATAAACAGCCTAATAAAATAATCCTTGTAATAAAATTGCAGGAGCAATTACAATAAAACATGATGGATACTGCTCACGTTCAAAACAGCATCCATCTAAAAGCTATAATGTGCACGTATAATGTGTAATGGTATTACAACATTCCATACAATCACATGGTAAGAATAAAAATAAAATAAAATATGGCACACCATGCTCACGTAAAGAGCAAGTTTATGCCTGGAAGAGCAGTAACAGTATGAATGTGATGTGGCACCTTTTTTTTGTGCGGAAATCTTCTCGGGGGTACCCCCTGCCGGAGCCGGAAGGGGAGGTTATGTCGGACTCGAACCGACTAAAACCACACGCCGACTGTGGGTTGTGATGCCAGGCCAGAGGAGACTCATCGACATCCCTGGCACCCCGGCTGACCCAGGGCCATCCTTTACGGTCTGGCCCTCCTCAGAAGGGGGGACAACGGTGTCCCCGACTCGCCCCCGGAATGGGGAGGCCCGAAGCACCCGTGCCCGGTGATCATCTGCGTCAGTCGATACGAGAGGCTGCCATGTGGTCGCTCTAGCCATTCCCCCATGATGGGCCTTACCGCCTCTATGACGGCATGCCCTGCGCGTGGTTGCTCAAGTCGTCGCTCCCACTCCGCCACCACGATCCTGTGGAGCCGCGATCTCTCGGCCCGAATGTCCTCGGGCTCGGAATCGTATCCCCGCTCCTGCACCTCCTTACGGAACCGATACAGTGCCGTACAGGGATCTCGCTTCCAGGATCCACGCTGGCGATCCGGCTAGGAGACTCGCCGCTTCAAAGGGTATCGTGCGGTATCCCCTAAGAAGCGGAATAACACCCGAAAACCCCCCCATAGACGCGGGATAGCACCCGAACCACCCCCGAGACGAGGCCGCAATTGTAGCCGTAGGTCTGATGGGAGTCCTGGGACATCCTTCCGAGGGCTTACCCGGGGCTCCCATCCATAGGCTTCTGGGCGTTACCGTGAGGGTTTTTAGTCGGTAGGAGTCCGGCATAACATCCATGAAGGATTTTCCCGCAAGGTTAAAAAAAAGGGTATCGTGCGGTATCCCCTAATTGTCCTGGAGGCCATCTTCTGCTGCGGCGCACGCAGGAGGTTCATGAACCTGGTAATCAATAATAATAATCAATAATCAACTTTATTTCGTTCAACATAGGTGGTACAAAGGTGTTACATTAAATAATATGCTCTTCCATGTTCCGCCTAAAGGCATACGAAAGTAAATTTTACAATTTTAGATAGTCAGTACAAAGTCAAAATATCAATTGCATTATTTTTATATTGAACAAAATTGGAATACATTACTAAATTTATAACATTAAAATGAAATTATAGATGTCAGTGGATGAAGAGTATTTAAATGTCAAATATACGAAATAAAATTAATTGAAATTGTCATGTAAGAGTCAAAGGTTGTCATTTAAAAATTCATTCACTGAGTAATATGTTTTCTCAACAAGAAAGTTAAAAAGGCTGCGCTTAAATGCATAGATGTCTGCGCATGTCCGAATTGGCTTTGGTAGTTTATTATATAATTTGGGCCCCATTGCATAGAGGCTCTTATGGAGAAATGTGGTCCTAGTGCTCAGTAAGTGAAGTTTATCAGAGCGACGTTGACTCTCTATAATATTAAATAAGTGCATATTAGTTTTCACGAACATATTGACTTCATATATATACAGAGACGGTAAAGGTAGAAGTCTTAGTCTTTTGAAATATGTTGCACAGCTGTCTGTACGTTTCAGTCCACATATTGCCCTGAGACATTTTTTTTGTGCTATAAAAGCATCATTGTTGCTTGTACCATTGCCCCAGAATATTAATTAAGCCAAATCTTAAGGTAGAAGTTACATAACCATGATATGCCGCAAGTAGTGCTTTCTCATTTGCAACTTTACGCAACATGTACAGGGCGTACGAGAATTGCTGCATTTTGGTACATACGTGATCAATGTGTGTTTTTCCACGACATATCACTGTCAATATGCAAGCCTAAAAATTTAATTGCTTTTGTCTCATCGATTTGTTGTCCGTTATATTGAATTATTATGTTAGATGTCCATTTCTCCCTAATTTGGAAATTTATATATGTTGTTTTTGTTACATTAATTTTTAAATTATTAAAATTTAACCATTCAGCAATGTCAATAAGGCTATTATTTATATTACTTTCGATGTCTTTTAAACCTCCAGAGTCAAAAATTATAGTACTGTCATCAGCAAATAGTGACATTTGATGATCTGTAACTTTGGGAAGATCATTAATGTAGCACAAAAAGAGCAAGGGACCTAGAACGCTTCCCTGCGGTACCCCATACGATATAATTCTAGCTTCAGACGAGTATGTAACTTTGGTTTTCGTAAGAGTGTTTATTCTTTCAATTTGTGTAATTTGACGTCTATTTTGTAAATATGATTTTAATAAAGCATGGATGTTACCTCGGATACCGTATATTGAGAGTTTATTCAGTAAAGTTTCGTGATCTACATAATCAAACGCCTCAGTCATATCCATGTATAATGATAGAACCGGTTTGCGATTATCCATGTTGGCGTGTATTCGTTTGAGAGCATTAAATATAGCCATGTTAATGGTCTTATTTTTTCTTATTTTTTTGTATATTGGTTTAATAATAATATTAATAATAATAATTCTTTATTCACATAAAATTTTTACAATAGTTTAAATGTCTCTGATTTCTATGCTAGGTATAAATACCTGTGTTACAGAAAATCAGTCATCCTCTCGTATGTTAGTGACAATAAACCTTAAGAGGAATAAAATGATAAATGTGGTTTTCAAGCGTATGTTTAGAGACCAACTACTTTTTTGTTTGTGAACGTATTTGAAAATTGTTTACACTGTTTTATTTGTTGGTTTCTTGTCTACATTTGGTACATTTTTAGTTATTCTCACTTTATAATTACTATATGAAAATCATTCCCAAAGCAAAAAGGTCACTCAAAAGAAAACTGGCAACTACTTCTAAACGGAAAATAATTTTTACGTAATTTTTTAACTAAAAGAAAGACAAAGATCTGGAGTATAAGTGGTACATTTTTCCGTTTAATACATTGACTTTTGAAGTCACAGGCCACGTTTTTGTTACGTTCTCGAGAGTTTGGCTTAGCGGGTGCCTATGCGGGGGCCGGGCGGCAGTGCCGTGATGGCTGTTGGACGGGGAGGTTGTGCTTCACGTTTTCGCAGTTTTGACAGCAACACAATTCGAGACTAATGCATAAGTGGACAGATAAGACACTTCTATGAGACGCCGAAAGTACATTCGGTAAAAAAGCTAAAGCTCAAGAAATACATGAAAATGTTGTGTTGATTATTTTATTCACACACGTTATTTGTTATCAGCTGTTGCCCACGGCTCCAGCCACGTAGATTTTGGATGCCGTTCCGGATGGTGATCCTCACTTGTAGTGTAATGATATAAAACCTATGACACTGATAAATAGTGTGGGTTTCTATTGGTGAAATAATTCTTAGAATTGGTTCTGTAGATCAAGAGATTAACCTATATAACGTCACAAACTATACTATACATATCTATAGCTACATATATAAATATATAATATTATAAAAACAGGATCACTACATATAATCACTAGTATAAAATAATTCACTTCCCGCTGTCTGTCTGTCTCTATGTATGATTAGATCTTTGAAATTACGCGACGGATTTTGAAGCGGTTTTCTTTAATAGATAGTATTATTCAAGAAGTTGGTTTATATGTACAATACAATCTATATAATATAAAAATGAATACCTATTTCCCAATAGGGATTCATTTTTGGCACTGGCTGAGGCTGGACCGATTTCGCCTATTTCTTTTTTGTTGTGTTTGTTATTGTCTGGAGAAGGTTTTTATGAAGGAAAAAGTAAAAAATATGCGCGGGAATAGAAACATTTAAGAACACTTAACCATTATATAAAATATCTGACCCGAAAGACGTTGTTATGTCCTATTGGTGTCAGGATCTCCGTGGGCGTATGGAGTCCCTGTCGTAATGCTTTCTGTTCTCAAAATAATTAGGACAACTTAATACAGCCAATTGAGGTAAATTCTAATTTTTAAGGTGAAATGAAGTTTGCCGGGTTAGTTAGTGCATATAATATAAGAGGTTTGAATGTGAAAAACACATTTTTTGGGCTAACGTTGCAAACGATGGCACTGTGAGTGAATTGTTATGCCTATAGCATACTTATAGCTTTCATATTCACCTACCTCAATGTATCTATGCAATAAACACCCTAACCACTGAAAATTACTATTTTTATTTAAAACGTTTTAATTTATAATTTTAAAATTACACTATTATTATTTAAAAGGTTTTGGTAGAATGGTGCCAGAGATAAAACCAAAGTCGCGGTAATAGACATCCATACGGGCGGAACCGCCGGTCTTAGCTATAATAAAAAACCAAGAATCAATCAACATCGATGTCAAAAAAATACCAAATCAGTTAGGTACGTGAAGTTAGGCAGAATATGATGTGTCCACTCTGTACCCTTTTTACCGACATCTTTTCCCATATTTTTATATTATAATCACTTTAGTGACATGAGTGCGGGGTGGTGCGGGGCTGCGATTATTACGTTCGTAGACTCCACCCATTCGCTCTAAGGCATCGTCTCTAGTAAGGACCTTAAGCAAATAATATTAAAACACAGTGATTTAGTTGCAGTGTGTAATAGTGTGCATATGTGTGTGTGGTGTGTGTGTGTGTGTGTGTGTGTGTGTGTGTGTGTGTGTGTGTGTTTTTCACAATTTGTTAAAATATCAACAGTTCAGACTGCTCATAATCAAGTCCCAGGAGCCAATTTTTGGTAATGGTTTTAGCCTCATGCTTAGGTAAGGGATGGATATTTATTATTTTATTTATTTTATTATATAAGTACACTGACCTACAAGCATATTGCCGCCTAGCGGTGGCTGTTCGGCACACAAACAAAGGATTCTTTATTACGCGTTGCTTATTGTATTCATCAGCATTATAAGGGGTTATCTCATATTATAGAATTAGTATTAGTGTTTAGTTATAGAATTAGATGCATCCAAAACGCTGGTTGAACAGTTACATAAAGAAAGAGATGACAATGAGAAGGAACTACTGGATAATTTAAATAAATATGACTTGATAAAAAAGCAGTTGGCTGAGCTGCACACAGAGCATAGGTTAGTGTTAGATGAGCGGGACAGATTGCACAACATTGTGGCTGGGTTTAGGGAGTGCAGTGACGAATACGAGCAGGGCCTCAAGCGCATGTCGGTCTTAGAGCAGGAACTACAAGAAGCCCACCACCATATAACCCACCTTGAAGCAGAGAAACGTGACACCATAGTATCCCATACCCATAACTTGTTTGAGGAGTTAGTCGGTAGTGTGCCCAGCCTTGTTTCTACTGAACTTAATGCAGAACCCACAATTACAATAGATTTAACAAATGATGATACCTTAATAGGTCATTCCCATCCCAATATGGGCAGAGTTGAGTGCAGTAGAAACAAACTTAAGAAATATGTGAAAATAAATAAATTCATAAGAAAAACACAAAAACTTGTCAAAAGACAAAAATGTATATATAAAAAAGTCAAGTATATTAAAGAGAGAAGGCAACTAGGTGATGAACTCGATATGTATTCTATATTAATTGAAAATAACATTTCAGAATATAACAATAGCATCTTAAAGTTAGAATCAGAAATTAATAACTTAAAGAAATCACTAGACGTAATGACCGACAAATATTGTAATGTTAAAAGTGAGTATCAGGAATATATTCTGGCCATGAAGGATCTGATGAGTCCAAGTTCCACATTAACATCTAAAGATAATTTACTCAGTCCTCAGCCAGTCTGTAAGTCCTCGCTGACTTCACACAAAAGCCCTTCACTTGAGCCAAATAATAAACACAGTAGTTCCTACACTGAACAAAATAATGTACAATCAAAAATAGTGATGTTTTGTGATGAATTGGGGAAATCAATGGGCCAGTTGCTAAGTTCATATTTGGAACAAAACATAATTAACTACTGTATGCCAGGTTTAACTTACTGTAATATTATTGAAAAAATTAAGAGTCACAGTATAAACAGCGACAATACTCTTTTAATTTTAGTGGGAGACAGGGGAAATGCAGACAGAAGTGCGGTTATGAATTGTTTTAATTTGCTGAGCTTATTAAATGTTAAAAATATAATTTTATTTACATTCCCATATAGCCGTAGCTTGTCACAGGTAGAAAATAATATTAGATATAAGCTCAATCAAACATTACATACATTGACATTTCATAATCCAGACAAATTCCATTTGATTAATATAAATTTATATTTAGAAAATAAACTATTATTGACAAAAGATAAATTCTATTTGAATAGATTTTTTAAAAGACAGATAGCATCTTCGCTATCATATTATATTAAATACTCAGCCAAGAACTTGGCTAACCAACCTGCTTCTTTTGAGCAGAAAAATGACAATGTTTGTCTTGCGACCTTGGAATCTGTTCCAAATAATAGTGACAATCATTTAAATTTAATTCTAGGACAATAGAGGAAATCTCTAGCAATCTAATTTTAGGGACAAAGGAAAAGTCTATGTTCATGAATATTATACATCAAAATATTGAAGGTTTTTCTGGCAAAGAGTTAGAACTAGAATTGTTTTTAAATGAAATGCATATTCATGTACTTTGTGTAACTGAACATTGGTTAAAAAAACATGAACTATTAGTTAGTATTGATAATTATAAAATCATTAGTTCGTTTACTAGAGTTGCCGCTGAAAGAGGTGGTTCATTAATTTTAATTAATGATAAATTAAAATCTAAAGAAAGAAAAGATATAGTAGCACTCTCAAGTGAGCGAAATATTGAATTAGCATGTGCAGAGCTTGAGCAACACATTATTGTTAGTGTCTATCGACCTCCATCTGGGGATTACCACCTGTTTGAATCAATTATGGAAGAAACCTTAAAAAAAATATGTAAATGTAAGAAGACGGTAGTTGTATGTGGTGATTTTAATGTTAATATATTAGAAAAATCCCAAAACGCGTTAAGGTTCCTCAATCTTTTTAAATCTTTTAACTTGCAAAATCTTTTTTGTGAACCAACTCGCACCACACCCACAACAGCTACCTGCTTGGATAATATTTTTACTGACGGCAATGTAAATGAGAAATCTAAAATAAAATTTATAAAATCAGATCATACAGGTCAGTTAGCTAGATTTGAGCACCAACATGTCCCATTACCTAAAAAAATTATTGTATGTAGACCAATCACAACTTATCGATTAGAAAAATTTAAAGAAAACATTAACAATAAAGTACCTCTTTTGGAGCCGAACCGTAACGAAACCCCGAATGATCTCTACAGAGATTTGTTCGGAGTAATCCAAAACGAATTTAATAACATTTTCACAAAAAAAACAATAAACGTTAATCAATTCAAAATTAAATTCAGTGATTGGGCTACACCTGGAATCTATAAAAGTAGAAAGAAATTGTATGAATTATATGAGACAAAGGCATGTACAAATGATCCACAAGTAATTGAATATACTAAAAAGTACTCAAAAATGTTCAAGAAAGTCTGTTCAATAGCCAAATCCAATTATATTCGGACTAAAATACAAAAAGCTGACAATAAAATTAAAGCAACATGGAATGTTATAAACAAAGAAACCTGTAAAACAAGGTCACGTGATCGATCTTTTGAGTTAAAAATAGATGATAAACACATTAATACTGATTCTGCAGTGGCCAATGCATTTGAATCTTTTTTTACAAATGTTCCAATTACCACTACAAGTAAATTAAATTCCTCAACAAACGCAGCTGCTATTCTACTTGAATCTAGTGTTGAAAAATGTAGTGTTAACTTTGATTTTCAGTATATTGACCCCGCAACCATACTTGAGACCTTTAAGCAACTAAATATAAAAAAGACAGAGGATCTTTGGGGCATTTCTACCAATATAATAAAATCAGTAATGCCCGTTATTGCACCATATCTCGCATTCATATTTAATCAATGTATAGATGATAAACAGTTTCCTACTCTCATGAAGTATAGTAAAATCATACCGTTATTCAAAACAGGGGACAAAAGTGATCCATCAAATTTTCGGCCCATCTCCATACTCCCAGCCCTTAGTAAAATCTTTGAAAAAATTATATTTAATCAACTGCTTTCACATTTTACGCATAACAAGCTACTTCATGATAAACAGTTTGGTTTCACTAAAGGTAGAAATACGACAGATGCAGGAATTGAACTCGTTAAACATATATTTGATGCATGGGAAAAAAAGCAGGATGCCATCGGTATCTTCTGTGATCTATCAAAAGCTTTTGATTGTGTTGATCATGAGACTTTGTTAATAAAATTAGGTCATTATGGTGTTTCGAACGGCTCACTTGGCTTGCTTAAGTCTTACCTCACTGGCAGAGTACAAAAAGTTAACATCAATGGCACCAATTCATCTGGAGCCCCTTTAGTCATGGGAGTACCCCAGGGCTCGATATTAGGACCCCTTTTGTTCTTGATATATGTTAATGATCTTCCTTACTTCAGTAAAGATCTTTGTGAAATAGTATTATTTGCTGATGACACATCATTAATTTTTAAACGTGATAGACAAACAGAAGTACTTGACGATGTAAATAATACCCTTTCTAAAATTTTGCATTGGTTTACAAGTAACAACTTGCTGCTCAATGCTAAGAAAACAAAATGTGTAAAGTTTACTATGCCTAATGTAAAACAGGTTGATACTAGTATTACAATGAACGATGAATCAGTTCAAATAGTTGATACCACAGTTTTTCTTGGAATAACTATAGATAATAAACTGCAATGGGGTTCTCATATCACAGCCTTAGCAGGAAGACTTAGCTCAGCTGCCTATGCGGTTAGAAAAATGAGGTCATTAACTGATGAGGAAACGGCACGATTAGTTTATTTTAGCTACTTTCATAGCGTTATGTCGTATGGTCTGATGCTGTGGGGCTCAGCTGCCGATATTGAGACTATTTTCATATTACAGAAACGCGCGATACGAGCAATCTATGGCCTCGGACCCCGTGACTCGCTGAGAGAAGTTTTTAAGGAAATTAATATTTTAACAGTTGCTTCCCAATACATTTATGATAATATCTTATATGTACGCAAGAATCTAGATCTCTTCAAAAAAAACTCTGACCAACACAATTATAATACCAGAAACAAAAATAAACTTGCAGTGCCTAAACTCAGGCTTCATAAGGTTGGTAATTCGTTTGTAGGCAATTGTATAAAATTGTTTAATAAAATGCCTCAGGATCTGATAGACATGCCACTTAATAAATTTAAAATTCAAGTGAAAAATTGCTTAATAAAAAAAGGTTACTATAAATTAGACGAATATTTAAATGATAAAGATGCATGGTCATCCTAATCTCATCTCTTGCTCGCACTGTAAAAAATTGCTATAAATAAAACCATATTTAAAATAAAAAAAAAAGAAGGATAATCGAGTTCACTGAGTTTCTTGCTGGTCTCTTCTCAGTAGAACCACCTACCGAACCAGCGAAAGAATCATTTTCTAATGATTTATTTTATTTATTTTTTCTGTTATTGACATTACCTACTTGTAAAATTCTGACGTTCATATGTGCTCTTTATGTGCCTAAACTGAATAAATGAAATTGATTCTTTGATTCTTTGATTGATTCTTTGATTCATGCTTTTGAATAACTAATTGATATATGTACTGCTGTCTAACTGTTAGCACTTGACATTTGTTAAATAAACGAGTTGTCGGACATCTGTATGGACTAAAGGTCATGACTTTTAAAATAGATCTCTGCGCTCTTTCCAAATCTATCATAATAGTTTTACAAGCGCCACCCCAAACCTTGATGCAGTATCCAAGCACAGACTGAGCCAGTGCAAAATAAATTTTACGCAACAGACCCACATCGGCAACATGCCTCAACTTTCCAAAAACCCAGATAATTTTTCTAGAACGCATGGTTATTGCTTCTATATGAGATCTCCAATTAAGCTGGTCATCGAGTATGACTCCAAGGTATTTTAGATTTCTGGAATTGGCTATCTCAAGGCAAGAACATGTAGATTTAATGCTACGAGTATTTGTATAGTTACATGTATGAACTTTAATGTGAATATTCTGTGGTGTAGTATTGGCCACAGAGAACTGTAAATATGAAGTTTTAGAGAGATTCAGTGTCAATTGATTTGCACCAAGCCAAGAGTTGACTTTGTGTAGTCCTAACTGGGCGTACTGTTCTACTTCGTCCCAAGTCCCTCCATGAAAGACCAGTGCAGTATCATCAGCATAAGTGAATATTTTGCCATTTATTAAAGATTGCTGACAAAGGTCATTTATATAAATTAAGAAAAGAGTTGGGCCGAGGATACTGCCTTGAGGAACGCCACAAATGACCGGTGCTTTTGAACTAATTTTATCACCGATACGAACCTGCTGCGTGCGGTCATTTAAAAAGTCTTTAAAAATCTTGTATGCATTGCCACGAATACCAATGCGTTCCAGCTTGTTCACAAGGGTGGAAATAGAAACCGTATCAAATGCTTTAGCTAGGTCAAGAAAAACCCCTAAACATTTTTGTTTTTTATCTATCTGTGAGGTGACAAATTCGGTTAATTTAATGATTGCGTCTTCAGTGCTTTTCCCCGACCTAAAACCGAACTGAGACTCAGACAAAATATTATTATGTTCCAAAAATTTTATTAATCGATGATTGAGTACTTTCTCTAATAGTTTTGAGAGGGATGGCAGCACTGAAATTGGCCTGTAATTTGAAATGTCATCTCTATTCCCACCCTTGTGAACAGGTGTGATAAGTGACTTTTTAAACACATTAGGGAAGATTCCTTGTGTAAAGCACAGATCAAATAATTTGGTGAGAGGTGGAACTATAATATCTTTGGATAGTTTAAGGAGTTGTGCAGGCACTGAGTCCCATCCCGTTGCACAATTTGGTTTAAGATTTAAGATCAATTGATCTACCTCAGCCTCATCTGGCGATAAAAGCACAATGGAATCACACAATTGAGGGATTAAAAAACTGTATGGAGTAGATGTATTTTGATTAGAAGTAAGTGTGGCATTTGCCAGTTGATTACCAATATTTGAAAAATATGTATTTATATTTTCAATATTAAAATCAGGTTTCAAAAGATTTTCAGCTGATGTTTTCTGTTTTTTATAGTCTATAATAGATTTAATAGCATTCCAAGATTCTTTGTTTGTTTTTGCATTTTGTAGAAGTGATTTTTCATAATTATTTTTAAGTTTTTTTAGCAGTGAATTGCAAAAATTACGATAACGCTTATAAGTGACCTCCAGAACAACATCATTTGGTTTGTTGTTAAACTTTTTATGTAATACATCTCTGTTCCGGATACAACGTAAAAGTCCCGGAGTTAACCAAGGCTTACGTGTTACTTTTCTACACGAAATGTAGTTTGTTTCAGAGTTAAGTTTAACGGCAGTAGACAGTATATCAACAAGCCCTGCTGCTGCTATATTGGCATCACAGGTAGGAGAAATGAATGAGAAATCAATTTTCTTAAGGTACTCAATGCAGGCTTCAAAATTAGTTTTTTTATAAAAAAATTGTTTTCTCGGTCTCTGCCCATATAAGTCAAAGCTAAGCAGTACTGAGGCATGGTCCGTTATAGTCGAATTGATTACGAACACAGATGCTGGAGATTCAGTTTTAATCATAATATGGTCCAAGCAGTTGTGTACTCTAGTTGGAAAAGTGTGACCTGGTAATAGACCTAGTTCAGCAGTTAGGTTTAAATATGGTATGCGCCTTTCATCAATAGAACTTAGCTTAATGTCGATGTTGACATCGCCGGCGAGTATCAGGTTTTTCTTTGAGATTATTGGACGAATAATATTATAAAGAGAGTCAAGAAAACTATCTATACACCGTATAGACGGAGATCTATAGACAGCTAGGATACATGTGTCAGGTTCCATATTAATAAGCATAAAGTTACCACCGATTGGATCAGGCTCCGATACCGAACATTTTAAGTCTTTTTTTGTATATATGACAATACCATCATTCTGGTTAAGACAATTACGGGAGTAATGAGAATCATAACTATCACAATTTGGAATTGGCTTCTTACTGTCCAACCTACACTCCGTTAAGATCAATATATCACAGTCAAAAGTAAAACGGGTGAATTCATAGAATTTCTGTTAAGCAAATTACATGTCTCAGTGTCACATTTATAAGCAGTAGCCCCACTAATATCATCCAATTCAGCTGTGATAATACTATGATTAAAGTCAACCATTGTAGAAGAAAAAAATTAAATAAGTCCAAAATGGGGTATAATCATCAAATAACATGGGTTGTAACGCAATTTGTATAAAATATTCATAATTATGTTTATCAATTGTGAAACAATACTTTGACAGGTGTATGTGTATGTATGTTGACTGAAGTGCATGTGAGTGTAATGTGTATAGTATATTATGGAACTTATCTATTACTTTACAATTTAATAACCTGATACAAACAAACAATTTAACAGTTAATAAACAACAAAGGTAGGTGGCCCCCGATAATAGTCAATTTTCTCGCAATAATTTGTGAAGGTCTTCCTCAGTATTAATCATAACCTGCTTGTGGCCATCCATTTTTCGAAGTAATACTTTTCCAAAAGCAGTCCAGCAGTATTTGTAATGGTTCTCTTTCGCGAAGTTGCGTGCCAGATAATAAATACGATAAGTTTTCGGGGTGACTGTGCAGGCGACGGTGCGTCGCACAGGTTAACAAAGTCATCCTCGTTCTCGACAGGGGGCGCTTCTGTAAACAAACACAAAAGGCCTTTGTTTTTGTCTCGTGGTTTGTACTCTAGTTAGGTATGTGTGCGCTGACTACATGTCGTGACGTAGCCTCTCGGGCTATGCTCTAGACAGTAGTGTTTTACATGGTCAAGATTAGGTAGATAATGTCGTGTGAACTTGTCATGCCATGACATAGCCTCACGGACTATGCTCCAGACATTTTGTGTGCATACCATTTTATACAATGATCAATCTCCCGGATTGAACTAATGTATTAAATTTGGCTGGTAATAGTGTTTTTACATGTTCTAGATTAGATAGATAATGCCGTGTGAACTAACACTTGTCATGACATGACATAGCCTCTCGGACTATGCTCTAGACATTTGTGCACATACCATTTTATACAATGATCAATCTCCTGGATTGAACTAATGTATTAAATTTGGCTGGTAATAGCCTTTCAGACTATACTCATTGCACTGCATTATGTAATTAGGAAGCTGACTGTACCTTTACTTGTTGAAGCCTCCTGATTATTGTGATCCGCGGCATAATTATCACTTTCACCCTCGTCACTATAAGAACGTTCACGATCCGAATAAGAGATAGAATTGTAACGGCGGCGATGACGTCGCCGCTCGTACCGGTCGTCATGTCGATTACGGCGAATTTTGGCACGCTTTTTCTTCAATCTCCTTATTTCCTCGTCAATGTCGTTCTTGTCCGCGTTATATTCATTTTCCCATTGTAAACCGCACAAAATTTACTAAGGAACACTGAAAAATAACACCTAATAACAGTAAAATATGGATATTTGATTTACAGACGTGTACGATGGCCGCCACACAAAACGTGTATGAAGGTACCGTCAGTTGAGAGAATTTTCATATTTTTTTATTTAAGTGAAATGTTACTCTAAAATCGCGTAAGATGGCAGCACATGCACGTGCTACTACTAGTAAATAAAGGTGTAATCTCGAAGGGCGAATCACTGAAGTTTAATATAAAGATGAATCGCTAAATGTGTTGTAAGCGCATAACTCAACAAAACGCCTGAACCAATTTGGCCAATTCTTTTTTAAATGTTCGTTGAAGTTCAAGGATGGTTTTTACGGCGAGAAAAATCGAATAATTGCCGGGAACTGACATCCACGCCGGCGGACAAATCGACTTTTTCAACGACTCGACTAGATGGGAATAAAAGCGAGAGTTTTGAAAGTAGACGTAGTAGGAACTCGACATAGTGGGACTAGACCTCGTGGGAATATCCTCTACCGCTACGTAGGAGGCGCAGGTTGGATCCCCGCTCAGCGCAAATATTTGCATGAATATTATGAATAATATGTTGTCAGTCTATAGCAGTCGTTACAGGTAATTGAAGCCCTCAAAAGTCCAACAACTTGTCTAGCTGCAATGCTTCAATATTATCTTTGGGTTGTTGAGGTCAGATGGCAATGGCTTCACAGAAAATATCAAATTTTAGCCAAATCCGCAGTTAGACTGGTAAAGCGACCCCAGACTCCGAGCTGAAAGCTTCGGATGCGATTGGAATTAACGCTAAGGATGAAGAAGACAATATTACCTATGCTATTTAAAAAAAAAAAGGTTCTCTATTTTTATTCCTACGATTTTATGTCATAATTTAACATTGCATAATGTTACTTGTCCTAACATTATTTTCACATAATACTCATTTGCCATAACTTTTTAATCATAATTGTTTAAATCCTATTTACTCTAAGGATAATATTTTATAAGCATACTATCCCAAAGCATAAGTTTACTTAAGCATAACGACGCGTAACCATAACTATTTTAAGCATACAATGGCGTCTACTAACTAAGCACTTCTGGGTGGTTTTTAAAAAAAAGACCACCCACTGGCCACAATATAGTTGTCAAGGCCTTAGACTTCTTGCTTGATGAAAACCAGGCCAAACACATTGAACTCCATGATGTTCAATTTGGTTTGAGACCAGGTTCAGAGACGATGCGTTAGAGCGAATGGGTGGAGTCTACGAACGTAATAAACGCAGCTCCGCACCACCCCGCACTCACGTCACTGAAGTGATTATAATATAAAAATATGGGAAAAGATTTGGATATAAAGGTTTAGAGTCGACACATCGATGATTCACCATATTATGCCTAACCAGTTGTGACAGGCCATAAGCCAGGGCGAAGTCGTCAACAGATCCTCCTGCATGATCCATACTATTGATACTAATATTATAAATGCGAAAGAAACTCTGTCTGTCTGTCTGTCTGTCTGACTGTCTGTCTGTCTTTATGTTTCGCTTTCACGCCTCAACCACTGAACCGATTTTGATGAAATTTGGTATAGGGGTAGATTAGACCTTGAGAAAGGACATAGGCTATGTTTTGTCGCGATAACCGACATCCACGCGGGCGGAGCCGCGGGCAAAAGCTAGTTGGTCATATTGGAATTGAGCCACTCGGCGTGGTGGGCGTTAAAATCACCAAGTATGACTATCTCTGCGGATGGGATCTACAGCTGCACGAGGTCTGAGGCCGTTTGGATACGCTCCATGAGTTGGTTTGTTTTGGTATCACCGCTGTGGGACCTATAGAGGCACGCGTAGCGTAGTCTATAATTTCCGGGGTTAGAAGGAGAACCTTTTATAAGTAGTGGAGCTACTCTGGAAATATGTATATTTATACCCAGTGAATTCCAGTCATTAGTGAGAAGTAGTTTCCCGAAGGTATCGTGGTCGACTTCTTGTAGATGTTTTCTTTATAATCTTTTTCTGTGCAAGCAGCATTTCACAAAAATCCACCATGCCCATCTTTTGTGAATTGCTAGCAAATGCGATCTTTACGTCGTTTTGTAATTAGTGTAATATTAAAAAGGGTGGTCTAGGTAATTATGTCCCAGTTTGGGGATCAATGTAATAGAATAAAAGGTCTAAAGTGAAGGTATGGTTATTTGTAATATATTAATAAAACAAAATTGATAACAATTTGGAGTTTATTTCATTATTCGGGCGCCATCTGACTCTATAGCCAGAGATTAAATTTGGATAGCTATCATTGTATGTAGAACAAAAGGAATTTTAATCACAAAGGCAGTGAGGCTTGAATTATAAAAACTAAGTTAATTAATCACCTGCATCTGGGTCAAGGTTATTCAATTATAACGAATCTAAGTTAACATTTCTAGGTTAAGAATGAGGTTAGACGGTCACATCCCGCACGTTTTTTCTCACGAAATCAATGGAGAAAACAGCAGTGAGGCCGCTACTAATCCTCTGCTAATCGTCCGCTAATCGGCCGCTAATCCTCAGTTAATCCTCGGTTAATCGGGCATTTCAAAAGGCGGTCCTGTGGAAATAACCAGGCGTTACTACAACGGGTCTACCTAATTGTCCTAGGCCAAAAATATAAAAAATCAGCTTACCGAGCGCCTTGGTGACAAGCGTACGCCATCGTATTAAACGGAACAAGAACGCTGGAACAATAGTCGACTCAATTAGTAACCCTTAGACAAAAGCACATGTCCATCACAGGTGGCACGAGATCCCAATAGAATTACTCACCTTTATTAAAAAATATGTATTCACCACATCATCCGGCTTCAGTCATCCACGGAGATGGGTTTAATGTTTAAATTTAAACAATAATTAACAAAAATATACAATTAATTCATGGCCAGCGCTGTAGCAAATTTCTTCAGCGCGCCATCTTAGATAGGAAAGCGAATGACACGCTATTTCATAGACTACGATGACCAAATGTCAAAAATGTCATTACGAAATTTGAACACCTGTCCTTTGAGATAGGGACACAAAACAATCTCCAAACTGTATTCACAAACTAAGGAAAAATAAAAAACATGTAATGAATGTAAACCATTACATTAGTTTGAACGGAATAATGCGGTTTTGTAAAGATATTGTATGATAAATATACAATTGTCTCACGTTAAGTAAATTGCAATTCTGGTTGGTAGTGGGAAACATTATGGGCCGCAGAGTGGCGACCTTTAGTATTGGCCGGTGGGTTATCTCCAGTTGCTTCATTATGGTTTTACCTGCACCTCCCCAGCTGGATATTCCATAAATAATTAGTGAGTGGCAGAGTGCGTAATATACATTACGTACGACAGTTGGGTTAGCTACGTGTCGTAGAGTTTTGAAGAGGTACATTAACTTGCGAATGCGACCTGAGAGAATGTCAATATGTCGTTTGAAGTTCAAGTGTTTGTCCAGAGTAATGCCAAGATATTAATATGGTTGACTGGAGTAATAGCCGGGAAATTTGCAGGTTAGTAGTGGTTGAGATTGACACGTGTGTGCCAGTAGCCTAATAGGGACCTGCGGCTGAGATTGTGGACTAACTGAAAAGGGGATAAAGTTAGTTTTGGTAGAGTTGAGGGTCAGCATGTGCCATGTAAGCCACGATAGAACTGAGTTGAAGCCCCTCAGTGTCGACGCTTCAACATCCACCCATGTGTTCGCGGAAAATGTTATGGCAGTGTCGTCTGCAAATGAAACAATGTTTGCATTTGGGATTCTTAGGTTACAGAGGTCATTAATAAATATAAGGAACAGTGTAGGGCCTAAAACTCTACCTTGAGGAACACCGTATTGAATGGGAATTCATCGCTAATTTGGTTGTCAATTTTTACAATTTGTGAGCGGTTGGAAAGATGGCTTTTCAGGAGTTCCAGTGGAGGACCCCTGACGCATACATTTTCCAGCTTGATGATGACTGTAGAAATTGGCACTGTGTCAAAGGCCTTGGCTAAGTCCAAAAAGATGGCCAAGACTTTTTTCTTATTACTCATGTTTGCCACTATATCATTGACAGCGTCACAGGTGGATTTATTTTTTCGGCAGCCAAATTGTTGGGTGGAGATCAATTAAAAATGTTCCAAATAGTTCACCAATCTCTCATTAATAAGTTGCTCCAGTATCTTGGGCAGGGCCGTAAGCATAGCAATAGGGCGATAATTATTCGGTGACTTTGCGTCTCCACCCTTGAAAATTGGATGAATGATTGTCCTTTTTTGAAGGAAGTCGGAAATACTGATTCCTCAAAACAGAGGCTGAAGACATGGCTCAAGATGGGAGCTACAATCGCAGTATAACTTTTCAGAAATAACAGGGGAATGCCGTCCCAATCTGTGGCTGCGGTTACCCTCAGCGATCTTATAACAGAGGAGATCTCATCTGCGTCTGTTTGTTCTAAGACGAAAGAGTTCTTGTTTGTAGAAGTGCAATTGGGTACACTGGATTTAGATGTGTTAGTGGTTGCAATTTTTTCCGCGAGGTTTTTGCTGACATTTACAAAGAATTGATTAACATCATTACAGGACCGATGAGGTGAAGCCGAACTTAATAACAATTGAGACGCAGTGTTAGTTGGTTTGGTAGTGTTCGTTATAAGTTTTATTGTGTCCTAAAGTTTTTTATGGTTGTGACTAGCCTTATTTAATGCATAAGTGTCATACTGCCGCTTACCTTTTTTTAGAATGGTTGAGCAGAACTTTCTGTATCGCTTATACGTAATTAGCAGAGTGATATTGTCTGGCATTTATATATAACAGTTTTGGATATATTTATAAAGTTGTCGATAGCATCATTTGAGTTTAGCACAGAGAACACGGAAGAAAAATCTGTGTTTTCCATAAGTAGGTCAAGTGTAGCATAGTCGGTTTTGTGTACTACGTTTGGATTATTATCAAACTCGCCACTTTGGTCACAGCGATGGTACGATGCGCGAACGCTTGGGGTGCGGCCGCCTCCTTCTACGAGCAAGTAATACTCGAGAAGGAGACGGCCGGTCGGGTCCGGACTAGACTCCGGGGCCGGGAGATGCTCTACCGCCACGTTACAGAGTCCGTCTATAATGTACTGGGATCAAGGCAAGAATGATTATGAAAGTAGACAGTCTCTGTAGCATGGCGCTAGTGACCGTGGCCGCTACGCAGGAGGTATCGGTTCTATTCGACCTCCGCTCAATCAAAATAATTCTATGCATGAATATGCGTGTTTGCATTGATCTGGACGCGCCTCGAAGAGCACGTTAAGCCGTCGGTCCTGGTTGTGCATGGCATACGGTCATCTATTGTAGTCGTTACGGGTAGTTGGAGCCCTAAAAAGTCCACCAACTGGTCTAGCTGTAATACTTCGATATCGCCCTTGCGTTATGGAGATCAGATGGCAGATGCTCCGCAGAAAATATCGAAGTGACTTATAGTTGCAACATGGGTAAGAAGCTCCGGGCAAATGAGGATAGATTGAAGCACTATAATAATGGTATCGTTAGACAAGCAATTCTCCTGTGCACGCAGTGCTTTTCCATAAATATTGTGGCACTTAGCCTTTTCAAAATTGCATGTAATTATTAGTATAATGACGTACTCAATGTTGAAAGCCTAATAAATAAATAAATAAAAAGTTTTACCGAATCCGCAGTTAGCCAGTCTAACTGCGGATTCGGTAAAAGCGGACCCCCAACTCCAAGCTGAAAGCTTCAGTTGCGACTGGGATAAACACAATTAGGAATTTTACATGTTAAAATATACGCCTTTGATTTCCAATGGCATCATACTTACATATAATTGATGCATGAATGCATGAAAACCGCTGAGTTTCTTTCCGGAGTTTTCTCAAGTCGGGGCCGTGTTTTGAACCGGTCGGTGGTCTATTTGTTATTCAGTCTTTTTTAACGTCAATCATCAGTCTATAAAGAATAATGGTTTTTTACTTTGCCTTGGACAATAAATTTGGCCGAGTTGGTTCCCAGTGGAGGAAAATAGAACCACCCTAGCTCTTCCTGTCGTTCCGGTGCACCTTCCTGTTGTAAAAGGCGACTAAACAGACAGCTCAAGATAAAGTGCCCGCCTTGCTAGATAAAGCGCTCTTATGACGTGGGACCAAAAATCATAGTTGGCCAAATGTGGGTGCTAATACACCTCTGCCTCTGATTATCTTACCTAAGAAATAGTCACAAATCAAAAGCAATGAAGAGTGATGAGATTTTTAAAATCATGAACCAGTACAAGTACCTAATACCTAACGATTAAAATGTTATGCGCTTAAATGGACGTTTAATTTGATTAAATGATTCGTTGCCACCAGTGGTATGTATATTATAATTGTTAATCAAATGCAGTAATGAATTAATGAATAATACCTATAAACTAAAATCCATACACTATACAGGGTTGCTAGAACCAAGCGTTGCAGTGACTCATTCCTATGCAGCATCACTAAGACCTGGAACTCCCTGCTAGCTCACGTGTTTCCTTCTTCCTACAGTCCCGGGTCCTTAAGCGGGCTGTGAAAAGGCATCTGGTGAGGCCGTCAAGCTGAGTGCCACCACTGTTAACATGGTACATGTTTACAATGGTGACCCTCTTTCCAAGACTTTAACTTTAGCTTATCTAGTAGCATCAGGCGAGGTGAAGTCATATTGACGTGTCCTTTAAAAAAATAAAAAAAACTTAATCCACATTTTTTTTTTCTATTTTTACTTTTTATTGTCTTTCTCATTGCTTCGTTCGTCAGATTTCATTTAAATTGGATTTTCGATACATAATATGAAGCAGCAACAACTGGTGTTTACCAGTATAGGCTCAGTCCGCCAGTTTACAGCCTTTTAGCTGAGTTACTCACTTTAGTGTACAAAAAATAGGCTACATATTTCCAAAATAGCTGATGATGACAATAAACCATTGAACTTTTGTCTACCTATATTTTTTTATTTTTATGAGAAAAAGTGCAAAAGTAGCAATAATTATTGGGGGTTGCATTACATGGGCGATAAATAAAATGTTCAAGTTGAAGGAACGATCGATATACTACTCTGTCAAGAAAGGACCGGGAAAAAATTACACAAAAAATTTGTTATTCATCCAAATTTATTTTATCACCTTCAAAGTATGCTGCTTCAGAAACGATACACTTAGGTACGCCAACGAATAATCCAATCATCAAAACATTTTTTAAACGCTGTTTCCGGAATTGAGTTTAGTTCTCGCCGCGAATTCTCCTTTATGTCTTCTACTGATTGAAAACGGGTGCCACGAAGTGGTAATTTGAGTGTAGGAAAAAGAAAGAAGTCGGCTGGAGCCATATCTGGTGAATATGGTGGTTGCTCGATGGTATTTGTTGAGTGTTTGGACAAAAATTCGTTCACAATGATGGCCTTGTGCAAAGGCGCATTATCGTGGTGCAAAATCCAAGAATTTTCTTTCCACAAATCTGGCCTTTTTCGTCGAATTTGTTCTCTTAAACGTCGCATAACGCTCAAATAATATTCTTTATTTACCGTTTGACCTTCCGGCAAAAATTCCGAGTGCACAACACCGCGATAGTCAAAGAAAACAGTCAACATGACTTTGACTTTTGATCGACTTTGACGTGGTTTTTTCTGTTTTGGTTCAGTTGGAAGGCGCCATTCCGAAGCTTGTTGACTAGTATGCATGTTAAACTCGTAAATCCATGTCTCGTCACCAGTAACAACGCGTTTCATAAATGTTGGGTCGGTATTGACCCGTTCTAGCATGTCCTCAGCGACTCTCATGCGATTTAGTTTTTGAAGAAAATTCACTAGCCGGGCAGCAACACGTTTCATACCCAAATTATTAGTTAAAATGGTACGGATCGACTCGTGAGATACAGACTTTATAATTATTTCAATAACCTGATATCCTTCTTTTCAATATTAATCACTCGCTTTAAGGTTTCAAAATAATCAAAGAACTATTTTCAAAATAAGCTGATTCATGTTTGTTTCAATACTCATAACTAAATTGTGTTTCTAAAGTGACTGATATTTAATTATATCAAAAAGGGAAGTGGTATACCCGGTCCTTATTCAATTATTAGCAGCAGTGCGAGCAACAGGTTTTTTTTTCCTTTTTTTTTATCGTGCGATAAATTCCCACGGATACTACCCCCACGGAGTCGGTGGAGGTGGTTATGTCGGAATCGAACCGACTAAAACGCACGCCGTCAGCAGTAATCACCTGCGTCAGCCGGTACGAGAGGCTGCCGTGTGGCCTCTCTAGCCACTCCTCCATGATGGGTCTTACCGCCGCTATTACGGCGTGCCCTGCGCTTGGTCGCCCAAGTCGTAGCTCCCATTCCGCTACCATGTTCCTGTGGAGCTGAGACCTCACGGCTCGAATTTCTTCGGGCTCGGGTTCCCGTCCCTGCTCGCGCGCCTCCTTTCGGTACCGATATAGCATCGAAAGGGCTCTCGCATCCAGGTTCCATGGTAGGGATCCGGCAAGGAGATTCGCCGCCTCTCAGGATATCGTGCGTTACCCCCTGATAGCCCTGCTGGCCATTGCAAGCTGCGGACCATGCAGCAGACGTGCATTATGGACCGACAAGGTCTCCGCCCATATTGGGCACCTATATAGGGCCATGGACCGCATGACTCCCGCGTAGAGTCTCCTACAGGAGTCATCCGGCATCATGTTGGGCAGCAGCCGCCCCAGAGCGGCAGCTGTGTCCTTCAATTTGGGGGCCACGGGCCGTCGAGCACGAGCCCCAGATATTTCATCTGGGGCTTGATGCCGATGGAAATGTCTCCCACTATGAGGCTGGAATCCTCCGGCGGCACGCGCCGAGGCCCATGAAAGAACATGGCCTCGGTTTTATGCAGAGCCACCTCGAGACCCAGCCGCCGAATCCGCTCCACGACTTGGGCGACCGCGTTCGTGGCCTTCAGAATCGATTCACGGTATGTAGCCCCACATGCCGTCACCAGCGTATCGTCCGCATAACACGTGACAGTGGCACCGTCAGATAGTGATAGCGACAGTGTTGCAAAATCACAGGAATCACAGCCAAAACTTCGTGCTTAGCAACACGTAACCCGAACCGGCCATGTGATCCGTCAACCCGTAGGTACGGTTCGCATGATTAAATAAATAAATAAATAAATATTCCACAACATTCTACACAACGCTATCTATGTGATTAGGTATTGTATGTTGAAATGAAATGATTTGGGTTCCGTAAGAAAAACATATTCTACAACATTCTTCACAACGCTATCTAGACCGACGGTAAGCTTTTAAAGCTTGGGTTATGGAATCTAGAATGCGGATAACATACTTATATACTTTTTTTTTTGTAAATACATACATATTATACATAGAAACACCCAGACCAATGCAAATAGTCATATTCATGCATACAAATATTTGCACTGAACGGGAATCGAACACGCACCTCCTGCGTGGCAGTCACGTGCACTACCGCCACGCCACAGAGGCTGTATATTTTATTTTTGTTGCTTTAATAGAATAAAGTTATTATTATAGATAGTACAGATGGAGTTATGACATTTTGTGTCTAACCTAACGAATTCGTTTAGGGAAACATTACTTTTGGAACAAATTATGTTATGTATTTATATTGATAAAATAATACTGAACATTAAGAGGATTAGTTTATACATTGCATTAGTATTATACGGAACTCAGTTGTTAAATAAGTTCAAGGGTTATTTTATTACCTATGAATACTGGGGCCTTACTCCGAAAAACGAACGAACGTTCGAACGAACAAACAACGACCCGAACGAACACGAACCATTAAAGTTACTCCGAAAACCTTTCGTTGACGACTGACGTATTCCGCCGTTTTCGTAATCATAGACAAACGTTCGAATCTAGATAAATAGTTTGGACCAATAATACCTACTTTAAAAATCTAAAAACCGTTAACAAAATGAAAAATCAAAAAATATAGTTGTATTCTTGTGAAAACAGCGTCAAATTAAAATATGTATGAGATTTTGGTTACAAAGTTACCGTTAGATCACCAAAATGTAATTTTTCAAGGATTTGCGTAATATTATGGCACAAGGGTTTTAAAGTTCATTCACATTAGAATGAACTTTAAAACCCTTGTGCCATAATATTGTTCTATGGTTTTGGTCCAACAATAAAAATCTCGCCATTTTATTCGATTAAAATTCAACTCCGAAAGTCTTACGATAGCTATATAGACGTCGTTGAATTTCAAAAAGGGTAAGCAGGGGTAATGACGCCCACTGGGTAATGGCGCTCACCCCTGTAACTCTGTCAAAATGCAATGTAGCAACACGAAACGCCGAGTGAGATGAGCGGGGTAGATAGAAGCCTCTAACAGATTGGGATGCAAACGGCCAGTCAACGCATGTCATGCGACTGTAAAGTGCGTTTTTTTTATTGTGGCCGCACTGATGTAATTACCCCGTATTGTACAAGAAAGTTCTTCGGAGAGTTATGACGCAGATGACAGTGATGACGAAATGAATGCAGACGATAAAAATTATAACAAATTTATTATGTGCGTGGAATTCAGAAAAAAATAACGAGTTGCGGTATCGCTGCACCATCTGCGGGAGCTTAATAATTAATACCAATTTGTTATTGTAGACTTTACTTTTATTGTATAAAAAAAAATACAAGGTTGATCTCATTAATATATTTATTAAAATGCACCTAACTTATTACATTCTAAAAAAACATGTTAGTAAACATCACTCATAACCCTGAGCGGTATTACCCAAAAGGCAGGGGCAATGCCGCTCAAACGTGTTTTTTTTTTAAGTTTTCCTACTACTAGTAGGTAAAAGATTTAAGATTTAGATTAAAATGCTGATTCCTCGATAGTTAAAGACTTTGTAACATTTATTAATTATTATTTTTAATAGATATTTAAAAAAATATACCGTGTTTGCTAAAAGTGAACGCCATTCCCCCTGCTTACCCTAATAATCCGCAAGATTACTTGTCAAACAACGACTGTTAACGACTACGAAATCGTCAAATATATTTTGGGAGTAGGTACACTGACAACGAACGAGAACGTCAATGTCAAACGTACGAAGACGGATCCGAAGCCCGACACGAAACACTTTCGGGGTAGCTAAATGACAGAAACGTCAACGGATACGAATAGTTTCGTTTTTCGGAGTAAGGCCCCTGGTATGTCACGTTGTTCGGTTATGTACAGTCAGCGTCAATAGTAGCTGATCAAAAACTGAGTTCCAAAAGTAATGACTCTATAATTTTTTTCAATAACCTGACTTACTTCTTTTCCATATTAATCACTCGCGTTAAGGTTTCAAAATAATCAAAGAACTATTTTCAAAATAAGCTAATTCATATTTTTTCAATATTCATAACTAAATTATGTTTTTAAAGTAACTGATATTTAATTATATCAAAATAGTCAGACAAGAAGGGTAGTGATATACCCGGTCCTTACCAGTGCGAGCTGCAAGGTCAGCAGCACGAGTGTGACGCCCCTTTTTTTTATCATGCGATAAATCCCTACGGATACCACCCCCACGGAGCCGGTGCAGGTGGTTATGTCGGACTCGAACCGACTAAAACGCAGGCCGTCTTGGGTCCTTGGTTGCCGGAGGTGAGATTGCCAAAAGCATATCTCTCGCACCCCGGCAGACCCAGGACCACTTTCGAGATGGTCCCCTTCGGGTTGTGGGGACCAGTGTCCCTATCTAGCCCCGGTTACGGGGAGGCGCACTTTGCGCCTTTATGGTGAGTGTGAGGACTCCCACCGCCAGAGCCGCCACTAGGACCCGCCTCGGCGTTTCCCACGCCGGGCACTCAGTCAGCGTGTGCAGCTCTATGTCCTCGCTCGCTCGCATCACAGTGATGGCACTCGGACGTTGGTTCCTTCCGGATCCGACACAGGTAACTCCCGAAACACCCGTCTCCGGTAATCACTTGCGTCAGCCGGTACGAGAGGCTGCCCTGTGGCCTCTCTAGCCACTCCTCCATGATGGGTCTTACCGAGTGTGACGCCCCTGGTGTTGCACATGTCTATAGGCCAATGTTACCGCTTCCTATCAGGTGAGCCGTGTGCTTGACTGCCCCCTAAGTGGTATAAGAAACTGCTATTCTCTAACTTTTACTAGTCGATGAGCCCGCAGCAATCGACCAATAACCTCATAGAACAAGGTTGTGCTCGCCAACGATTCTATGATGGGATTTGTCGATTGCTCTACGACAAACCAGCAGCGCTGTGTTAATTTTTGCAACCGGTGCTTTATTGTAAAAAAAAACAACATAAGCGTAAAGATACCTAGAAAATTATAGCTGATAGACTTAAAATTAACACCACTTATTGAACGTAAAAGTTTATTTCGCAACTGATGCTATGATATAAAAATTGGTAATTTGAAATAGCCACAACATTGTAACTAAAAAATCTTACCATTTGCATAGATACCGGAAAGATTAAAAAATTAACAAATCACTTAATTAATGTTAAGGTTTTGAATGGCATCTTTAGGATCGGGTATGGAAATGCGAAAGTAACACAGTCTGTCTGTATTTTACGCTTTCACGCGTAAACCACTGACCGGATTTTGATGAAATAGGGGTAGATTAGACTATGAGAAAGGACCTTGGTTATGTTTGGTCGCGATACGCGATACGACCGCGATCGCGAGCGTGGGCCGTGGGCAAAAGTTAGTTATCTACACTGATGATGTTCCCGTATGGACATGACCATGTTCTTACATATACATTCCGTAAACATGACAATTCTTGACAAGCCATAAAATAAAAGGCAGAACACAATATTATATATCAGAATCACAATATTATATATAATATATATCAGAACCATATTTTACCAGGTCCGGCGTGAGCCAAGGGAGTAACCTTGGACCTCTGGAATTCATTATAATGATTAATGATCTACCCGGAGTAGTCCAAGATGCGAAATGCTTAATGTTCGCAGACGACCTTAAGCTTTCCCTCCCTATAAGTAACTTAGAAGACTGCAAGAGGTTGCAGAAAGACATAGACAGGGTGGTAGCCTGGAGTAAAAATAATCACTTGCAGTTTAATACTTCAAAGTGCGTGGCAATCACCTTCTCTCGTAAGCACGCACCCGTCTCGTATAATTATACTGTCGACAGTACGCAGATGGTAAGGGTCACTGAAATTAGGGATTTAGGTGTTAGTCTTAATGCTGAGCTGAGGTTTAGTGATCACATAGTTACATGTTGTAAAAAGGCGTATAGGAATTTAGGTTTTATTCTAAGAACAGTAAAGGACTTCGAAAACCTAAACACAGTTACTTCCTTGTATAACGCGTTGGTACGAAGTCAGTTAGAAAGTAACGCAATCATCTGGGCTCCGCATGAAGTTAAATATAGCCTCATGTTGGAGCGAGTGCAAAATAAATTTATAAGATTTTTGTATTGGAGAAAATATGGAGTATACCCATTGTACCCGTTAATGTACCCCACATTATTTGTTCTGGGTATGGTGGGATATAATGAGTTAAAAGTCAGGAGGCAACTCGCATTCGTCTCTTACCTATTCAAGGTATTTAAGGGGTGGATACAGAATGCCGACTTATTAGGGCAAATCAGCCTATGCGTTCCGGATAGGTACGTGTGGCGGCGCCGCCGGCCGCCGCTGCTCGCGGTGCCGAGCGGGCGCACCAACCTGTTGAGCGAAGCGCCACTGACGCGGGCCCTGCGCACATTAAATATTATTGCGGATGAAGTAGACCTATTCTGTTGCTCGCTGGGTGGATTCACAGTGATAGCATTAAAAGTTATTTGTTACTATAGTAAGTAAGTAGATATAGCACTATCGTATTGGGCACAACCTGTAAAGATAGATGTTTTAAGAAATTAAATAAATAAATAAATAAATAAAATAAATAAATTTATTTAAACCAACATATTCTGAAAAGGTTTAGGTTCGACAAAAGTTTTATTCTTATTTCAGGTACTTTTGAAAATTTCTGATACTGCTTTACTTTAGATAGATAGTATTTTTTGCATTATGAAAATATTATGCAACAAACACTTTTGCGAAGCGATTTTGTCAGACTATTGTGACATATCTTGCAATGCATTTCTTTTGGACAACTCAGATACTACGTTACTATTGATGTTGACTGTACATGAACTATTGTGGTAAGGTTGATTATCTGCTAAATAAATTTTAGACAGTATATCATATTACTAATGCAATTTATTAGTAATAATTTTAGCGTAAGTTGTAAACTGCAGATATGGCAAATGTTTATAATTTTTAATCAAATGCTATGTCCGTTCTAGGTGTATTTTTGCTAAATTTTCGCTGTTTAGCAATCGATTTTTATTTAGTAGGTTTACAAGTTCTATATTCATTCTGTTTTTAACATCCCTATTAACAACACGTATATTTTCCAAAATGGGCAATTATCAAGCTAAAGACAACGTCGCCGTAGTCCAGGCACAAATAAACACCACATCCGAATTATCTGAAAAGATAAACGTCATGGGCATTGTTTTAATAATTTTGGCAGTATTGCTAACTGTCCTGATTCTCTACGGCGTTAGAGTATTTTGTAATCGTCGTGTCAAATCATGGTTACATAAGGAGATAGCCAAGTTGAACGTCAGGCCACCCTCCGTGCGGTTCCGGACCGTCCAACCCAAAGCCGCGCCGGCTGCTTTTTTTTTTTTTTTTTTTTTTTTTTATCGTGCGAAAAATCCCCACGGATACCACCCCCACGGAGCCGGTGGAGGCGGTTATGTCGGACTCGAACCGACTAAAACGCACGCCGTCTTGGGTCCTTGGCTGCCGGAGGTGAGATTGCCAAAAGCATATCTCTCGCACCCCGGCAGACCCAGGACCATCTCTTTCGAGATGGCCCCCTTCGGGTTGTGGGGACCAAAATGTCCCCATCTAGCCCCGGTTACGGGGAGGCGCACTTTGCGCCGCCGCCGCGGCCTGCTTCTGCTAGGGTGACAGGCGGCTCCACCGGTCACCCCCAGGCCAGCGCTCATGGAGGACGGAGGTCGTTCTGCGACCTCCGACGTCCGGTTCGCCTTCGCTCTGCACGGGCTTCCCGGGCCCGGAGTCTGGTCCGGACCCGACCGGCCGCCTCCTTCTCGAGCATTACTTGCTCGCAGAAGGAGGCGGCCGCACCCCAAGCGTTTGCGCATCTTACCATCGCTGTGAGCAATGTGGCGAGTGTGAGGACTCCCACCCCCAGAGCCGCCACTAGGACCCGCCTCGGCGTGTCCCACGCCGGGCACTCGGTCAGCGTGTGCAGCTCTGTGAGCCGCGCCGGCTGCTTCGCCGTCGGATACGACGGGAGCTCCCACGGGTTATATAGTTATGTGATACAGTGATATAGAACAACTAGAACGCTCATACTTATAATGTGTCAAAAATGTGTTGTGTATTTTAGTTTTTATGTGTATAACTTTGTAAAAGGGGGGGAATATTGTAGGGACACACACATACATAATTATGTACTCTATACATACATAGTTATGTACAGTCAGCGTCAATAGTAGCTGATCAAAAACTGAATTCTAAAAGTATTGACTCTATAATTTTTTTCAATAACCTGACTTACTTGTTTTCAATATTAATCAGTCGCGTTAAGGTTTCAAAATAATCAAATAACTATTTTCAAAATAAGCTGATTCATATTTTTTTCAATTCACATAACTAAATTGTGTTTTTAATGTAACTGATATTTAATTATAACAAAATAGTCAGACAAGAAGGGAAGTGATATACCCGGTCCTTATTCAAATATTAGTAGCAGTGCGAGCAGCAGGGTCGGCAACACGAGTGGGACCGCCCCTGGTGTTGCACATGTCTATAGGCCAATGTTACCGCTTCCTATCAGGTGAGCAGTGCGCTTGACTGCCCCTAAGTGGTATAAAAAACTGCTATTCTCTAACTTTTACTAGTCGACGAGCCCGCAGCAATCGACCAATCACCTCATAGAACAAGGTTGTGCTCGCCGACGATTCTATGATGGGATTGCTCTACGATGAACCAGCAGCGCTGTGTTAATTTTCGCAACCGGTGCTTTATTGTAAAAAAAAAATAACATAAGCATACAGATACCTAGAAAATTATAGCTAATAGACTTAAAATTAACACCATTTATTAAACGTAAAAGTTTATTTCACAACTGATGCTAGGATATAAAAATGGTAATTTGAAATAGCCACAACATAGTAACTAAAAAATCTTTCCATATACCAGAAAGGTAAAAAAAATTATTGTGTTCTGCTTTTTGTTTTATGCCTTGTCAAGAATTGTCATGTTTACGGAATGTATATGTAAGAACATGGTCATGTCCATGTGGGAACGTCTTCAGTGTATTATAGATAACTAGCTTTTGCCCGCCGCTGCGCTCGCGATCGTGGCCGTATCGCGCATCGCGACCAAACATAACCTAGGTCCTTTCTAATAGTCTAATCTACCCCTATACTAAATTTCATCAGAATCCGTTCAGTGGTTTACGCATGAAAGCGTAAAATACAGATAGACAGATAGACAGTGTTTTTTTTTATAACCGTGGGGGAAAATCCTTCATGGATGTTATGCCGGACTCCTACCGACTAAAAACCCCCACGGTAACGCCCAGAAGCCTATGGTTCCCAACCATAGGCTCCGGGTAAGCCCTCGGAAGGTTGTCCCAGGACTCCGCCATCAGACCTACGGCTACAATTGCGGCCTCGCCTAGGGGGTGGTTCGGGTGCTATCCCGCGTCTATGGGGGGTTTTCGGGTGTTATCCCGCTTCTTAGGGGGGGGGGGGGGGCGTGCGTGAATCCCTCACGTCACGCTGCCGTCATGGGCCTGCTTCTGTAAAGACGGTGAGCAGCCAACTCACCGTCCTCAGGCCCTCGGTCATGGATGCCGATGGCACAACCGGTGACAAATCATGGTTATAACACAATAATTTTTTTTACCTTTCTGGTATATGGAAAGATTTTTTAGTTACTATGTTGTGGCTATTTCAAATTACCATTTTTATATCCTAGCATCAGTTGTGAAATAAACTTTTACGTTTAATAAGTGGTGTTAATTTTAAGTCTATTAGCTATAATTTTCTAGGTATCTGTATGCTTATGTTATTTTTTTTTTACAATAAAGCACCGGTTGCGAAAATTAACACAGCGCTGCTGGTTCATCGTAGAGCAATCCCATCATAGAATCGTCGGCGAGCACAACCTTGTTCTATGAGGTGATTGGTCGATTGCTGCGGGCTCGTCGACTAGTAAAAGTTAGAGAATAGCAGTTTTTTATACCACTTAGGGGCAGTCAAGCGCACTGCTCACCTGATAGGAAGCGGTAACATTGGCCTATAGACATGTGCAACACCAGGGGCGTCACACTCGGTAAGACCCATCATGGAGGAGTGGCTAGAGAGGCCACAGGGCAGCCTCTCGTACCGGCTGACGCAAGTGATTACCGGAGACGGGTGTTTCGGGAGTTACCTGTGTCGGATCCGGAAGGAACCAACGTCCGAGTGCCATCACTGTGATGCGAGCGAGCGAGGACATAGAGCTGCACACGCTGACTGAGTGCCCGGCGTGGGAAACGCCGAGGCGGGTCCTAGTGGCGGCTTTGGCGGTGGGAGTCCTCACACTCACCATAAAGGCGCAAAGTGCGCCTCCCCGTAACCGGGGCTAGATAGGGACACTGGTCCCCACAACCCGAAGGGGACCATCTCGAAAGTGGTCCTGGGTCTGCCGGGGTGCGAGAGATATGCTTTTGGCAATCTCACCTCCGGCAACCAAGGACCCAAGACGGCCTGCGTTTTAGTCGGTTCGAGTCCGACATAACCACCTGCACCGGCTCCGTGGGGGTGGTATCCGTAGGGATTTATCGCATGATAAAAAAAAGGGGCGTCACACTCGTGCTGCTGACCTTGCAGCTCGCACTGGTAAGGACCGGGTATATCACTACCCTTCTTGTCTGACTATTTTGATATAATTAAATATCAGTTACTTTAAAAACATAATTTAGTTATGAATATTGAAAAAAATATGAATTAGCTTATTTTGAAAATAGTTCTTTGATTATTTTGAAACCTTAACGCGAGTGATTAATATGGAAAAGAAGTAAGTCAGGTTATTGAAAAAAATTATAGAGTCATTACTTTTGGAACTCAGTTTTTGATCAGCTACTATTGACGCTGACTGTACATAACCGAACAACGTGACATACCAGTATTCATAGGTAATAAAATAACCCTTGAACTTATTTAACAACTGAGTTCCGTATAATACTAATGCAATGTATAAACTAATCCTCTTAATGTTCAGTATTATTTTATCAATATAAATACATAACATAATTTGTTCCAAAAGTAATGTTTCCCTAAACGAATTCGTTAGGTTAGACACAAAATGTCATAACTCCATCTGTACTATCTATAATAATAACTTTATTCTATTAAAGCAACTAAACAGCAAATAAAATATACAGCCTCTGTGGCGTGGCGGTAGTGCACGTGACTGCCACGCAGGAGGTGCGTGTTCGATTCCCGCTCAGTGCAAATATTTGTATGCATGAATATGACTATTTGCATTGGTCTGGGTGTTTCTATGTATAATATGTATGTATTTACAAAAAAAAAAGTATATAAGTATGTTATCCGCATTCTAGATTCCATAACCCAAGCTTTAAAAGCTTACCGTCGGTCTAGATAGCGTTGTGAAGAATGTTGTAGAATATGTTTTTCTTACGGAACCCAAATCATTTCATTTCAACATACAATACCTAATCACATAGATAGCGTTGTGTAGAATGTTGTGGAATATTTATTTATTTATTTATTTAATCATGCGAACCGTACCTACGGGTTGACGGATCACATGGCCGGTTCGGGTTACGTGTTGCTAAGCACGAAGTTTTGGCTGTGATTCCTGTGATTTTGCAACACTGTCGCTATCACTATCTATTTTGTTATTTAAAACAAAGGTATCATCTTTTACTAGGAAAGCTGGCTTCAACCTGTCAATTGATATGTGAGCTTCACGACCGGGCAACTGAATTTTGAGAACTCTTGGACCTCTATCCAGTACTCTAAACGGTCCGTCGTAAGGCGATTTTAGGGATTTGTGAACCCTATCATCCCGTACAAAAACACAATTACAGCTATGTAAATCCGAATGAACGAATATTTTACGTGAACTTGACCAGTATTTTGTTGGCCGAAAACTAGCGATGTATTCACGAATTTTGTTAAATAAACTAAACTGGTCTCACGGGTCTTTTGAAGTATCGTAGAATTCACCGAGCAAACGTAAAGTTTTACCGAAGGTTAATTCTGCTGCACTTACTTCGTTATCAGTGCGCATCGCTGCGCGAAGCCCCGGCAAAACGTAGGCAATTCCTCAACCCAAGTAGTACTAGTATGCAAACGGGCCATAAGGGCAGTTTTCAACGACCTATGCCATCTCTCTATGGCACCATTACTTTGGAGATGGTAAGGAGTCGTGTGAATTTTATGGATACCTAAAAATTTCAGCAATTTTGTAAACAAACTGGATTCAAACTGACGACCTTGGTCACTAGTGATACGTACTGAGCAACCGTACCTAACTATCCATCCTTCATAAATACATTTAGCAACTACTACTGCGGTTATCTATAGTATAGTATAGTACCTAAAACCTTGTGGACTAGTCGGGAGGAGTCCCACGATATCAACTTGAATTTGTTCAAACCTAGAGACCTCAGGAAACTTTCCCAACTCTGAAACGACGTGGCGGTTGACCTTCGACCTTAGACATTGTAAACATACCTTAGTCCAATGTCCTACATCTGCATTTATACCCGGCCAAAAGAAATGTTTAGAGACCATCTTACGTATTATGCGTATACCAGGATGGCTCAAATTATGAACGCTCTCAAAAGTAATTTTTCTGAATGCCTCGGTTAAATGGGTCTAATCATGTTAGTAGAATCTCACAATAAATTTGCTTATTGCAAGTAGGTAACAAAACTTGTTTTAATTTTATAGAGCTATCGTTATCTTTGCTTCGCGTCACCCGTAACAAGTACTCATCTTTCACCTGCGCCTCAGCGAGTGCATCGAAATCCAGTACAGTCGGGCAAAAAATAGTTTCTACGCGAGATAAAGTATCGGCAACAATATTATTTTTGCCACTAATGTGTTGTATGTCCACTGTAAACTCGCTAATAAAAAGAAGATGTCGGGTCCTTCTCGGAGTATCCTTATCCTCCTTACCGATTTTTGAAAATGTATGACATAAGGGCTTATGGTCCGTATACACTGTCAGAGGTCAACCTTCAAATAACTTACGAAAATATTTTACCGATTTATAAATGGTTAAAAGTTCACGGTCAAATGTTGAATATTTTTGTTCAGTCGGTGTAAACTTCTTAGAAAAGTATCCTAGCGGTTTCCATGAAGCTTTAACTCTTTGCTGCAATACGGAACCCATACAGGTATTGGATGCATCCGTCATCAAAGCAAGTGGAGTATTTGGCAAAGAGTGTTTTTTTTATCGTGCGCAAAATCCCCACGGATACCACCCCCACGGAGCCGGTGGAGGCGGTTATTACGGACTCGAACCGACTAAAACGCACGCCGTCTTGGGTCCTTGGTTGCCGAAGGTGAGATTGCCGAAAGCATATCTCTCTCACCCCGGCAGATCCAGGACCATCTCTATCGAGATGGTCCCCTTCGGGTTGTGGGGACCACAGTGTTTAGGCTGTGCGTTGTCTCTAAGTCAATCAGTCAGTCAGTCAGGACCAAGAGTTTCATATAATTATATATAGGTGACGTAAACTTATTAGTTTTAAGTTTAGTAGTTTAGTAGAAAAAGAATTTAATTTAATTTTAATTTGACAGACAGAGCAAAATCCATAAGGCCAATGAACGCACTAATGTGTAACAAACAAAGCTAAGTGTGTCTATGAATATAATGAGAGTCAAAAGTCAAGTACGTAAGGTACAGGCAGCATAAGAAAGATGTTATTGAACAAAGTACTCAAAATAATCTTATTTTAGATTTTTTACCTCCTTCCAATTGACTTGTTGAGATTCGAGTTGACCTTCAGTTCGGACAATAATACCATTTAAATCGATAAAATAGTTTGATTTGCTTCTAATACGAGAGTTTTAAGATCATTTTGAGACTTCTTTGTCAAGATATTTCTGATGCTGACTGTACTCAGGTAATCAATTTTGCAGTGCTTTTTTTATTTATTTACTTATAATATAATATAATAATATAATAACTTTATTGATATAAAAATACATTTTTACTTAAATAATGAATGGAACCTCCTTTTAAGCACATAAATGCCTGTGTCAGGAGACTTACAGCTAGCCAGTCACATAAGTTATAGGTACTTTATTCCTTTTCTGACTTATCGATCTCATTCGTCATGTAAAGTTAAATCCAACTATTTACTTTCCTCCAAGTACGGTCGAGAAGTTCCACCGCCACTCTATATATATACTTTACTAGCTTTTGCCCGCGGCTCCGCCCGCGTGGATGTCGGTTATCGCGACCAAACATAGTCTATGTCCTTTCTCAAGGTCTAATCTACCCTTATACCAAATTTCATCAAAATCGATTCAGTGGTTTAGGCGTGAAAGCGTAACATACAGACAGACAGACAGAAAGACAGATAGACAGACAGACAGAGTTACTTTCGCATTTATAATATTAAGTATGGATATGGATTAATCTTTGTTTTACGCCTGAAGGTCCGTGATAAAATTGTGGATAGATGCTAATTCTGTATTGTCAAATCTAACTAAAATACGCTAGAAATCTATGAAATGGTATCTATACACCCAGATTGCATTGGCGTTTCCTAAAAAAAGATTTTGGACACAGTTTCGATAGCAAAATCATTAGGCGATTGGCACACTGCAACGCTCGACGCGGCGTCGCGCGTCGACGCGCGTGGCGCGGGAGAGCTAGTATAGTCCGAGAGATATTAGAATTTTTTTGGTAGGTAGGTGTGTGAAGTAATCTAAAATTTTGAGAAAAGTAAAGTAAAGCCATCCGGCCATTAGCTCGATAGCCCAGACTATATTAAGAACGCTAGAGATGAAAAGAAAATGATTAGAAGTGCAAGCTATTTTCGACTTATTGACATGACATAGTAACTAATTTTTTTTCTTATATTCGTGATCAGCGTCATCTATAAACGCGAAAAGAGACGTAACTAAGAAAATGCCATTTAGGTTGAAAGTCGCTTGCAGTCTCTGCGTGTTCCAATAACGAGCCTAAACAGTGGTGTCGGCTCCAATACCCGATATTGGGCATCGATATTTGACTTCCTCCGATCTCGGATATCGGATATTGGATATCGGACGTCAGTGGATGTGAAAGCGCTCTAAATTTGCCGTTAAATAGTCATGTTGCATTGCAATAATATTAATTTAAAATTCGTCTCAATTACCTACACAGAAATTTCTAACAGCTCTCGGACTAAAAATCCCTCGAAAAACACGCGCGTGAATGCAGATTTCAGTGTGCCATACCTCGCGTTTTCTGCTTGTACGCGCGTATTCTGCGGCAACGCGCGTGATTGCGTTGTCAGTGTGTGGGACCCCGCGTTTTTCTATACAAAATGAGCTCCGTAGAGGGGACGAGCGCGACGCCGCGTCGACGCAACAACGCTCGACGCCGCGTCGCGCGTCGCAGTGTGCCAATCGCCTTAGGTGGGTTATCAAAAATCAGTGTTTAAAAATTATTGTAACATCATTCATTGCCTCCGATAGTTCGTAAGAAGATCGGTAGATGCCTCCACCGTCGCCGTAAGAACGGATAAATAGAAGGGAAATTTGAATCACATCGGGCGTGTCTCGGTAGCAGAATTGGTCAAGGCATTCCCCCTGTAAGGCAAAGACTGCGGGTTCGAAACCCGCCCGAGAAGATTTATTTTTCCCTATGTATTCGATAACATAAATATGATTTATTTTCGTGAAAAATGTGTGAAGAAATATTTATACTTCCTCGCGGTAGAGGTAAAGTTTTATTTCACAATGGATTCGAGTATTACCATCATGTGACATATCGAACCAACCGAAACAGCTTATAGAGATGCATGAATTACAAAAAAAAATGTGGCACTATAACTATCAATCAGGTAAAAAAGCTTTTTTTGTATATATTTATTTAGCTCACTGCTAAGGTGCCTACTTGGCAAATTTTTTTATGCTCTCACTGCTTTGGTTTTACTTTTTTATTTATTTATCAAATTACATAGTGCAGGCTTAAATCAAGGTATAGTTGTAGTATTTATAAACCACTAAGGTTTGTGCTAATACTACCAGATCCATACTTACAATGCGATTAGGTATTCAGTTGTTATTTTACATAATTAATATAATTTACAAGGTAGGTAGTACACAGATAAATAAGAATTAAGCGGAAACAATAACAATAATATTACATAGTCTGCAGAAAGTGTGATTTTAGTTTTAACTTAATATTATTTGGTGATATTATATTTATAGATGATTTATAAGGCGAAGAGTAGATATGAAGATGTGCGTTCACCGTACATATTGTTAGCGCGTACCGTGCATAGTTGGTTTCGAGCGACGGCCCTCGTGTATATAGGATGTTGGATTTTATTTTGTAATTGATCATTAAAACATTGTTCCTTCAGTAGTATAAATTGAAATTGAGTTGGTGCAGGTAGTACATTGCACTGTTTAAATAATTGGTTTTCGTCATTTTGGCATTGGGTTTTGGTATTTTTTGACACGATATTTTTTAGTAATTTCACTTGGAGTTTATAAATTTGATTGATGTAAGTTTCGAATGTGCGACCGTAGCTACTGAGTCCGTATTGTATATATGATTCAGCCAGTGAGTTGTATAGCATAATTTTTGTTTTATACGGTATACAGTTTTTGATAGTTATTAGATTATCCAGGAACTGTCTCAACTTATTACAGACGTGTTCGATATGCTTACCCCAATTAAATTTGTCATCAATTTCCAATCCCAGATACTTGTGTGAATTTACTAAATCTATGAGGGGACAGTTGCATGCGCTATTTGAATCATGCAGGCAACTATGTCATAAGTGCAGTATTTGATACTATTGCTCATGCCATTTACATATGCTAGGAAGTACAGGGGTCCCAGGACTGATCCTAGTGCCGTGCCCTTTGTAACTTCGATAAGTTCGCTCTGTGGATTGCCAACCCTGACAGTAAATTTTCTGCTATGAAGATAGCTTGTGCACCATTCTAATAACGGTCCACGTATTCCACAAAGGTTTAGGTTGTGGATTGTTTGCTTATGGTCTAGTGTATCAAACGCATGCGAAAAATCAATAAATACTGAAAACACCGCCATTTTTTGGTTAAGGTACTCGTTTACTTGATCGGTAAATTTTGATAGTAACCCCGAAGAGCTTTTCCCAGTTTGAAACCCGTATTGGTTGCCGTAGATCACGTTGTGTTTACTGAAGAACACGTGTTACACAACGGTGTAATAGGCGGATCGCTGACATGCATAGCCTCATGTATTGCGCATCGCAACAGCGGCCCGGCACGAGGCGCCGACTCAGCACAAGCATTCCGAGTAATAACGTCATACACATTATTGCAACATTTTGTAACTAGAATAATAATTAGTGTTTGTGAATTCATTCTTGGTACTAACATTGTCCGATTATCACTACCTTAGAGTTTAAGTTACCATTGTAATTTTTAAATTAAAATTAGTTAAAACAATTTTGGTTTTTTTTGCATCCTCCGGCTCCAGCCTTCGTAATTGGCGCAGTCGGTAGGATAGTCGTAAAATATAGAGTCAGTGCATCGAGCAAAGATCGTAGTGGCTATCCAGAACCTACCAGTGCTGCAGTCACGAGGTGTATCCAGACATCGATACCGCAGAAAATCCAATCATGTTAATGTAAGTACTCTAGAATAGTTCTTGAGTTGCTTCCTTCTTATTTTTACCATACCCGTGTAAAACTTTCCAAGATTTTCCATCCCAGGCAATCGAGGAACCCTAGGTTAGCTAAACAATCTAGATCAGATTTATTAGATCGTCCTAGAAATATAGGTTCTAGCTTTTTAGATAGCAGTAATACAAAAATGGCGAAGATAGATGCTATTTTTAAAGCTTTGCGCATGGTGCCCGAGTTTGACGGGAACACCAATGTGTTAACGCGATTTATTAGATTGTGTGACCAGTTGGTGCAGGCTTACGTGTCAGCAGACCCAGGTAAGGAGCTTAGTAATTTAGCCTTGTTGAACGGTATCCTCAACAAAATAACAGGATGCTAGACTGATTAACACGAACGGAATTCCTGAAAATTGGAATGGCATTCGTAGCGCACTTATTAATAACTTCGCAGACCAACGTGATGAGACCTCATTATACAACGACTTGGCGTTGCTATCCCAAGGTTCGTCCATTCCGCAAGAATACTATGAAAAATGTCAAAACTTATTTTCCACTATAATGACCTATGTTAGTTTGCATGAGGCGGTAACCACCACTATAGAAGCGAAACGTTTGCTATTCCAGAAGCTAACCTTACAGTCTTATGTACGTGGACTTCGCGATCCCTTAGGCTCACGCGTTAGGTGCATGCGTCCCGCGACTATTGAGAAAGCATTAGAGTATGTTCAGGAAGAGATGAACACCCTCTACTTGCAGCAACGCAACGAACGGTTGCCAGAAAGGAAGCTGCAAAATCCAAAGCCACGTCAAACCTTTCCTCCAGTTCCTCTCGACAGAACGCGATTATGCCGCCCTACGGTCCACCACACATGTGGAGACCTAATTTTAACCAATTTCCCCAACAGCAAGGTCCCTCGCGGACGCAACAAATGTTCAGCGCGCGACCCCCGAATTTTAATCCGCAGAATAGCGCATTTAGGTTCCAAAATAGAGGGCCTAACCCGAATTTCAACCCCCAGGATAACGCATCTAGATCCCAAAATAGAGGGCCTAACCCGAATGATAACCCTAAGCCAATGAGTGGTGTATCCCATTTTGTCTCGAAACCCATGGGGTTCCGTGGACATGATTGGTCGACACAGGGGAACCCACCTCCTTCAAATTATTTTAGGGCTAGGGAAGTTAATGTTAACGAGTGTTAACGATCCTTAGCCATACTATTACGACAATACCGAATACTACTATGACGGTAACCAGTACAGCTATGACGAACAACCCTACCAACAATATGACATGCCAGTGATGCAAGAATTAACACCCTACACCGACAACATGTACTATGCAGGTCACGAAGACAGGCGTAGCGAGGACAACAACCACCAAGATGCTAAGAATTTTCAGAAAAGCCCGAGTACAAACGAATTAACACAGAAATTAACTTACATACCCAACGTTCCTTACCGTATATTCAGGTTTCGAACCCACCTTTAAAACTGCTCATTGACACAGGCGCAAACCCGTCCTTCATAAGCCCTGAGACCGTCGAAAGATACTTCTCACACTTACCTTGTACTTATGATCCATTCGAAGTAACTAACGTGCATGCAACTAGCCGTAATGACTATTCTATCCAAATACCTTGTTTTCAGGAATTTAACGATAATAGTAATTTAACGTTTTATATTTACAAATTTCACGAATACTTCGATGGTTTGATAGGTTTAGACCTTTTGAATAAGTGGCAATCCAATATAGATCTTAAAAATAATATACTAGTAACCAAATTTGCGAATAATCCAATAATAATGTATAATTCTCGAATCAATAACTTGTACGAGGATATTATACCTGCCAATTCCTATAAATTAATTAGAGTCCCGGTAAACAGTAAGGACGGCGATGCCTTAGTCCCGGAGCAAATAATTTCAAACTGCTGTATTAACGAGTGTGTTACAAAGATAGAACAGAACCGCGGATATTTAGAAGTTTATAATCCCACACCCAACGATTTAATTTTTTCAATGGACCAGCCAGTTAAAGCAGAAATCTCGTGCAAAGGAAGTTCTATCACGGTTACGCACTGACCATTTAAATGAGGAGGAGCGAGTTAATTTAGAATCATTAATTTCACAATACTCAGACGTATTTTATATAGAAGGAGAACCTCTTACATTTACGAATAAGGTTAAACATAGTATACGTACTACAGACGAAGTAACAGTATATACAAAAACTTATAGATACCCATATGTACATCGCGAAGAAGTTAGGAATCAAATCTCAAAAATGTTGGAACAAGGGATCATTCAGCCATCCTCATCCGCTTGGAGCTCACCAATATGGGTAGTTCCAAAGAAAGCAGACGCCTCCGGTAAAACAAAATGGCGCATAGTAATAGATTTCAGAAAGCTTAACGAAAAAACATTGGATGATAAGTACCCCATCCCGAATATAGCAGATGTATTAGATAAACTCGGAAACTGTCAGTATTTTACAACCCTTGACTTAGCGGATTCCACCAGGTAGAGATGAACCCTGATGACATTCCTAAAACGGCCTTCAATGTAGAGCATGGTCATTTCCAATTCCTGAGGATGCCAATGGGATTGAAGGGCTCTCCGGCTACTTTCCAGAGGGTGATGGACAGCGTCCTCAAGGACCTTCAAAACACAATTTGTTTGGTGTACCTAGATGACATAATCGTCTTCAGCACATCCTTACAAGAACATATGGTCAATCTACGTAAAGTGTTTGATAGACTTAGAGAATCTAATTTTAAGATTCAGATGGACAAATCTGAATTCTTAAAACTAGAAACTGCCTATCTTGGGCATGTAATAACCCAAGAGGGAATTAAACCAAACCCGGACAAAATAGCAGCCATACAAAAGTTTCCACTCCCTAAAACCCCTACCGAAATAAAACGATTTCTAGGACTAGTAGGCTATTATCGCAAATTTATACCCGATTTCGCAAAAATTACTAAGCCGATGACCCAATGTTTAAAAAAAGGTTCGAAGATACAACAACTGATACAAATTATATTAACTGCTTTGAAAAGTGCAAGGTATTACTCAGAAACGACCCAATATTACAATACCCAGACTTCAAAAAAGAGTTTCTACTTACTACAGATGCATCGAACTTAGCAATAGGCGCAATTCTATCCCAAGGTGCCATAGGATCAGACAAACCAATAGCGTACGCGTCACGTACATTAAACTCAAGTGAAATAAACTATAGCACCATTGAGAAGGAGCTTCTAGCCATAGTGTGGGCTACGAAGTATTTCCGACCATACCTCTTTGGTAGACCATTCAAAATTATAACCGATCACAAGCCCTTGCAATGGGTTATGCAGGCTCAAGTTGAGCGAATATAATTACACAGTAGTTTATAAGCAAGGTAAAAGCAATACAAACGCTGATACCTTGTCCAGAGTAGAAATACACAATGAAGAGATAAGTTCCATTGCAGTAAACACATCCGAAAGACCTCCTAGTGAAGGCGGATCCTCCACGCTTACAGCCCATACTAGTGCCGAACACCCCATCCTAGAGGTACCCATATCCGATGACCCCTTAAATAAATTCAATAGGCAGATATGTTTTACAGTTGTAGGCGACATAAAGAAACGTACTACTGTATCTAAACCCTTCGAAACCCATACTCGCACATCCATTCAATTATCCCAGAGTAACCTAGAAACTGACGTAGTTAACGCCATTAAAGAATTTGTGAATCCCAAAAACAGGACAGGCATTATAATACGTCCACCCTTGGCCATGTACCAAATTATTCCGATCATACAAGAGAAATTTAAGAGCTCCTCAATGAACATCATTTGTACAAAATCAGAACTTGAGAACGTTAAGGAATATTTACGCCAACAAGAAATCATTCGTAAGTACCATGAAGGGAAAACCAACCATCGCGGTATTAATGAATGTTATCTGTCCCTCTCCCATAATTACTATTGGCCTAAGATGCGAGAATCCATAACCAAATACATAAACGAATGCAACATATGCGGTCAAGCTAAGTATGACCGCAACCCTGTCAAACAACGTTTCTGTATAGTTCCTCCCCCTTCTAAACCATTTGATGTGGTCCATCTAGACTTATTCACTGCCCAAAACGAAAAATACCTAACCGTAATTGACACATTTTCCAAATACGCACAGGCGTACCATCTAAGAGACGCTACCGCGCTAAGTGTGGTGCAAGCGTTTCTAAAATTCTGTTCACACCACGGTGTCCCTGTAACCTTAATTACAGACCAAGGCCCTGAGTTCACCAACCAGTTGTTTAGTGAATTTACGCGACTCCATAAAATTCAACACCATAAAACCCTAGCGCATTCCCCCAACGACAACGGTATGATAGAGCGTTTACACTCTACCCTTCTAGAACATCTCTGAATTTTAAGATTAGAACACCGAAACGAGCCCGTTATAAACCTAATGACTTACGCTTTGCTAGCCTACAATAGCAGCATCCACAGTTTCACTAAATGTAGACCCTTTGACGTAATTACTGGACACACAGACCCAGGTGACCCATCAGACATAGACTTATCCGTGCACTTGCTACAGCAGTACGTGCAAGACCATCGAGATAAGATGACTAAAGTGGACGAAACTATAAATGAATCCTCGTTACATAACCGTACGGAACTGATTGAAAATATAGACAAGGATAGGGAACCCGAACAGGAATTTGAACCAAATCAACAAGTCTTTGTTAAAAACCCGTTAGCATCAAGACAAAAACTTGCTGCCCGTTACACCCATGATACCGTTCTCGCGGATCTACCTATTCATATCTACACAAGAAAGAAACATGGACCCGTAGCAAAATCACGCCTTAAACGAGCATTCAATACTAAACCATTGTTACAGGATACTTCTGGTACTATTGCCCCACCTGATACGAGCGGAGGAGATACTACTTGAGCCCTTACAAGATGGGCCCGGGTTACTTCCATTTAAATTGGGTGCAACAAAGATAGTATCCCATTATCACTCATTTTTACTTTGTTAGTTTCGATTATAAAATATGCATTTCTTCTACTTTCCAAAACTTTATATCCAGTCAGCCTCAAAAGTAGATGACTACATCCATGTTTCCATAACGCATGAACAACGTAGCATGCAAAAGTCGCTTACCAAGACTAGCGCCAGAATTAGATGAACAACGTAGAAGTACAAAATTAGCCAAACACCAATTCAAATCGCGCCTTGAATCGCGCATACCTCAATTTTTTGTGAAGTTATCCAGTTAAGACTGTAAAAACCATATCAAAACTTAGTAAGTCTCCTTACTAGGTTATCAATTTGATTTTCTGTGGTACGCGTAAAGACCAGACTCCGATATCAAGGACCCAGAGAGATAGTATTGACTCTCCGTTAATCTCTGAGTGTTCAACGGATGTACCCAGTATCGACGTTTTCTCTTCTTGTCTAGCGCCAGTAAAAGTAATCAATTCATCACCACGGTCCATAATACCTATAGGTTTTACAGAAGCGGCCATTTTGAACTGACCGTATAAATTTCTACTACAGTCAACAATCAATTAGCCTATCGCAGTCCACTGCTGAGCATAGACCTCTCTCAATGTTGGGAGGCCTTAGCTTACTGTTTTCACGCTGCGCTGGCCAGACGGGTTGGAACATAGTTTTATTTCGAGGTTTCCTTCTCTCGCAGTGATGTCGTCTGCGTATTTTTTCGTTTGATGTCTTTAGACACTCCTCGGATGAGATGTGGTGGTGATACTGAATTCTTTTCTCGTCACCACACGGATAATATAAAAAAAAACAGCCAGGTGCGAGTCGGACTCGCCCATGTAGGGTTCCGTAGCAGCAAGTAACACAATATAAAAGTTCTTGTTGTTCATATATTTTTAATGTTCCGTAGCCAAATGGCAAAAACGCAACCCTTTCTATAAGGGTTCGTCATGTCTGTCTGTCTGTCCGTCCGTATGTCACAGCCATTTTTCTCCGAAACTATAAGGCCTATTCTGATGAAACTTGGTTAGTAGATGTATCCTAGCGTTGGGTATAGCGAGCGTAATTTGAAATAAATGTTGCATTTATTTTTATAACGTCTGGTCGAAAACCAAAAAATATTCTCGGATTGAAAATAAAAACACCCTTTTTAGGCTAAAATTATGCACAGTCCAAGGTTGCTTGCTGTAGACAACTTACAGACTATTGTTTTCGGAATATGACTGCTATTGTTCGTATGTCATTGGTGTGTCTTTCATTTCCATATATGATAATAGAAGATGCAGGAGAATGTTACTAGATGTACGTTTATAAATATACTTGTTCTGAAAATTATCGTGTCGTGGATAGGGATTTAAAACACATTCATAAGGGATACAGAAATATAAGGGGTATAGGTCTACCAGAATCATGGCACGATTTAAAAAAAAGAATTACGATTTTCATATGCAATGTCGATGTTATCACGTCAAATTCGACGACCTCACGGAGATGAAACTAATAAACGACTATTGATTTAAAAAGACATAACACGCACATGCGCACAAGTCTGACCTGCATACAAAGTTCACAAAGTTAGACATTGATATATACCGAAATGTCAAATATTTTAAAATTCCTGGTCTTTGTAGCGGTTTGACCAATAATTAATGATTAAACGAACTTACCTGTACGTGAAGTTCTATCATAATTATACTCCATGTTTCGCCCTCGAGATTAGCGGTATTATAATTATTCGTAATTCTATTTACCTGTATTATCGCGTTATTGACTTCCACTATCACTAAAGTTGAGAAAAAAGGTGTCGCCACACCAAACTCAATTTTATTATTTTTTTCCGTTTCCGTTTCCTGTCACCTGTCACTGTCACCCGCACTTGCGAGGCCTCAACAGATTCGTTTTCATTACGTTGAGAGATTCATATTTCCGTAACGTCTGGGGCTACTTAGGGAGGGTGGGTGTCTCCCGCTAATCTCTTCGGGCGAAACTTCTCGTATAAATAAATAAATAAATAATTATGATAGAACTTCACGTACAGGTAAGTTCGTAAGCAAAAAGACATCCATACATAGACATACTCTAGTTCCAATACAGACACATATTTTTAATTTTTGCTTGTATGAAGGTATCTTTCCTTCAGTACTAAAGAAATCGGTTGTTCTCCCTATCCATAAATCCGGTGATAAACAAACGATCAGTAATTATAGACCAATCTCTATCCTTCCCTTCGATCTCAAAGCTCTTGGAGCGCATCATTAACAGTAGATTGATAAATTACTTGGAAAAAAATAACCTACTTTCTGATAATCAGTTTGGCTTTAGAACAGGTAAATCTACGAAGGATGCAGTCCACGACCATACAGACTATGTGGTAGAGAAAATGATAAAGGTAAAAAAACAATAGCCATATTCCTGGACTTGGCCAAGGCCTTTGATACGGTCTCGGTGCCACTGCTGATAGATAAGCTTGACAGGTTGGGAGTCCGCGGGAATCAGTTAAAATTAATTGAAGACTACCTCGCTAACCGCTGTCAGTGCACTAAAATCGATAATTTAGTTAGTGATGACTTACCGGTCACACACGGTGTTCCACAAGGCAGTATACTGGGACCAACTCTATTTCTGGTACATCTGAATGATCTCTGTGATCTTACCTTGCGAGGTGGCAAAATTATTGCCTACGCGGACGACACTCCGCTCTTGTTTTCTGCCGACACCTGGGAGGATGTCTATGAGCTTGCCCAGGCGGGCTTTGATACCATATGTCACTGGCTACAGAGTAATAAATTGACACTAAACTCAGAGAAAACTGTATACATACCTTTTTCAATGCGTGATATCATATCACCATCTCCATCATGCTCCTTAATTGCATACGTCTGTTGTAATGATGGGATCTGCCGATGCCCTTCTCTGAGGGTTACAAGTGTGGTTAAGTATCTGGGCATTAATAATCTATCATTTCAAGAACATATAGACTTGACTGCCACTCGGCTACGACGACTAATATACGTATTTAAAAATTTAAGAGATGTTGCGGATCCCAAATTACTCAAAGAGGTCTATTTGGCACTCGCGCAATAGTGGGGTATTGTATTACGGTCTGGGAAGGAGCACAAAAGACTAATATTAAACCTCTTGAAGTAGCTCAAAGATCTATTCTCAAAGTAAGCACATATCGACCCTACTTGTTCCCTACCTATCAACTGTACCAGTCCTGTGGGGTCCTTTCTGTCCGGCAGTTATTCATATTACTTACTTTAATAAAACAACGCTCAACTTTTACCTTTGACAAAGCTACCATGAACGCCATGCGACGTAAAGATATAGTCTTTACAAATAGACCAGCATTTAAACATCAATATGTAAATAAATATTTCCCCTTCTTAGGACCATACACACACACACACACACACACACACACACACACAAACACACACACACACACACACACACACACACACACACACACACACACACACACACACACACACACACACACACACACACACACACACACACACACACACACACACATACAAGGAGGCCTACTTTACACTACTTTACACTTCACAATCCTATTTTGTTTTGTAACTAATAATATCTACTTAATAGTTATAATTATGTGTTTTAATTAATTGTATTACATTTTTATCTACTTAAACTATAATTTGGTTGATAAATCATAATAGGAAATTATGTTTACTGTAATTATTTAATAATTTTATTAATCTTATTTAAATTATTTTAATTTTATAATAATATTGCTCATTAACTAATATTGCTGATTCAATTTCGCTCTTGACATAATGTTACATAACCTTAATAATCTACTTTAAAATGGGCTGTTGTCTGAAATACAGATATTAACTTATCTAATTCAGACACAGATGTTCTATCATATTGTATGCGTTTGTAAATTATACTTAATTTGTACGATTTGCAAAATGTAGTTTAGAAAATAAGTTTTTGCTGGAAGTAAATTATTGTATTGTATTGTATTGTATGAAGGAGAATTCGCGGCGAGAACTGAACTCAATTCCGGAAACAGCGTTTAAAAAATGTTTTGATGATTGGATTATTCGTTGGCGTAAGTGTATCGTTTCTGAAGGAGCATACTTTGAAGGTGATAAAATAAATTTGGATGAATAACAATTTTTTTGTGTATTATTGATTTTTTCCCGGTACTTTCTTGACAGAGTAGTATTACGTGCAATAAAGTTTTGTTCAATAATGTATCAAAGCACTTAAATTGTTTCAATATAACAAACAAAACACTCAATTGATATTTGCAATAAATATTTATGTGATTTCAAATGTTTTGTCTTTTAAAATTCGCTATACGGAATTTTGCAATACAATTATTTTCTTTTTTTTTTAAATTATAAACTATTTTTTATAAAATATTTCACATGTAAAAATATAATTAAACATATTAACATCTAAAATTATCTTGTAGATCCTTAAAAGTCGTACAATTTCTATGTAATTAAGCACATTTAAACTCATTATTCTCAAAATGGCAGTTGAGTGGCTTGACATAGTATTGTATATTCGCATCATCTTGTGCTTGCATTGATATGACTATTTCGGTGCCTTGGTGCTTAAATTAGTTTACATACCGACGTACGCTAACGCCTATTTCCCTCCAGGGTAGGCAGAGACAACAGCCCAAAATTTGACTCATAATGACATGCAAACCTATCGCCGCTTTCGAGTAACATTCTCTTTCAGGCTACACCTATCTCTAATCTCAGTATTCCTCATTCTATTACCCAGCCTTATCCCACATATACTACGCAACGACCACATCATTGCATTCGCTCTACTTTCATGCTTCTTTTCTCGTGCCCAACTTACACTCCCATACATTAAGGTTGAGTACTGGTATGCCATTATGAACCGCCTGTTGTGCCTTTTTCGGCACTGACTGACCACCCATAAAGGAATGTACCTTTTTATTTATAAATGAACTCGTCGATTTGCCTTCACCTCGCCTGATGGTAAGCTAAAGGCAAAGTATCGGAAAGAAGGTCACCATCATAAACATGTACCATGCTAACAATGGTGCACCATTCAGGCAATTTCCGGCAGTCACTATCTTTTAAATATCTCCATCGTAGGTACTTTCCGTCCCTTGTAGAATGTAGTGTAGTATAAAGCCCGGCATTCATTGACATACCAATCCGCCGGATTTGTCGCTGGCGACAAGTATGCGGACAAATCGCCGTGTGTATGTAGTGATGCTTTGTGCGGCTCGCGGCTCGCGGTGCGGCTCCAGGCTCGCCGCCTGGAGACGCGAGCCGCGAGCTGCACCTGAGCCGAGCCGTACGTGTGTGCGACCGCGGAGTTGTCGGTGATCTTCGCCATTCGCCATCGCGCTCTCGTAAGCGCAGGTACTTACTACGTACAATAATAACATGTCTTTCGATGATCAAAAAGTGTTAAGACAGGAATTTAGATAGGTAATTGTTTTTTGTACACCAAGAGATTTACAGTAGGACAAGTATATAGGTAGAATATATGCAGTTTAATGTATATTTTATTCAGTTATTTAAAGAAAAACGTACTTGTGGAAAGTGAAAAGCGAAGCTTTATCACAATAATGGCAGTTCATCTAATAGGTACTATAAAGCTGAAGAGTTTGTTTATTTGAACACAAGAAGAAAAGAAGAAAAGAGTTTGTTGCTTTGAGCATCAATTTCGCCAATGTCCCGTTGTAGAGCTATTAACAAATGAGACAAAGTTGTTATGATTGTTATATTGTTATTATCTTATAATTATGGTGCGTCCACACTTGTGACACGGACAACGGACCGGACATCGTGACATCGCTACAGTACATGTACGCTAAGTGTAGACAGGTTAACGGCTCGACCCGTGACACCGTGACCGTGTCAGTAGGTACCATAAACTTAAAATGCTAACAGACAAGAGTGAGTTTTAGGTGCCAATATGGCCAATAGGTGCAAAATAAAAATGGAGCATTTTTAGACTTATCGTTTTTTGGATAACGCACAAGTCTAATCTCCCTAGGGAGCTTCTGGTAAACTCCCCACAACTTTGTTGGCGGGAGCGGTTGGCTAGGCGGGAGGCGGGAGGCGGGAGGTGGGAGGCGGGAGGCGGGAAGCGTGAGGCGGGAGGCGGGAGGCGGGAGGCGGGAGGCGGGAGGCGGGAGGCGGGAGGCGGGAGGCGGGAGGCGGGAGGCGGGAGGCGGGAGGCGGGAGGCGGGAGGCGGGAGGCGGGAGGCGGGAGGCGGGAGGCGGGAGGCGGGAGGCGGGAGGCGGGAGGCGGGAGGCGGGAGGCGGGAGACGGGAGGCGGGAGGCGGGAGGCGGGAGGCGGGAGGCGGGAGGCGGGAGGCGGGAGGCGGGAGGCGGGAGGCGGGAGGCGGGAGGCGGGAGGCGGGAGGTGGGAGTCAGGAGTCGGGAGTTGGGAGGCGGGAGTCGGAGTCAGAGTCGGAGTCGAAGTCGAAGAAGAACTCAGACTTACAATATTATGTTTGTTTGATCATAATTGATTGAGTACAACCGGAGATATAACTAAAAGTCCCAATAGCCGACATCCATGCGAGCGGAGCCGCGGGCATCAGCAAGTTATTTATACAGGGTTATTTGTAATTAACTAGCATCCTCCCAGGGGTAGGTAGCAGACATCATAAGAATAACGTTTGTTCTACGACTTTAAATAAAAACTGAATACATTACTTGATAATGAGTTTTCAAGCTTTTATTGTTATAACGCGATATTATTGCTTTTTTTTTCTTGTTGAATGGCTCTGTGCTTTGAGCATCAATTTCGCCAATGTCCCGTTGTAGAGCTATTAACAAATGAGACAAAGTGGACCAGGTTATGATTGTTATATTGTTATTATCTTATAATTATGGTGCGTCCACACTTGTGACACGGACAACGGACCGGACATCGTGACATCGCTACAGTACATGTACGCTAAGTGTAGACAGGTTAACGGCTCGACCCGTGACACCGTGACCGTGTCAGTAGGTACCATAAACTTAAAATGCTAACAGACAAGAGTGAGTTTTAGGTGCCAATATGGCCAATAGGTGCAAAATAAAAATGGAGCATTTTTAGACTTATCGTTTTTTGGATAACGCACAAGTCTAATCTCCCTAGGGAGCTTCTGGTAAACTCCCCACAACTTTGTTGGCGGGAGCGGTTGGCTAGGCGGGAGGCGGGAGGCGGGAGGTGGGAGGCGGGAGGCGGGAAGCGTGAGGCGGGAGGCGGGAGGCGGGAGGTGGGAGGCGGGAGGCGGGAGGCGGGAGGCGGGAGGCGGGAGGCGGGAGGCGGGAGGCGGGAGGCGGGAGGCGGGAGGCGGGAGGCGGGAGGCGGGAGGCGGGAGGCAGGAGGCGGGAGGCGGGAGGCGGGAGGCGGGAGGCGGGAGGCGGGAGACGGGAGGCGGGAGGCCGGAGGCGGGAGGCGGGAGGCGGGAGGCGGGAGGTGGGAGTCAGGAGTCGGGAGTTGGGAGGCGGGAGTCGGAGTCAGAGTCGGAGTCGAAGTCGAAGAAGAACTCAGACTTACAATATTATGTTTGTTTGATCATAATTGATTGAGTACAACCGGAGATATAACTAAAAGTCCCAATAGCCGACATCCATGCGAGCGGAGCCGCGGGCATCAGCAAGTTATTTATACAGGGTTATTTGTAATTAACTAGCATCCTCCCAGGGGTAGGTAGCAGACATCATAAGAATAACGTTTGTTCTACGACTTTAAATAAAAACTGAATACATTACTTGATAATGAGTTTTCAAGCTTTTATTGTTATAACGCGATATTATTGAGTCTATGTTTCATTCATAAACTGACCGACTGACCGACCGACGCACGCTCGTTTCGTGCTTGCCGGCTTGCGCTACCGAACAATACCTAGGTACCTACTAGTAACTACTTTCTTCAACAGATTATTAATTGCTGGCGTGGTTTGTTGCGTGTAGAAAGTATAGGTATTTACACTAAGTCCACAATTCCTTCATACTTTACCAGACTTAGGAATGGCTACATAAAAAATCAAAATGATGCCTAAGAAATGCTAAAAATGAAACGTACCTACCTACACTTATTAATTACTTCTTTAGGTAACGATTAATAACATAATACTTAACATGTTATAATGTCTAAACAAATATTTTTGAATGCTGGCGTATTTAAAAAGTGGAATCAGCGTATTTACAATAATTCGGCTTCGGTTCTAATATCCTTTTTAAAAAAAAAAAAAAAAATAGAACTAATAGTTGATTTTTTTACAATATTACTGACAAGTATGTACAATTAATTTTTACCTCTGAGGTTCAAGTCCCGCGCATGCCGATGAGTATCGTGCACTAACGTTGTCCTCAAAGAACTCCAGTATCCTTTCTTATTCCCGTACTGAGTGCCTCGGTGGAGGACCACTATCACTGAACCTGGGCTGGAACTGTCCGTAATCACGTAATTGCTGTGTGGCGGATAACATCGTTGCCCGCCTCGGTGTAGGTAGATTTGAAAACCTTACTGCACATTGGCGGCAGGCTTCTGCCACATTATTATCACACCTAGCAAGCATCTTCACCATTTCCCTGTATTCCACATTGGAATACTGATTAAGCATGACGAAAGTCAGATTTACACAACACGGTAACGCGAAAAATCGTGGCACATAAGGACAAGGGACGCAAACCTGTGACGCGCGCGCATCTAGCGACCGACTGGCGGCTCGCAATAAGAAATGGGTCAAGGTCAAAGGCGTTACCGCCCCGCCATCCAGTGTATTGCATGAATTGATGATACGAGTTTGTTTACCTAATTTTTACGATGCGCGTAAACTGCAGCGTAGAGTTAATAACTTTTAGACGCGAAACTAAATTAATATTTATTTTTGTATGAAAGTAAATTTTAACAAATTTTAAAAAGTCGTAGAAAAACGTGATTACTTATGATGTCAGCTATCTACCCCTGCGAGGATGCTAGTTAGTTACAAGTAACCCTGTATTAGCGTGAGTTGATGTGCCTTAACAGAAAAAGAAACCAGTTTGGATTTGAATTTGATTATTGATTCAGGTTCGGGTTCAGATATGGATTCAAATTCGAGTCGCCGGGTTCGCTAAATTGATGATATACTATATTCTTAAGGAGCCCAGCCACCCAGTGTCGGGTGGTCTGCAGTCTTAGGCCGACAGCGCCCACACACGAAAGTGATTTTGGCCTACCGGCCATTCCCTGCCCTGCTATCAGTTTTGCGACTACACACGATCAATGGAAGTCGACCGTTTCTCATCGTACGATTGCCTGCCGGCATTTGTCTGATATCGGTATTGACGACCATTTTAACGACGATCAAAGATGGCGGAAGTGCAATTTTTAACAACGTCACTATGGGTATCATTTTCGAGGTTTTCGTGGTGACTAATTACGAATATTATCATCCATTTGCGATCCAAGATGGCGGACGAGAAATTTCCAAAATAGTCAAAATGGGTATCGTTTTCGAAGTTTCCGGGGTTACTGATTGCGAATATATCATCCATTTAAAGATCCAAGATGACGGACTCGCATTTTACAACTAAGTCAATATGGGTGTGGTTTACGAGGTTTTTGGAATTGTTAATTAAATTACGAATATTTCATCCACTTAGCCATCTAAGATGGCGAACTTGAAATATCCTACAAAGTCAATAAAGGTATAGTTTTCGAAGTTTTCGGGATTGCTAATTACGAATATATTATCCATCCAGTCATCTCGGATCGCTAAATGAATAGTATATTCGTAATCAGCAACCCCAAAAACCCCGAAAACTATACCTATATAGATTTTGGTGAAAATGTCGAGTCCGCCATCTTGGATCGGTATATGGATGATATATTCGTAATTAACGACCCCAAAAACTCTGAAAACGATACCCATATCGATTTTAGTGAAAATTTCGAGTCCGCCATGTTGGATCGCCAAATCCATATCCATACTATTATTATAAATGCGAAAGTAACTGCGTCTGTCTGTCTGTCTGTCTGTATGTTACGCTTTCGCGCCTACACCACTGAACCGATTTTGATGAAATTTGGTATAGGGGTAGATTAGACCTTGAGAAAGGACATAGGCTATGTTTGGTCGCGATAACCGACATCCACGCGGGCGGAGCCGCGGGCAAAAGCTAGTGAATGATACATTCGTAATCAGCGACCCCAAAAACCCTGAAAGCGATACCCATATCGATTATGGTGAAAATTTCGAGTCCGCCATCTTAGATTGCTAAATCCATAGTAATATCGACGGTTAAAAGGCGAATTGATTCAAGCGCCACCCTGGGCGATATTGAGTTATATACATCAATTAGAATCGTAGAATTTTTCCGCGTCGATTGAGCTGGGTTAGAGGTTAATCTGAGCACTTTTTTGGCGCTTGGCTCCATTACGAATTTGGGTACCTTTTCAATTTACGAGGTATCAAGTGTAGCAATTTTGGTTGTTTTTTTCAAAGCATGTATCCATCAAAAAAAATGTTTTTTCTTACTTACTTTATTTCATCCAGGGATTAATGGTTTAAACCATTAATCCCTTGATGAAATAAAATGGTTTTGACGTTTGAATTGTTTTTACTTGATCTTAAATAATTCAACATGGATGTTAATTCATTTTGCTTCAACCAGATTTATTAATGTATGCAACTTAAATCATTTTGCCTTGAACATTTGAACATTATCTCTGTCGCGTGAATCAATTTTACCTGTATAATGGTAGTATACGACTTGTGCTAAAAATGGCATTTATATCTCAAGCAACAGAACACAAACCAACGCGGGTAGGTACTTGGAACCACAACATGCGTGTCGCGCGTGGATTCGAGGTCGGTTCAGTCTACTGCGCGAAGCCAGATAAGTCGGATGTGTACATAATTTTATTAGTATTTGATACAAGTTTTATGCAAATGAAAATAATAATGCTATCTAAGTAAAGTAAATTAATATAGCATTCAATTATAAAGGACACGTCAATTTGACTTCACCTCGCCTGATGGTAAGATAAAGGCAAAGTCTCGGAGCGGGTCACCATCGTAATCATGTACCATGTTAACAGTAGTGGCACTCAGCTTGACGGCCTCATCAGAGGCCTATAACGCCCCGCTTAAAGGACCCGGGACTGTAGGAAGAAGGAAGGACGGAAAGAAACACGTGAGCTGACAGGGAGTTCCAGGTCTTAATGGTGCGGCATAGGAATGAGTCACTGAAACGCTTGGTTCTAGAAGTTATATTCTGCACCGTATACGGATGGCATCTTAGCCGTACGTGTGCTGTCCTGTGAAGGTAAGGAGAGGGTGGGACTAATTGGAAGAGCTCATCAGAACATTCAACGTGGTAGGATACGGTAGAATACGACCAAAGACGCAACATCCCTATTCATCTGCAAAGGCTCGAGGGTGTTCGTGACCTCAGGATTCCCAATAATACGGACCGCACGTCGCTGCAACCTGTCGAAAGCATCTAGTAAGTACTTTGCGGTGCCATCCCAGAGATGCGAGCAGTATTCCACGCAGGAACGAATTTGAGTCTTGTATAGAAGACACCGCTGCTCCTGTGTGTAAAAACGTCTCACTCTGTTCAGGACGCCGAGTTTACGCGAGGCTGTTTTGACGATGCTCTTGATATAGTTTTTGTTATTCAGTTTGCAGCGAAGATCAATACCGAGGAAATTGAGGTTATCCTGCAGTGGCAGTGGCGTGCTCTGAAGAGTGGTAAGGGGAAGGAAAGGAGATACCTTTGCTGTAAACGCACATGCCTGCTTCTTCTTGGCATTGAAATCGACCAGGTTCACAACGCCCCATTGAGAAATTTTCTCTCGGCGTCCTGAACATAGTGAGACGTTTTTACACACCGGAGCAGCGGTGTCTTCTATACAAGACTCAAATTCGTTCCTGCGTGGAATACTGCTCGCATCTCTGGGATGGCACCGCAAAGTACTTACTTTAATGTGGAACCACATTTAATGTGGTTCAGGATCCGGTCCAGCTCAGTGACAAGCAACTGCCTTTTTTCGCGATATCAGACGGCTTGGCCGCAGGATGTACATGATAACTTCCGTGTAAAGGTGCTGTCGTCTGTATAGCAATGAATGCTATCGTTAGAGAGCATGCCATTGATATGCAGAAGAAAGAGAGTGGGAGATAAGACGTAACCCTGCAGCTAGCCAGCATTTACCTGCAAGATCTCCGAAGTTCGTCCGTCACATGGGACGCGAATACGGCGCCCCTGCAGGAAGCTTGCAGCTGGCTTCGGTGTAAACTTGCATAAAACCATGATAATTTTGAACGAACATGTTGCACCGAGACTGAATGCCATCGAAGGGGCGACGCTCGAAGTTGTGCAAAAATGTATATACCTGGGCCAGGTAATCCAGCTCGGTAAAAACAACTTCAAGAAAGAACTAGCCAGAAGGATCCAACTGGGTTGGGTTCGCATTTCACTAACTACGTCAAGTCTTCTCTTCTCCCCTACCGCAATGCCTGAAAACAAAGGTCTTTGACCAGTGCGTCGTACCTGTTATGACTTACGGTGCCGAAACGTTATTATTATGCCAAGAAACGTAGTACTGTGTATTTGTTCAACCTTTTGATCCCCATGTATTATGTTGAGGGTTAATGGCTTATTCTGGTGAGTTTTGAAATTAATAATTTTAGTTTTATCAATGTTGATTTTTAGTGAATTTTGATTCAACCAAGTACCGATGTCATCCAAAGTATTATTTATATTATTTGTTTCATACGTTTCTCGATCTTCACAACCTAAACTTTTGCCAAAACATTATTTACACGAAGCATGGTTAGTAATTTCATCCCATACACCGTCGGGCGACCACTTTAAAGCTTTTAATGCTTACATGGCTGAAATGTGGATGAGTACATACATAGATTTGGGATTTGTTTACAATGAACGACACAGATAGATTAATTTGGTAGAATCTTGGCACAATCGATTACGTTTGCGTCTTGTGCAGCCAAAACAAAATTTATTTATGTTTGTTTCTAAATTAAAAAGAGAAGCCAATTATGTAGACTTTAAAGTGAGACAAAATTTATATTATTGGTGAGAAGAATAGGAAAAAAAGATATATTTTACTAGATAGACGCATAACAGAAATCGTTTCTAGTTTCTCGGTAGACGATATATTTGAGGCTAACAATTGCTTATGGACTTGTCTTTTAAAATTAAGCCTAATTACTACTGCAAAATATATGAATCGTGTAAAGTAAAGTAGCTTATTAAATTTAAAAAAAAATGATTTTTTTTCGTTCCGAATGTACCTCTAGACGAATCGTGCACACTGACTAGTTAGGGAAACTGACGAATTAGGGAGACTGACGAGATAGCGAAACTGACCACTTAACGAAATCTGAAAAACTGACGAATAAGGAAACTGATGAGTTAGGGAAAATGACCAATTAGAGAAACTGACGGGTGGTGACCTAACTCACTTCCTTTATAAACTAAATATCTGACTCCAAGTCAAAAGTGGTTCAATATATGTAACTAATTATTATTTGACATGATGCCCACAGCTACATTTTATCATCGCACAGGGAACTCATCCCCACACATTGCATCCGAAAACGGTGAGCACTGTGCGGTATGAAAGGAACCTCATCCCACGCACGCTCAAGTTGTGGAATGAAGTCTCTGTCGTGGTTTTCCCAAGCGACTACAATATGGGGTTCATCAAGAGAGGCATTAGAAAGTTTTTTCAGGGTAGGCAGCACGAATGTAAAGCCCCTGGTGTTGCATACGTCTATAGGCCGCGGTAACCACTTTCCATCAGGTGGGCCGTGGGCCTGTCTGCCACCTAAGTGGTATAAAAAAAACTCTTCCCTACCTATTCGAAAATACCTACAACGATTATAACAATCATTCGTAATCACCCGTTTGTCCAAGACCATAGACACTAGCTTGTCGTTCAAACGAACGTTTGACAATGGGACACTTGACGTCGGGGTACCACAGCTATTACGATTTTTGAAGTAGAAACGTTTGCCACTTGTCTAGAGTTGCAGTTTCCGGCTAATCTCCGTCGAGACGCAGCTTGAGCGGTGCTAGGTTGTGTTTTTCACTAAGGAGCTCGCGTGCGCCGCCGCCGTTCTAGCCCCATGAGTCGTCGTATCGACAAAGGTTAGTTTTTGACATTTGTCACAAATTAATTAATTTCATAGTTTTATTTCAAAAAATAATACTTTTGTTGATTTTGTTATTTAATTTTAATATTCAAACATATTAAGAAACAATTATTGTTTTATACATATTTATATAGACATAACAAATATTTTATTCCACAATCCCTTACCGATACCGTACCCGATACGAGGAAGGTTAGTAATGTAATATCTTATTCTTTAGACATAAACGAGTTAGCTTTTAAGAGGTATGAATCGCAGATATTTCTGGATGCAAAACTTTCAAGTATCGTGGGGTCCAAGTGTTCGTTGATGGTCGCGGCACAGCGCAAATCCGACATGATATGCGCCAACGGTAAGTTGAGCTGATGGACGATGAAGGGTTGTTCTGAGATGTCTTGCAGAGCCGTATGTTGTGGTGGTGCGTGCCCTAACGCAGCGCGCAGTAGAATCACCTGAGAGCGTAGCGGTCGTGGTATGATGCTGTAGTACTGTTTCTGGTTGAGGCGAGTCAGCGCACATTCTATAAGCGAGCGTGCGTACTGCGCCGAGTGCGACACGCGCCCGAGAAGAGTGCGTACGCATACATCTAACTTCTCAGACCACGTGGTCGAGTTTTGTAACGCATTTTCCAATGCTGTGCAATCCCCTCCAGTCATCAATGAGTACATGTGCTTCAACACGCCGTCTTGTAGTTGCTCCTCGTCCTTAAACTCTGACAGTTCGTTGTCAAGCTCGTTTACAAACTCCTCTGGTGCACATCCGACACAGAATACTTTGCCGGTTAATCCTGAAAATAAAAATAAACTTTGCTGTGACTGTTGATGCAGTGAAGTTAGTGTGATGTAGAGCAGTGATTGCTAGCCTTCAAGAACACAAAAACAAATTTTTAGTTACAATCCTGTTCACGTCAATGGTATTTTGTAAATATCATAAGTTGTAATCTTTCGATGAAAGCAAACCAAGGGTAGAATATATAACATGTGATTAAAAATAAAATCATTTATTTACACCTCAGAGAAATACAAGCAGGTAATTAACAAATACAGTGTATGGCTAGGCTTTTTAATTAAAGAGTAAACAGAGTATCAGCTCGTGAGGGAACGAGGTGTGACGTTCCTCCGACACAAAAGAGGGATCCTCCGACCAGGCAAGGTTGATCACGCCTGGCGGGCCGCTGCCCAACGATTGTCGTTGGGATGTTGTACATATATTGTACCAGCGCGAGAACTTCACTTTCACGATGCCGGATTCGTAGTGACGTAGTAGTTCGGCTTGCTGTCACTAGATTGCACTACATCGCTTCGGCCGGCGTGGACTGGGGGCAGCAGTTGTCGGCTGCCCCATCGTGGCAGCCCAAAAGGTTGCCGATGGGCGGAGCCTCCTCATCGGGGGCTTCCAGAAGGTGCAGGTGCGGCTCCTGCAGGCCCGACCGGCACGGTGCTTCCGGTGCCTGTCGGTGGGCCATGTAGGGGTGCAGTGCACGGCGGAGGTAACGGTCGGTGACCGTTGCTTCCGCTGTGGCCAACCCGGTCATAAGGCCGGTAGTTGTGAAGCTCCGTTGCACTGCTTCAGGTGTGCAGCGGAGGGCAAGCCGGCCGACCATAGGGTTGGTGCCAAGGCCTGCACCGCGGGGAGGCCGAAGCCGGGAGGCAGGCGCTCCGTCTCTGGTTCGCGGCAGGGCGCGGAGATGGGGGTTCCATAATGGATCCTCAGCTCCGCGTCCTGCAGGCAAATGCAAACCACTGTGTCGATGCTCAGGCACTTCTGCTCCAGAGCATGGCACAGTGGGGCATTAATGTCGCCGCTGTCGCCGAGCCGTACATTCACCGGTTTCTCGGGCCTGCCTGGGAAACCGACCTGGACGGATCGGTGGCACTGGTGCACAACGCCGCTGCCGGCAGTCCCCCCCTTGTTGTCGTGACAAGGGGGAATGGCTGCGTAGCGGCACTTGTGGGGGGAATAGCGGTCGTGGCAGTCTACTTCTCGCCGAACCGAGTCATAGATGAGTACCAGCAGTGGCTGGATCATCTGACCGTCGTCGTCAATACCTGTTGCCCTCACCCGGTTCTGGTGCTCGGGAACTTTAACGCCTGGTCTTTGAACTGGGGTTCCCGGCGCACGAAACCGAGGGGCAGGGCAGTGGAGAGCTGGGCTGATAGTCTCAGCCTAGTTCTCCTGGATCGCGGGGCCGTCGCCACGTGCGTGAAGAGCTGGGGCGACTCAATTGTGGACCTTTCGTTCGCGAGCGCCCCGCTCTCAGGCCGTGTGCAGGGCTGGCGTGTCCTTGAGGAGGTGGGGACAGCGTCGGATCACTGATACATTCGGTTCGACGTTCCACGCGAGCCACGTTGGGTGCTTAAGCGAATGGATCGGAAGGTCCTCCTGGAGGCCGTCATCGTACAGGCCTGGGCCTCTGCGCCGGACAGGCCTGTCGACATAGACGATGAGGCGGCGTGGTTCCGGGAGGCCATGACGCGTGTCTGCGACGCGGCTATGCCTAGGGCTCCACCCTATAATCCGAGGCGTCAGGTCTACTGGTGGTCGGCGGACATTGCGAGGCTCCGACAGGCCTCCGTGATCGCTTTCCGCCGGTGGACCAGACTCCGAAGGAGGCGTAGCCGCCCCGCAGATACGGAGCCCCGAGAGGCGGAGCTTCATGCGGGGTACAGGGAGGTCAGAAAGGCCCTCCGAGTGGCCATAAGGCAAGCAAAGGCAGCAGCTCATAAAGAGCTGCTGGAGACGCTGGAGCGGGACCCATGGGGGCGGCCTTACCTTATGGTAAGGGGCAAGCTGCGCCCCCGGGCCCCGCCATTGACCCGGTGTCTCCAGCCGGAGCTGCTCGGAGGAGTCGTTGGCTCCCTGTTCCCAGCGCGGGCGGTGGAACATATTCCACCGCAGATGACTCCGCCACCTAGGTCGCCTATGGCACCCAGCGTGGATGACGACGACGTGCCCGAGGTCACTTGGGTAGAGCTAGAGCTGGCGGTGTTAAGGCTTAAGGCCAAGAACACCGCCCCGGGACCAGACGGCATTCCAGGCCGAGCGTGGGTCCTAGCTCTAGGCGAAGAAAACGCTCTCGAGCCCCGACTGAGAGGGTTTCTCAGCGCATGTTTGGAGCGAGGCCAGTTTCCGAAGATGTGGAAGACGGGGAAACTGGTCCTCATCCGAAAGGCGGGGCGCACGGCGGACTCACCGTCCGCCTACAGGCCCATAGTGTTGCTCGACGAGGTGTGCAAGCTCTTTGAAAGAGTCATTGCAAAGCGCCTCGTCGAGCACCTATCCAGGGTGGGGCCTGACCTGGCGGATGGCCAGTATGGCTTCCGCCGGAGGCGCTCCACCGTGGATGCCATCATGCGCGTGAGGACTCTGGCGAAGGACGCCGTCACTCGGGGCGAGGTGGTGTTGGCGGTGTCACTGGACATCGCCAACGCCTTTAACACCCTGCCCTGGAGCTGCATTAGGGAGGCGCTCGTGTATCACGAAGTGCCTCTCTACCTTCGCCGCATAGTCGGGGCGTATTTATCGGAGAGAGCAGTCGTCTACCCAAGTGCGACCGGGCTCGGTCGGCGAGAGATGTCGTGCGGTGTTCCGCAGGGATCGGTCCTGGGACCGCTACTGTGGAACATCGGTTACGACTGGGTGCTTCGCGGTGAGCTCGCGGACGGTGCCGCCGTCACGTGTTATGCGGACGACACGCTGGTGACGGCGTGCGGGTCTACAGTCCGCGAAGCGACCCTGAAGGCCACGACCGCGGTTGCCCAAGTCGTGGAGCGGATCCGGCGGCTGGGTCTCGAGGTGGCTCTGCATAAAACCGAGGCCATGTTCTTTCATGGGCCTCGGCGCGTCCCACCGGAGGATTCCAGCCTCATAGTGGGAGACATTTCCATCGCCATCAAGCCCCAGATGAAATATCTGGGACTCGTTCTCGACGGCCGGTGGAACTTCGGGGAGCATCTCCGAAGACTGGCCCCTAAATTGAAGGACACAGCTGCCGCCTTGGGGCGGCTGCTGCCCAACATGAGGGGGCCGGATGACTCCTGCAGGAGACTCTACGCGGGAGTCGTGCGGTCCATGGCCCTATATGGGTGCCCAATACGGGCGGACACCCTGACGGTCCACAATGCGAGTCTGCTGCGTGGGCCGCAGCGTGCAATGGCCAGCAGGGCCATTAGGGGGTACCGCACCAAATCTCTGGAGGCGGCGAGTCTCCTTGCCGGATCCCTACCGTGGAACCTGGATGCGAGAGCCCTTTCGATGCTATATCGGTATCGAAAGGAGGCGCGGGAGCAGGGACGGGAACCCGAGCCTGATGAAATTCGGGCCGTGAGGTCTCAGCTCCACAGGGACATGGTAGCGGAATGGGAGCTACGACTTGGGCGACCAAGCGCAGGGCACGCCGTAATAGCGGCGGTAAGACCCATCATGGAGGAGTGGCTAGAGAGGCCACACGGCAGCCTCTCGTACCGGCTGACGCAGGTGATCACCGGACACGGGTGTTTCGGGAGTTACCTGTGTCGGATCCGGAAGGAGCCAACATCCGAGTGCCATCACTGTGATGCGAGCGAGGACACAGAGCTGCACACGCTGACCGAGTGCCCGGCGTGGGACACGCCGAGGCGGGTCCTAGTGGCGGCTCTGGGGGTGGGAGTCCTCACACTCGCCACGTTGCTCACAGCGATGGTAAGATACGCGAACGCTTGGGGTGCGGCTGTCTCCTTCTTCGAGCAAGTAATGCTCGAGAAGGAGGCGGCCGGTCGGGTCCGGACTAGACTCCGGGCCCGGGAAGCCCGCGCAGAGCGAAGACGAACCGGACGTCGGAGGTCGCAGAACGACCTCCGTCCTCCATGAGCGCTGGCCTGGGGGTGACCGGTGGAGCCGCCTGTCACCCTAGCAGAAGCAGGCCGCTGCGGCGGCGGCGCAAAATGCGCCTCCCCGTAACCGGGGCTAGATGGGGACACTGTGGTCCCCACAACCCGAAGGGGGCCATCTCGATAGAGATGGTCCTGGGTCTGCCGGGGTGCGAGAGATATGCTTTTGGCAATCTCACCTCCGGCAACCAAGGACCCAAGACGGCGTGCGTTTTAGTCGGTTCGAGTCCGACATAACCGCCTCCACCGGCTCCGTGGGGGTGGTATCCGTGGGGATTTTTCGCACGATACAAAAAAAAAAAATAGATTGCACTACATCTGGTATCGCCGCCACAAGTTAACACCTAAACTAAGGTAACAATGCCTGTACGTCTAGGCGGGCTCGGCGTTCGCAAAATTACTGACGTAAGTCTACCCACATTTTTGTCTTTGGCTCATGGCACGGATGAATTAGAAAAATCCTAACCTCTAGCCTAACTAATTTAGAAGTGTCAGGCAAGGCGGAAGCCTTAAGTGTCAGGACTCCCACCCCCAGAACCGCCACTAGGACCCGCCTCGGCGCGGGGGTGTGAGCTTCCATTCTGTACGCTAGTACTATTATCTATTCTGTGCTATTAGTAGAGTGTAATTTATATTAATATCAAGTCAAAAATATATTTTAATTATACCCACGCCATAATTGGCCTCAAGGACTGAAGCTTTCATATCAGGGACCGGGGACCAACATAGATATTATTAGACGACTATATAGTAACTACGGCCATACATACCACAATATTAAGCTGGTATGAGTGGTATGTCAAATTTCCTGTTTCGTCATAAGTAAGGAAGCCCTACATAACACAGGTCCAAGTACATCTAGTATCCTTCTTCTTGAACGACCACTGACACAGGCATCTTTCACCCAAAATTATCACCCAACTATAATAACAAATACTGACCGTGTTCTTCCAGAATAGCAGCAATTTCCAGAGCAACAACAATGCCACTTTCGTAGCCCAACAGATAAAACGTGTCATCCATTCCAGTCTTCTTCAGCAAAACCTGGACAGGTGGTGATGACATAAGGTGAGATGGCAAATATATTGATAAAGTGACCTATGTTAAATTCAGATCGAGGGCTCATAGAGATCGTCTCCTTAAATTTGTCATGTTATAGTTCAGAGTAACATTAAGTCTGAGAATTATAAATATGTATAAAAAATATTTAAGTGAAAGATACTCTTTTACTCTCCTATAGGGAGGCGTAATCTTTTCTAAGGCGAAGGAGATTTATATAAGATAAAAGGCATAAAGTTGATATCCATGTACACATACCTCAGCAAACCTCTGTGCTGTTTCCACCACTGTGTCGTGTGGATGATCGAGTCCGGGTTGCAGTACGACAGCTGGCAGCTTGAGCCGTTCGCAAAAAACGCGGAACCGCTCATGATGGCCCTCCATTCCCGGTATTATGCATATTTTTTTTTGGTTTTCTTCGAACTCATCGTCTCTCTGTATAATAATATTTGAGATGTCATAGTATTGGAATTTTATTAAAATATGGCTGTGTGGTTTCCGGCATAGAATAGGACCATCTCTTCTCGTAGATGTCGTAAGAAGCGACTACGGGAAGACTAAACACCAAAGGATGGGCAGCGGCGTCCTTTGTGATACATCCTCACTTAAGACCGCGCTCGCCAACCCGTCTGCCAAGCGTGGCGAGTATGGCAAAACCTCCAATGGATAGACAGAATAAGACCAGGCCCCTAGTCCCCGGCAGTTCCGTTATTCCTGGCTCCGGTAGCGGTCATGGTAACGGCGGAGCAGGGGGTGCGAAGAATCCCCGGCAGAGATTCGGCTACGGAAACTGGCCCTGGTAACGCACAAAGTTAGCACGATGAGGACTGACGAGAAGCTGCTCGAGGTGGAAGAGGAAATGAGTAGGCTGCACTTGGACATTGTAGGGTTGTCCGAAGTGCGAAGAGCGGGGGAAGGCACGACAACCCTAAAGTCTGGCCACCTACTCTACAACCGGGAGGGTGTCAGAAAGTCATTGCATGGTGTCGGGTTCCGCGTCCACAGGCCCTTATTATCAACGTCATATCCATCGAGAGTATCTCGAGTCGGGTGGTATACCTGATACTCAGAGTATCCAAAAGATACTCCTTGAAGGTCATCCAGGTATACATGCCCACCAAGTCATACTCCGATGAAGAGGTTGAGGAATTGTATGAGGACATAAGTAGGGCCATACATGCTTCGAAAACCTATTTCACTGTTTTTATGGGGGACTTCAACGCAAGACTGGGCAAACGAAGCGATGGGGAGTTGAGAGTGGGGCCTTTTGTATATGGGCAGCGGAATGACCGGGGCCACATGCTGGCAGACTTTATGGAGAAAGAAGATCTCTTCGCGATGAACTCTGTCTTCAAAAAGCCACCCCAGAGAAAGTGGACCTGGCTAAGCCCCGCTAACATGGCGTATGAGGTTGACTACATCTTGACGACAAAGAGGCAAATATTCAATGTTAAATTGTGTAAACGTGTAAAAACCGGTAGCGATCACCGTATCGTAAGGGGTACATTGAATATTAACCCTAGACTAGACAGGTCAAGTCTGATGAAGTCAACACTCAGACCGTCACATGCCGATGACCAGGACTCCGAGAGCTTTCAACTTGAACTATCCAATAGTTTCGATTGTCTGCAGGATCGCATTTCAGTGGACGAGGTAAACAACGCGCTGGTAGAAGCTGTCCAAACGGCGGGATAAACGATAACAATGCGGCGGGTCAAGACGGAATTAGAGCAAAGCTTCAGAAAGCGGGCGGAACGCTGGTACTAAAGGTCCATCAGGGGCTCTTCAATTCCGTCTTAAACGAAGGCATAACGCCGAAAGCGTGGAACGGGGGCGTGGTGATCCTTTTCTTCAAGAAAGATGATAATACCTTGTTGAATAATTATAGGCTCATCACACTCCTGAGTCACATTTACAAGCTGTTCTCGAGGGTTACTACGAACCGTCTCACCAACAGGCTCGATGACATTCAACCTCCCGAACAAGCCGGATTCCGAAAAGGCTACAGTACCTTATACCACATCCACACGCTGTGACCAGTATATCGAAGTGTTGAAGTGTTTATACGAGAATGCTACTATGTCGCCGATCCGAGTACAGGAACAGAGCACGAAGCTAATCCCACTGAAAAGGGGCGTTAGACAGGGAGACGTTATCTCTCCGAAATTGTTTACCGCTGCCTTGGAAGACGTCTTCAAGCTACTGGACTGGAAAGGACGTGGCATCAACATAAACGGCGAGTATATCACTCACCTTCGGTTTGCCGAAGATATTGTCATCGTGGCAGAATCGCTGGAAGACTTGAACACTATGCTCAAAGACCTCAATAGAGTATCCCAACAGGTGGGCTTTAAGATGAATATGGACAAGACGAAGGTTATGTCAAATGTCCATGTTGCGCCTCTACCGGTGCATGTTGGGGACTCAGTTTTAGAAGCTGTTGACGAGTACGTCTACTTGGGTCAACTGATCCAGATAGACAATTCCATCTTCGAAGACGAGGTACATCGACGAGTCCGACTCGGCTGGGCAGCGTTCGGGAAGCTACTAGATGTCTTCTCGTCCGACATACCTCAGTGTCTTAACCAATGTGTGTTACCAGTGATGACTTACGGATCTGAAACGTGGTCCCTCACTATAGGTCCCCTACAAAAGCTTAAAGTCGCTCAACGAGCTATGGAGAGGGCTATGCTCGGTATTTCCCTACGTGATCGCGTCAGAAATGATGATATCTGTTGGAGAACAAAAGTAACCGGCGTAGCCCAGTGGATTAGGTCGTTGAAGTGGCAGTGGGCGGGACACATAGCGCGCAGAACAGATGGCCGAAGAAGCAAAAATGTTCTGGAATGGCGACCGCGTATGGGCAAGCGTAGTGTAGGACAACCAATGGCCAGGTGGAAGGACGACCTCATCAAGGTTGCCGGGAAGCGCTGGATGCGGGCTGCTTTAGATCGGTCATTCTGGAGGTCTATGGGAGAGGCCTATGTTCAGCAGTGGACTATGTGTAGCTGATATGATGATGATGATGTTGAAGCATATAGTGAAAAATCATTTAAGAAATGTAGTACATACCATAAACGTGCTACTGACAAGTGTTGGCAAAAATACTAATTCTGTAGTCGCAAGAAGTTCGTCCGCGTCAATATAACTGATGAAATTGGTCAAGCCCTTTATTTCTTCGAAAGGAAGGTCTATTACTTTTTTTTCTGTTTTCAATATCCTAGAAATCCAATTCCAAATGAGGGTTGTATCTAACATTAAGATATCTATTTACATAATTATGCATTATAAGAAATACACGTAAAAAATAAGTATGATAAAAAAGGATATGAAAACCAAACAGACATTTTTTTTTAATTAACGTTAGTAAATAAATGACACGTTTTTTTTTATACAGGACACGTCAATTTGACTTCACCTCGCCTGATGTTAAGCTAAAGGCAAAGTCTCGGAAAGAGGGTCACCATCGTAAACATTTATTTACTAGTGTAATAAGGTGAAATAAACATCATTTGTAACACATGTATACCCCGTCCATCATATAATTGTATTTTAGACAAATAGAAGTAGTGATTGCATGAAAATTTAAAATATCGACTAAGATAAAAACCTCGAGTTAAAAAATTATTAATCGGTAAATGAAAATATTATGATAAATAAAAAATAATATATATGATAAATATTATTATTATTCTCTTTATTTTATTCTTAAACTTATTAATTACATTTTTAAATACATATATAAAAAATAAAACATATATTTAAAAATATAAAAAATAGTACCCCACCGGCATCGGGTACAGGGACCAAGCTACCGGTGGTTAGGGCTCCAGAGAAAGGAACTTCCTCACAATACGCGCCGTGTCGAGGAGTACTGCCTTTTGCATCTGACCCTTGACCCAACCATCTAACCCGAGCCTCTTCAGATATTGGTCGAGGCTCTTTGCTATCAGTCCGTTGACTGATACGACTATCGGTACAATGATTGCTGAGTCAACATTCCACATGTCGACAATCTCGTGGGCCAAGTCCAAGTATTTAACTTGTTTATCTTTCTCAGCTTTCACGAGATTCTCGTCATGAGGAATGGTGACATCAACAATCAATGCTCGGCGTTCGGATCGGTCTATCACCACAATGTCAGGCTTGTTAGCTACAACAGTCCTATCAGTGATGATAGACCGGAAGACTTTTAAGTGAATCTGCACCCATCTTCGCCACATGGGTGAATCCTGCCGATCCGTGAACACGCCAAGGATACTATTGGTGCTGCCGCGTACACGGTTTTGCATAGACGCACACCGCTTCCTCAGAATTGCTTCGAAGCCATCCGTACGCGCTTCTGCAAACATACCTGATGCACTACAGTGCCACGGCAGCCCCACCAGAACCCTAAACGCGTTATTATATTGGACACGCAGAGCGCTGTATGCCCGCTGCGTATAGCTAACCCAAAGGCTGCACGTGTAGAAGGATTGACAGTATGCTTTAAAAAGCATAACCTTCACTGACTTAGTACAGCGTGCAAACCTACGGGCCAGCATGTTGCATCGGACAGCCAGCGATCTGCGCTCCCTCTCAATGTCACAATCATCTCGCAAGTCCTCGGTGATCCAGTGGCCCAGATACATTGTCCTGTCAACTCTATTAAGGGGTTTCCCATATAGTGAGACTGTGGGCACATCTGAGTATATCACTGTGTTTGCCTTAAAGATCATAATCTCACTCTTTTTGCCATTGTATCTGAGCCCATGACTCACCGCATAGGATTCACAGACAGCGATTAGACGCCTTAAAGCACTAATTGATGGGCTAAGCAGCACCATGTCATCAGCATAACTTAAATTATTTAAACAAATTCCATCTATGTGGCAACCTATGCCGGTACTATTTAGCTTCAATAATAGTTGGTTCATGTACAGATTAAATAACCTAGGCGAGCTTAGTCCTCCCTGCCGAACCCCGCACTCCAGATGGTAAATATCCGAGTATTCCCCTGACCACTTAACACTATTTGCCTGGTTGTTATACCAGTATTTAAAAATTGAGATAAGCTCATTTGGTATGGTCGTCTCCGACTCCAGCTTGCGCCACAGCACATCATATTGGACTAGGTCAAATGCCTTTGACAGGTCCAAAAAACAGGCAAAGACAGGGGTTTCCCGTGCCGTGTAATATTGAACAGTCTGCTTGAGACACATAATAGCACTTTCAGTAGAAAGACCAGGTTGGAAAACGAATTGAGAGTCATGAATTGACATGTGCTTCATCATGTGTTTATCAAGCAAACTGTCCAAGACCTTGGCAACAACTGTCGCGAGGGAGATAGGTCTGTAATTGGACATATCCGAGGCATCTGCTGTTTTATTCTTCATTATGGGTACAACCACTGTATACATAAGGTCATATGGTAGATAACTATGACTAATACACAAGTTGAAAAACAAAGAAAGCACACGTGCTATATATGCTTTCATGTAGAATTATAATCTATTATTTCTGTACATAATAATAAAGCAGTAGATATTTCGTGTCTATGCCTAATTTACAAATGTATTATAAAACGATTGTGGGCCATAACGCACACGCTAATCTCCAAAAGCAACTGACTTCTAGAATAATATTCCAACGTACTGATTTCCTGGTATTTATAGAAGAATTCCGTGGTCTGTCTCTGAAACCCATCATCAGATCGTTATGCAATTTAAATGGGACCATTTTGGAATAAACCTCCTTCAAATAAAAAAGACTTTTGACAATCTGTCTACATATGACGGAGTTACAAAAATCATTTTCCGTAAAAATCATACAAATATAAAAAATTATAAACATCCGAATTGTTGTTTAGAAATCGGTTAAAAACCGCCCGTTATGTAATATTTTTTAGAAGAATTATTTTCTGTACTTGTTAATGATTGTGACATTTTCAAGTTATTATAATAAAAACACAGTCGATGGACTAACTACATCCCTAAAATTGCTTTCTGGCTGCCGTGACGTTGTCAGTGAAAAATGACGTATTTGCGCCAAGTTTTTGTTAGTATTTTCAGGTGTTGACGCTAGAACAAAGTTATACCGATCACTCAACTGTCAGTGAGCTGTCTAAAATACAATAATATAATGGACGGAGTATAATTAAAACGTAGGTAAGGAGAATCAGAATATTAAACAACAAGGTTTCACATAGCGCGTTCAACTTACGTGTCAATTGTTAATGATCGAACTTGTTCTTCGTCAAATGCCAGGTTGTACTGGACGCGTAGGAAAGTGCAAATTGACTGCAATTTATGATTTTGAATACCTAATTCTGCCAAAGTTAGACTTCTCGTGACGTCATCTGGTATACTTAGACCTGCAGTAAAATAATACGAATAATGCTATTCCACAAAAATTAACAATGCTAGAAATGAGCTCTGTCATAATACAACTTACCGGCCAATTTTGCAATTTGTTGAAGAAAGGATATGCTATGTTTTTTTTCGTGTGCTAAAACTACACCATTAGTGTTCTGCAAAGCTTGTTCCGCAGCATCCACTGCACCTCGCCAGTTTATGAAATTGCTGTATGATTCCTACGATAAATAAGATACATTTTTAACCCCCGACGCAAAAACGATGGGGTGTTATAAGTTTGACGTGTCTGTGTGTGTGTGTGTGTGTGTGTGTGTGTGTGTGTGTGTGTGTCTGTCTGTGGCATCGTAGCACCCAAACGGATGAACCGATTTGGATTTAGTTTTTTTTGTTTGAAAGGTATATTAGTCGGGAGTGTTCTTAGCTATGTTTGAAAAAAAACGGTCCAAGATGGCTGCCGCCACAACATGTTAGAATACATATTTCTTTATAATTCCCTCAATATGGGTATCAAATGAAAGAGCTTGACTAGTAGATCAATTTAAAAAGTATAAAATAAAAATTAAATTAAAAATTTAAAAAACCCCCGTCACAAAAAACACCAAAAAGTTGAAAATAAATGAATAAATTTTAATTCAACGGTTGCCATGTCGGGGGACCTTACGATATCAAGGAGTACTTAACCAGTTACGGTCCCCCGACATGGCAACCGTTGAATTAAAATTTATTCATTTATTTTCAACTTTTTGGTGTTTTTTGTGACGGGGGTTTTAAATATTACTTAGCGTATTGCCGTTTTATAGCCTCTGTGGGATGGCGAGAAAAAGCAAATCTCATGAGAAATCAACTTCAACAAACTTTGAGGACTGCTGAAGATAAACATAAACCATTACTTTACGTTCCGTTCCCATAAAGAATTGAAGGCTAACTTACTTCCTTAATTTCAGGTAGCAGGAGTACTGTGGCGGGTAACTGATCATTAAGTCGATTCAGACACATATTCTTGCCAGTGGACTTGTCACCAAAATCGATTACAGCAAAATAGCTGAAAGTTTCAAGAAAATTTAACCTTGGGTATAATAAACAAAATAACATAATATACAGTATGGATACGACATATAGGCATTTACGAAAACCGCTAACCATCCTGGTCCGTAGGAATGTAACCAAACAAAATTTAAACTTAAATTCCCTAATTTAAAAAAACCGAAATTTTCTAACAAAATAATTATCAAAGTAAATGTTGAAAATGAAACCATCCGTATAATGTCATTGATAGTTACTAAGTCATTAATAAATACGCACACGCCTTTACACACATACACATACGCACGGTTTACGACAATAGGGAGGTAGTGTCGTAGGTAGGTAACTTACCCGGAACAGCGGAGCGGCAACAAAGCACGCCGCCGCGCCGGCTGGCGCGCCCACGTACCTACGTACGTAAGTAGGTACCACCAGATTCCGTAGAATCACAGGTTAAGACGTATAGTACGCAGAACTTTTAATAACACTGTAGATTGTAAATTTAAATCTTTGAAATTTTCAAAATGTCCGCCACTTGCTTGAATACACAAATTACATCGCCGAACAATATTGTCCCGATTTCGATTCGGATCCAAAGCCATAGCTTTCAATTTGTTAAATGCCTCAATAATTCGGCTGCGCAGTGCTTCTTGACTTTCAGACACACGTGGATGGCACAATAACAAATACAATAGGTAATAATAGTTTTAAATAACACACAATTTCAAAATACACAATAGTTATGAAGAAAACACTCACACTGGATGGCACAACACGAAATAAATACTTACTATTATAATAGTTGAAAATAACGCTATTAAAAAATACATAAAAGTTAATTAGTGTCAATTTCACTCTAAAAAACTATGTCGAATAAAATCTCGATGCGAACATGCGCGCGTGCTCGCGGTCACTGGCGAGGAAACGTCACGTCACAGGGGAATCCCCGAATAGCGAACAATGTACCTACGACATTGTCAGGTGCATGATAAGGTAAACGCACCAACAACCACCATTTGCATATTATTACTTTTATTTTAGATTTTTTTTACTATACACCCATATTGAAGTCTTTGATGAAAAATGAAATAGGTATGTACAAATGTATGATACTAAATTAGCAAATAAGCTATGGGATCCCACCAAGATCTTCGGGACCCAAGCCAACCTCACCTGCAAGCAGGTGCACCTGCTGGAATACGGAAGAGGCTCTGGCGCTGGGTTTCCTTTCAGGGTTGGGGGGTCGGACGGCAGTCGACCCCGGAAAGGCCAAAACTTAGCCAAATCGTAAATCAGGCGGACCCTGAGCTCCAAGGGTACCGTGGCCTCGGATGCAATCAGGACTAACGTCTTTATGTAGATGATGATGATGACTAATTAGCAAAGATATTATGTGCGTTTTCAATTCTTCATTAAATTACTTATTATTAATTATAATTAACGAATTTATTGCGGAATAAATAATTAAAAATCAAATACAAAGTGTAAGTAATCTACGTTAATTGATAGGTATCTACTTATCAAATCGAATTCCTTTTTATGTCATCAGTCATCATAATCATAATCAACTATTGTTCTTCTAGGATTAACAGACAGGCGTAAAAACGGGTGCTTTACCCTAAACCTGGCGGCATCTCAAAGCATTATTTCTCTCTCATTTTAGTCGTATTTTTACGAATTTGCTGAATGAATATTTGAATGAATACACAGTGCGGCAACGTCGCATTTTACAATTTCTATAGTAATTAGGTTTTCCATATCTTGAATCAAATCAGGACAAGAAGTTTTTTTGTACTACTAAGGTGGCAGACAAGCACACGGCCCACCTGATAGAAAGTTATTACCGTGGCATATGGATGTATGCATGACCAATATCCTTTTTGAAGAACCTCATGTTCTAGTCCCTTGGGAGACTCATAGCAGGGAGTTCATTCCACCGCCTGAGTGTGCGTGGGATAAAGTTTCTTTCATACCTTACAGTGTACACCGTTTCTGGGAAACAGTTTCAACGGTCCAACACCAAGCTATGCCGCACCATTAAGACCTGGAACTCTCTGCCAGCTCACGTGTTTCCTTCTTCCTACACGCCCGGGTCCTTTAAGCGGGGCGTGAAAAGGCATCTGATGGGGCCGTCAAGCTGAGTGCCACCACTGTTAACATGGTACATGTTTATGATGGTGACCCTCTTTCCGAGACTTTGCCTTTAGCTTACCATCAGGCGAGGTGAAGTCAAATTGACGTGTCTGTTATTAAAAAAAAACTCATTGGCGACAGCTACTAGCTGATGGACTCACATGGACAAGTAGGAGTGGTCATAGTGTTCTCCGAAGCTCCGTGACAGCATTTTGGAGATGAAAGACTACAGCGCCCAACTTAGGGTCGTGACTCTTGAGGACTGCGTCGAAACTAGGACAAATCCAGGGAAGCCCGGACGGATGGTAACCCTAATAGTAATAAAAATTTTACGACTATCGTTTCTAATGCCGATTACACACTCGCTTACATTTTATTCTGAATTAAATCTGAATCGTGAATGTAGAAATAAATTTATCTTAAAATTTGTAACAATTTCGAGTCGGTCTTTTCCTGTATGTAAAGTTCAAAGTATTCATGATCAATAAACATAAACACTACTGGTGAAATTATTAAGCATAGGCGGTTTACGGCGGTACATCATCGACCGCGAGGTCGAAAAATCCTGTCTCTGCCTGCCCCCTTGACGCGGCCATGCCGTCCGCGCGGAGGTGCGGTGCCTCACACGCGCATACGCATAACCACTCTATGATTGAACCGGTCAATTCCGCGTTAAATACATAGGCGCGCGCTACGCGCGTCTATCGCCGTACCGCGTGGATGTCGAGTGTGGAATTTAAAGTTCATTGAAAACTGCTATTCTACAGAGTGTTCACAGCTGATCAAAATTCACTAAAATTAAAACTCTTGTTTTTGACCTTAATACTTGACCGATTTTGTTCAAACTTTGCCCGTTTCATGCTAACAGGGTACCAAGTATGTGGCTTCAATTAATGCCTATATGTCGTATCCATACTGTATAACGTAAATGTCAAAAAAGGTAACTTTAAGATTCGAACTGAATCGACCAATACCTATATGGTTGTCAGTCATGACTATGATGACTAACTGTGGATTTGGCTAAGCTTCGATATTTTCTGTGAAGCGATTGATATCTGACCTCCACAACCCAAAGGCGATATCGAAGCTAGACCAGTTTTGTTGGAATTTTGAGGGGTCGAACTAATAACCGTAACGACTGCCAAAGATGTTCGTTTTGCAACCGGGACCGACGGCTTAACGTGCTAGCCTTAGATCGCACCATAGAACGACATTTACCGAGCTGGTTAATGAATTTAAAGAATTTCATCAAATCAAACTAACGTACCTTAAATCAGAACACAATTTCCTTATTTCAGTATCCAAATTGCTTATCAAATTATTTTCAGTGCCAGTTTCTTCGGCAACGATATAAACACCTTCCAGAGGGCCCAGCCGTAAACTCCTAGTTATTAAAGAAAATGCTGATTTCTGGTTGTTTAGAGATTCCGAAGACACGACGACATTTACACCCAATTTTTGCCAAGTCCTAAAACACATCATTTAAATAAATAAAAGATAAAGTACAAGGTTTCAGTTATTTTTCTGTAACAAAGATATACCACCATATTTTATGGTAGTTTTAAATTACACTTTTTGGCTACATAGATCGTATTGCAAGCCACCATTTATATCACCAAGTATATTGATAAATATATACCGTATTTTGTACTGTAAGTAAGGAGATAGTATCGGGACGTGCAGGTATAGTTGTTTAGCACCTCTGGTCACAAGTCTATCAGCAAACTGTAGACCGTACGATGTCTTGCCGCACAGTATGAGCTGAGAACGATTTGCGCTACATCTTATCCTGGAAATCATTGTATTCTTTTGTTACAATTTTTCGCAAATTTACGTCTACACACTATAATTAATACAATACATGTACTCGTCTGTATAGTACATGCGTATGTTACATGTTATGTAATTTACCTATTCTGTGCTTGAATAGCGTTTGCTTTTACATGTAATAACACACGGCCGCGGTGGGAACTGGAAGCCAGTAGTTGAAATGCACGTGCTGTTTCATGTGGTCCGTATGTTACACGTGACAGGGGACGAATGAAACCGCGAGCAATGCCGTCACTTATCATTCCATGTATATTCTGTGGATATCATCAATATTATTGTTATATACCTATATACTTTATACTACATACTAACGCAAATAGACCAACAGTCTTCTGATTTCTGTGCTACCGAATTTAAGGCCTGTTCAGACATAAGTGGTATTCGCTGCCGCCTGCGGTACAGAAAACCGAGCGGGTATCCGGTAATATTACTGTTCACACCAAAGCGAATTTCGCTACCCTTCTGGGTAGAATACCGCGCGGGACGCGGTATGCACTCAGGAAGTTTTCGCCAGTTACTAATTTCTGTATCGGGATGCATGCCGCTGCTCCCGCGCCGCGTCGACTGAAGGAATCTGTTTCGCCCATTAAGCAAAATTTACCAACGCGGTACCAGGGTACCAACGATTCCGCTCTAGCCGCCGAACTTGATACTAAATTTCTGAGCAAAACCCGCGCGGTATGTATCTATACCCCACAGCGGCAGCAAATACGCTTATGTTTGAACAGGCCTTTAAAATGTCAGTGTGCTCCAACGCTTATTCTCTATTAACCGCGCCACTGACCCTGGCAATGACAGATAGAAATTTTATAAAGATGGCGTTCTTTGCGCAATTGCAAGCAAAATTCCAAACTCATATTATTTGAATTTGCAATAAAAACGTGAAAAAGGTAATGTTACTAACATGTGAAAAACTGTTGTAAATGATCTTGTTGGGTAGTATGAGAGACTTGCGCATCAAAACTTTGACTATGTGGAGGTGTCACAAAAATACGACTTATCAACAAAGCAAACCCATGATGTGCCCACATGTGAAAGTTATTTGCTTAGAAAAATACATCGATTGCCGTTTAGAAAAGGTGGATATGTAAGTATTAGAATATGTTAGTTAATGCATGAGGATACATTTTTTTTCACTTCACCTCGCCTGATGTTAAGCAAAGGCAAAGTCTCGGAAAGATGGTCACCATCGCAAACATGTACCATGTTAACAGTAGTGGCACTCAGCTTGACGGCCTCTTTAAACGCCTTTTCACGCCCCGCTAAAGGACCCGGGAATGTAGGAAGAAGCAAACACGTGAGCTGGCAGGGAGTTCCAGGCCTTAGTGGTGCGGCATAGGAATGAGTCACTGAAACGCTTGGTTCTAGCAGGTATACTCTGCACCGTATATGGATGGCATCTTAGCCCTGCACGTGTCGTCCTGTGAAGGAAAGGAGAGGGTGGGACTAATTGGAAGAGCTCGTCAGAACATTCACCATGGTAGAGACGGTAGAACTTGTGGACCCGAGTCAGTCGAGATGCTTTGTGATTCTAAAAGACGATTATTTAAACAATAGAACTGTGCACTTTGTTAAAGGGAAACATGAAATAAAGCGTTGTCTGGAGGGCTGTATAAAAGAAGCTGAAAACTGCACAGTAAATAAGGTTAAAATACTTAGATCGGACAGTGGACTGGAATTTGCAAACAAAGATATATCGGAAATGTGTGTAGCTGACAATAAAATTAAGGCAACATGGAATGTTATAAACAAAGAAACCTGTAAAACAAGGTGATCGATCTTTTGAGTTCAAAGTAGATGATAAACACATTAATTCTGATTCTGCAGTGGCCAATGCATTTGAATCTTTCTTTACAAATATTCCAATTACCACTACAAGTACATTAAATTCCTCAACAAACGCAGCTGCTATTCTACTTGAATCTAGTGTTGAAAAATGTAGTGTCAACTTTGATTTTCAGTACATTGACTCCGCAACCATACTTGAGACCTTTAAACAACTAAATATAAAAAAGACTGAGGATCTTTGGGGCATTTCTACCAATATAATAAAATCAGTAATGCCCGCTATTGCACCATATCTTGCATTCATGTTTAATCGATGTATAGATGATAAACAGTTTCCTACTCTCATGAAGTATAGTAAAATCATCCCGTTATTCAAAACAGGGGACAAAAGTGACAAGCCCATCTCCATACTCCCAGCCCTTAGTAAAATCTTTGTAAATATTATATTTAATCAACTGCTTTCACATTTCACGCACAACAAGCTACTTCATGATAAACAGTTTGGTTTCACTAAAGGTAGAAATACGACAGATGCAGGAATTGAACTCGTTAAACATATACAATATGGATACGACATCCCGGATACGATTTCTTATCGTATCTGGTGGTTTTGACTTTTCCGGAGATGACTGGCGTCCGACGTTTTTACAGGGTCGGCAGCCCAACTGTAACATCCCTGGGGTGGCATACGTCCATAGGCCACGTTAACCACTTTCCATCATGTGTGCCGTATGCTTATCTGCCACCTTAGTAGTATAAAAAAAACTTTTGTCCTGGTTTACGGATTTTGCAGATGGAAACCCTTATTACTATTAAAATTGCACGAATGCGACGTTGCCGTACTGTGTATTCATTCATTTTTCCATTCATCAATTTCGTAAAAATACGATTGTAATGAGAGAGACATAATACCTCAAAGCGTGCCGCCGGTAGGGTAAATTTCTGAATAACGGCAGTCTGTTAGGTACTCGTACAGAGAATAATGGTTGTTTTGATTACACATAAAACTCTTTGATTTGATAACCTACTTAACAATGATTAACTTTGATCACTTACAATTTGTATTTGATTTCTCTATAATTTTTCCATAACAAATTCAATAATTAAAAGCATTAATATCTAGGTAATGAAGAATATAAAGCGGCCACATAATTTCAGTGTTAATCCCGGTTGCATCCATATCTTGTACTTTGGTGCCTGAGGTCCGCTTTCCTAATCTTTATTTTCATTTGGTTTATCTTGGCTTTTGTGGGAGCGACTACCGGGTTACCCTCCAACTCTGACAGGAAAACTACGCACGATGACATGATAATGAAAATTGACAATAAATACCTTCCAACTATTTTCATCAATCAGGTTAATAGTAAATAAAATATTCTAAAATAAACATATTCAAAGATGGATATTGGTGCCTTTACCTTATTTACCTAGGTACAATTTTATGTTTCGATAATTCTGGAATGTTTGTCAGTAACCGCGACGTCACTGGAGAGCGCGTGTCGTTCTTTGATCATCTCTATTTATTTTCTCTTTTAATTTGCTTTTAAAGTGAAATTGACACTAATCTATTCTTTTTGTGTTTGTGAATTGTGTTTATTTTTTTTAGTTATTCTATCCTTAATTTTAACGGTGAAAATGAGTTTAAATACCTACCTAGTTAATTTGTTGTGCGAGTTTTGTTACGTATTCTTTTTTGAAAAAACAACGAAGTGTATAGTGTAACGTGTCTCTGAAAGTGACTCGCAGCCGTATTATTGAGGTATTTGATAAATTGAAAGCAAGGTAGGTAGGTAGGTACATACCTAACCGAAATCTGTTAAACAGTTAGTTTGCGATATCATTTTATGTTTACAAGTTAGTGGCGGGCATTTCTAAAATTTAGATTTACATTTTTAAGCACTGCCGTGAAAAAGTGTTTATAAAGTTAAGTGAACTTTCGTGATAGGTGCCTAATCTTACCTTAGTAGGTAGGTCACGAGCGCGCGTCAGCTGGCGTCACGTTGCCGCTTTGCTTCGTGCAAATTCTAAGCGTGTATTTTTGTGAATGAATCAATGACTTATAAAAGTGGTTACATTTTCTACATTTATTTTAATAATTACTTTGTTAAGAATTTTTTTTTTTTTTAATATGGGAATTTAAGTTTAAATTTAATTTTGTTCCATTCCTATGGACCAGGACGCTTCACTGTTTCCGTAAATGTCTATATGTCGTATCCATACTGTATTTGATGCATGGGAAAAAAAAGCAGGATGCCATTGGTATTTTCTGTGATTTATCAAAAGCTTTTGATTGTCTTGATCATGAGACTTTGTTACTAAAATTAGGTTATTATGGTGTTTCGAACGGCTCACTTGGCTTGCTTAAGTCTTACCTCACTGGCAGAGTACAAAAAGTTAACAGTAATGGCACCAATTCATCTGGAGCCCCTTTAGTCATGGGAGTACCCCAGGGCTCGATATTAGGACCCCTTTTGTTCTTGATATATGTAAATGATCTTCCTTACTTCAGTAAAGATCTTTGTGAAATAGTATTATTTGCTGATGACACATCATTAATATTTAAACGTGATAGACAAACAGTAGTACTTGACGATGTAAATAATACCCTTTCTAAAATTTTGCATTGGTTTACAAGTAACAACTTGCTGCTCAATGCTAACCGCTCGATTGCAACACGCAGCGGCTGTAAGTACTTGTAAAGTGCGCTAGCCGATGACGTCAAGTGGCGCGTGCGCAGCTGGCGCGCAGCTCGTTCACAAAAAATGTTTATGTTTACTTTGTGAGTGGAACTAGAAGCTCAAGTGCTACTTTTATTACAGTTTATGGGTCGTTCTTTCAAGTGGTGTCAAGTTTGTGTTTATATTTATCGCTTGATTTATAATAATAGGCGGTTAAAATTGCGTATAGTTTTAAACATGAATATCTCAACGTTAGGTACGTTTATTTTAAAAAGTAAAGCGATAACCTATGTATTTTATAATTTTAAATAGTCTACAGGTTGTAACTAGACACGATTAAAATAAAAAAACCATATGTGCTAGTTATAAAATAGGCCTAAGACTAGCAGGAAAGATTTGCGACCGGCGCGCGGACAATTTTTCAGTCAGATTACGTAATTTATTACAATTTTATGGTTACACGTAACCTAAAAATTTAATTACTAATTGAAAGCCAAGTTCATGTTCTAACATATTGTGTAAACATTATATCGATTTTGTCATAGTTTTGGTTTTGTTTTTGCCATAAAATATGGAATTAACTGCCAGGAGAAGCGCGCTTCAAAATCGTTCAAATATAGAAATAATAGTTACTCTTTTGTTGAAATTTGATATTACACACTTGAAACAGGGTTTAATACTCGCTTTTATTAAGGTTTTCTTCAAAAACTAACACTTTTTGATGTTAGAACCGTTGATTGCAACGGAAAAATAATGACGCGTTTTTTGCGAACCAATGCAAAAATTTTGCAATTTTTTTAAAAATTAAAATTGTCGTATTTCGAACTGTCATGGCTTTTGAAGGATGACTTAATTTGTTAATATTCGAATAGAAAGAGCGAAAGTATGAATAACTAGTAGCTAGGAAAGAAAAAGAGTAAAGTGCATAAGGTCACTATTTGCAAGTGCAAATAGTGACCATAGTCACCATAGTGCACTCAACTGAAAATGCACACTATGGTGACTGTAGTCACCATAGTGCACTTTAGCGGAGAAAACAAAATGTGTAAAGTTTACTATGCCTAATGTAAGACAGGTTGATACTAGTATTACAATGAACGATGAATCTGTTCAAATAGTTGATACCACAGTTTTTCTTGGAATAACTATTGATAGTAAACTGCAATGGGGTTCTCATAACACAGCCTTGGCAGGAAGACTTAGCTCAGCTGCCTATGCGGTTAGAAAAATACGGACACTAACTGATGAGGAAACGGCACGATTAGTTTATTTTAGCTACTTTCATAGCGTTATGTCATATGGTCTGATGCTGTGGGGCTCAGCTGCCGATATTGAGACTATTTTCATATTACAGAAACGCGCGATACGAGCAATCTATGGCCTCGGACCCCGTGACTCGCTGAGAGAAGTTTTTAAGGAAATTAATATTTTAACAGTTGCTTCCCAATACATTTATGATAATATCTTATATGTACGCAAGAATCTAGATCTCTTCAAAAAAAATTCTGAGCAACACAATTATAATACTAGAAACAAAAATAAACTTGCAGTGCCAAAACTCAGGCTTCATAAGGTTGGTAATTCGTTTGTAGGCAATTGTATAAAATTGTTTAATAAAATGCCTCAGGATCTGATAGACATGCCACTTAATAAATTTAAAATTCAAGTGAAAAATTGCTTAATAAAAAAGGCTATTATAAATTAGACGATTACTTAAATGATAAAAATGCATGGTCATCCTAATCTCATCTCTTGCTCGCACTGTAAAAAATTACTATAAATAAAACCATATTAAAAAAAAAAGAAGGATAATCGAGTTCACTGAGTTTCTTGCTGGTCTCTTCTCAGTAGAACCACCTACCGAACCAGCGAAAGAATCATTTTCCAATGATTTATTTTATTTATTTTTTCTGTGATTGACATTACTTGTAAAAATTTTGACGTTCATATGTGCTCTTTATGTGCCTAAACTGAATAAATGAAATTGATTCTTTGATTCTTTGTTCAAGATTTGGAATAACTCGCCAAACTACGGTCACTTATAGTCCTGAGCAGAATGGGAAGAGCGAAAAGGAAAACAGGAACCTTGTGGAAGCAGGATAGACAATGCTGTAGGCCAAAAATATCCCCAAAAAGGAATTAATCTTTTGATTTGGGTGGCGTTTGTTATAGTCCTTTACAGCCAGTAACTTTTCGCGAGAGTATTTTTCAATTCAACTGTCAGTGATGAGTAGGGATTTTCTCTCTTGGACGGTTGTTGAGAGATGGCCCGTATGTCCGACAGTAAAACATTCGCTTCTATAAGCTTGGATAACTGCAACTATGTATCATATAACTTAGTTTTAGTTTTAGTTTACCTGGGCGGTTTCGCACTTAGCCTTTTGATTGGGCCATTGTGCGTAACTTCTTACCTCACATTCCAACCAACCCAGATCCTCCCAAAAAGCCAGCAGCCTTTTCAGGTTTCCTCATGCTTTTCAGAGCGACGCTGGTGACTGGAGGAATTTCGCATGCAGTCTCTGCACAGGGGGCTGTCCGTCACACCTATTGTAAATAGATGCTTGTTTAGGGGACAGTGACCGGTCAAGATGCCTGTGACCTTGCGGATATGGTCTCTTTTTAACCTAATGAGGTTTCGGCTAAACGTTTTTGATGCTACCGGAACTGCATTCTTTGTTTGCCTGCATCCTACAGTGTTTGTCCATTCTTTTTGATGGGTGTCTTCTGTGTTTTTTCGCAGCCAAGTTTTGACCTCTGCTTGAGGTATGGGTAGTATTGGTTCCGGTCCATATACTGTCGCCCCTGATCCTCTCTTGGTCAATTCATCGGCTGCCTCGTTGCCGAGCGAGTTGCTGTGTCCCTTGATGCTGTATTAATCTATGAATGGAGACGATGTCGAATGCCTTATTAAGATCAAGGAATATAGCCAAACACTTATCAGCCCTGTCCAAGGCCCTAACAAGATAATCCAAGACATCATGCACAGCATCGTCTGTGGACTTTGAAACCGAATTGATTGCTTGCGAGAATTTTTTGGGCTTCAAGGTAATTAGTTAAGCGGCTGTTCATAATTTTTTCCAGTACCTTAGACAGTGAAGGTAAAACAGCTATGGATCTATAGTTATTGATACAGCCAATAGCTCCCGATTTAAGAATGGTTCGTACTACAGCCCGCTTTAGTAAATCCGCGAAGACTCCAGTGGTTATACATAGATTAATAATATACACCAAAGGAGGTACCAGGATTTCACTATACTCTTTTAGAAGACTAGTTGGTATACCGTCAATGCCAACAGCGCAATCAGATCGCAGTGACATTATCACCTGCCTAACCTCTTTCGTCGGTTTCATTAAACACAAACGAACCCACGGAAGTTGACTGTGGTATCAGGTATGAGCAGGAACTGGCCGAAATTTGATTAATTTTACTGGCTGATTCCTCGCCAATATTATTGAAGAACCGATTAACTTTGTTAACAGCTGCATCAATGCAGTTGCTTAGCTTAAGCAGTGCACCAGCAGTGGAGTTCATCTTTGTTGTGTGTGTAACTTCCCTTATAATTTTCCTTATCTTTTTAGGGTTATTCTTTGCTGTATTCAAAGATCTTTTTTCATATTCTCTTTTGAGATTTATTTAAGACTAGCTTTTGCCCGCGGCTCCGCCCGCGTGGATGTCGGTTATCGCGACCAAACATAGCCGATGTCCTTTCTCATGGTCTAATCTACCCCTATACCAAATTTCATCAAAATCGGTTCAGTAGTTTAGGCGTGAAAGCGTAACATACAGACAGACAGACAGAGTTACTTTCGCATTTATAATATTACTATGGAAGTATGGATATGGATTGCACTACAAAAATTACGGTATCTTGTAAATGTGGTATTAAGGATTTCGTTATCGAGCTCTCCTTTAGTTCTCATATACATTTTGTCCCTATTTCTCATACACCGTAAGATACCCAGGGTAAACCACGGTTTAATGATTCTCCATCAATGAGGAACAGCATAGGACCTGGTGCATGTTTTCAGGGTCTCAATCAATGACACAATGAGATGCTTAAGGGCCACATTTGCATTCACACATTCGTAGACATAGGAGATGTCCATATTCTGTAGCTGGGTTACCAACTTTTTGTAATCCGTCTTGGTTTTACTGTTTTACTGGTATGGTAAGTTTAGACATGCATACTCTTTTCCAAGGATAACAAAACCGAATTATGATGTTTTTTTTTTATCTAATATCATACAAAACACAAATAATTTTAAATGTAACACTCCAAAAACCACAAAGGGTTTGTGCGGAGTGCCATGCATTCCGTCTATAATCTAAACAATATGTTAACAAGATAAAAACTTTGCTTTTTATATTTACATTCATAGTCCTATACATAAAGTGCCGGGCGGCCACTTTATCGCCCGAGCTGATGGTCGCATATAATACCGGTTTACAAGATGCATCTACAGGCTGTTCAGAAAATAATGTTTTAATTTGTTTTTAATATTATTTCTAGTGATGCTTTGTACAAAGGATGGACTTAGCTTATTTAGCAAGCGTGGAATAATGTACATTGTGGTTCTCTCTGTGACATGGGAATCAATAACGAAAGTTGTAGCTTTAAGTTTAGATTTAAGCAGGATATGGTCGATAGAGGTTTTATCGTGGGTAACTAGATGATGTGTTGGCAGAAGACCATGACTCGCAATCATATTTAAATAAGCCGGATATTTTTTATCCATACTGTTGTCTTTAATGTCTATGTTTATATCACCGATCACAACCACGCTACCATAGGAAGAATTCAAAGATAATGTTTGATCCAAATCAGAGATTAAATAAACATGGAGGATTATAAATAGCAAAAATACAAGTATCCCTGCCCACCCCACCCGAATGCAGCTGGAGTCCTACAAACCAGGTTCAGTCACAGTAATATCGGAGATGCTATTTCTAATGTATACTACAAGTCCATCATTTTTGTTAATAGGATTTGTACTCGCTTAAGAGTTATATCCGCTTAGCGAAGGCAGATATGGACTCTGACCAGCAGTGCCAAGAATCCAGACATGTTAGCCGAAAGACTCCTGATTTTTTGTGTTAATATATTCAAGGATCCAAAAGTAACCAGCGTTTTACAGAGTTCAGCCTCATCAGCCTAACAGTCTGCAAATCCCAAAATCATCTATATTGTATAAGTGACTATCCAATCTATTGAATTTTGATATATTAATCGATTGGCACTAATTAGGGTCCATGTTAGTTTCCTAACTGCGGACGTAACCTCTAGCGTACAAAACATTATTCCAATTGTTAAACATCCTATTAATGGGTCCATATTGCCTCACATAAAATTTTTGATCCTATTCTTTTTCTGACTACCGATTTGTGTTCATGATCATCATAATCCGTCGTGGTCCCATAATAATTGGGTTATTGTTGGTGTTGGAGGTAGTTCGACAACAAGATCACTTTGCAACAATCACAGGCCACTTCACTTAGCTACTTTGAGATTTTATTTCTCGATTTATCTTGTATAGAAATTACATTAGTTTCCACTTTCCTCGTTTTATAAGGGATGGATTAGATTAAGCTTTTACGTACAAAAGGCACTTTTATTATGTAAAAATATTTTTCAAAACACAGCGCACACAATAACGTCTTTCGGCTACGCGATCCGATCGAATAAGATTTAATATAAAAAATTCTTAGGATATTTTAACTCCTTCGGATCCTAATTTTAACAGTAAAATACTTACAAATGATACGGTACCTGTAGATGAAAATAATGTAAAGTTATGCAGGCAAATAATAGGTACCTTAATGTATGCTGCATTAGGTACCAGACATGTGCCAATAATGAATTACTAAGTGCATTAAAAAGAGTATTAAGGTATGTGAAATTTAGTTTAAATTAGTTAGTCTTCAGACAATGCATTGGAAGCATTTTGTGATGCAGACTGGGGAGGAGATCTCCAAGATTGGCGACCAACCTCAGGTTATTTGTTCAAGTTTGCAAATTGTTCAGTCTCGTGGAAATCAAAGAAACAGATATCTGTTAGTTTATCCTCTACCGAGGCAGAATATGTAGCTGCTAATGTGGCAGCCAGTGAGGCCTGTTAGCTGATTAATCTCTGAATAGATTTCCAAATTAATAATGTGTGCTCCGTACTTTACTGTGATAATCAGTCCGCAATATCAGTTGCTTGTACTGATAAAGTTAACCGTTTAAAACATATAGACATAAGATACAATTTTGTGAAAGAATTAATTAAGAATAACTAATTGATTTTAAAATATGTTAAAATAAAAGAGCAGCCCGCAGATATGTTCACAAAAGCTCTTAGTAGAGATTTGATAATTCGTTTTCTTAATATAATTATGTGGTGTGAGCTATTCTGAAGAGATTTAACTTTGGTTTGTTTATAAAGCTATGTTAAAGTAAGTGTTCTTATGTTGTTACTTTGAAAAGTCTAGAATACTCATTTATGTTAATTATTTTGAAAAGTAAAGAAGATTCATAATGTTGTTTACTTTGTGTAAAGTGTTATTAGTTATGGTTATTACCTTGAGAGCGAGTGGAGAAAATATAGTATGGCAATGTAATAACAAAACGTAAACTTAATGTTTACGTTTTGTTATTACAAGGTTGGCAACATTGCGTTTCCGATGCCAACAAAAGCTCAGGGTTCCGTTTAGGCTCTCTCTCTCTCTCTCTATGGCTGAACGTTGACGAGTAACAAGTGTTTTTGTACCGTGTCTCATCGTCTAAAATATATTTAAATCTACTACCATCCACTGTTTATTTATTTCACCAAAACATCTTCAAAAACAAATAAAGTGACAAAAACAAGTAAACAAAATGTAGTCGGGACTAGAACTCGCTACTTACGAATTGCCATAACACTTAGGTTACCACTCAACCTCGGACGCCCTTGCTATCCTTGTAAAATGTACCATCTTATGCGACGGCAGGCAAATCACTTCAATTTTACAATGTGTGATTGTAGAAAGATGCACACATACATGTAAAACAATAATACACCACTAGCACTGACATACCTACATACATACAATCACACTAGAGCTATATTTCACCAACAATTTGTAGTCGGTCCCAAGTAATAGGGGGTGAGCCTATTGTCATATTATTCTGGGCACTATTGTTGACTCGAGCCTATATCTGAGACTGAGTCTGGGCTGTATATATCTGTCTGATGTTAAACAGCCCTATCCCTTAGTCGCTTTGTGCGACACCGGATGGGAAGAGATGGGGTGGCCCAAATTCTACTCTGCCGGGAACCACGCGGCCTGGTAGCCGAACTGTTTTGTTAAGTATACACTTCTAACTTATACGTATCCATGTCGAGGCACGCAATGTTCACCCCGACTTGGATAGATTAGGTTAGAAGGCTAAGGAGAGAGTGGAGCGGAGTGAATCAGAATTTCAGAATTTCGAACTGCAGGATTTTGTATTTTTGGTATTTTGAACATTCAGTCAAACCAACATTTTTTGAATTTCGGTCTTTCGTACGTCGGTATTATGAGTTTCGGGATTATGCGTGGGTATACAAATACACAAAACAAAAATATTTAAAAATAATTTTGATAATACTTACTTTAAGATCTTGTACATTTTCATCTTCAAATATCGAAGAGAAATCTACGCTAATATAGTTTCTCTCCTGATTTAAATGATACAATCCAAGATTATATTCATCTCCGTTTTGAAGTTGTGAGATGTCGAGAAACAGACCTCCAAAGGTATTGCAGTCGAAAGATATCTGCAAAAAATTGAATCACTTAGGACGATAGAAGCTTAGATTAACTATAATTCTTCCACAATTCTCATAAACACAGGGTGAATTGTTGTTTATGTTACTATAAAAAAGCATAAGTTTTATATTTACAGAAATTTTAGAGAAAGTAAGTATTTATTTCATTACCCAGTAATGTTCTTACATGTATAAAATATGAGGCAGCCCCATTAGGTTATGAAGATACTCCCGAGGAGGGCCAGACCGTAAGGGATGGCCCTGGGTCAGCCAGGGTGCGAGGGATATGTCGATGACAACCTCACCTCCGGCCTAGCACCACGACCCACAGTCAGCGTGCGGTTTTAGTCGGTTCGAGTCCGACATAACCTCCCCTTCCGGCTCCGGCAGGGGGGTATCCGAGCGGATTTCCGCACGGAAAAAAAAAGAAAAAAAAAGGTTATGAAGATACTTGTGTTGGAGCATCTGTTCTTAAATTCAACATATTGTCATGTCAAAAATATCGAGGCTACATGCTACACTTTTATATAAATGCTGAAAAAACTATACATAATACGAGTAGTAATGAAATTTTGATATTGGAAATTCACAAGATTATCTTTCCTCTTCCTATTTTGGTTTTCCCTCGCAAATGGCAAAGAATTATGAAGGCATAGGTATATGCTAAAGACGTACAATTTCCTCACCATTAAAAGCTTTGTAAAGGTCATCGGTTGGGTATTGGTATGGCCTAAAGTAAGTACATGACTTTAATAAATAATTGATCTCTGAGCTCTTTCCAAATCTAGCATTGGTGTTTTGTCAGCCCCTCCTCAAACTGGTATGCAGTACGTTAAACGTTACGTTAACTGATTGGACCAGGGTAATATAGATTTTATTGAGAAGGGGTGGTGGCATCAGCTGGCCCAGAGTCTTAAATATCCAGGTGAGCTTCCTCACTCTGCTCATTATTGGTTCGATAATCAACTAATATGCCCAAATATTTGGTTGTATCCACTGTTGAATATTTTTGCAGTTACAGATATTAAGCCGCGGGCTTGCACATGCATGCATTCTGATTCCATAATCTGAGCCCGGGAGCGATCTTTGACTTAGGCAAAAACAGATTAGGTTCGTTTTCGGTATATTTAGTGTGAACAAGTCATTAATATATAGATAAAAAATAGCGTTGGGCCAAGAATACTCCCCTGGGGAATGCCGTAATCGACACCCACTTCCTCACTATACAAGTTGTCAATTTTTACTCGCTGTTTCCTGCCCTCCAAATAACTTTCCAGAAGAGCAAGTGGTATGCCTCTTATGCCCATAGCCTCCAGTCAGCGTAAGAGTATGGTTACCGACAGCGTATTAGAGGATTTTTTAAGGTCTAAAAAGACCGTGATACACTTATTGCCCTTGTCAACGACTTCAATTACTGCAGAGGTTAGGGCCGAAACCATTTCTAGAGTCAAGCATCACTTTTGGAATCCATATTGTGAGTCGGATAAAATTTTAAATTTGGTAAGGTACTTCACCAGTCTTGATCAGTTTTTTCAATATTTTGGCTATGGGTGAAAGAACCGATATGGGACGGTAATTATTTAGGTCGCGCAAGTCTGGTGTATAGAGATGACCACAGAACGCTTTGGGATACTTGGAAATATTCCCGTGCTGAATGAAAGGTTACTGAGTCGACATATTAGAGGGACTCTAAAGTCCTTTTTTAGGCCATTCCTACCCGATGCACTCCCAGAGTGAAGACTCATTAGAATACTATCCCAGCTTTATTTAGTATTAGCTTTTTTTCATAAAGGACACGTCCATTTGACTTCAAGGGCCACGGTGTCGATGCTCAGGCTCTTCTGCTCCAGAGCATGGCACAGTGGTCCATACACGTCGCCGCTGTCGCCGATCCATACACCCACCGCCCCCCCGGGCCTGCCTGGGTGGTCGACCTGGATGGATCGGCGGCACTGGTGCGTAACGCCGCTGCGGGTGCTCGCAAGGGAGCATGGCATCGTAGCGGCGCGTGTGGGGGAGATTGCGGTTGTGGCCGTCTACTTCACGCCGGCATCACACCGACGCATAGGGCAGTATCGGCGGTCGCTGGAGCGGCTGACTGACGTCGTCAATGCCTGTCACCCTCGCCCGGTTCTTGTGCTTGGGGACTTCAATGCCTGGTCTGAGGCTTGGGGGTCCCGGCACACGAACCCGCGAGGCAGGGCTCTGGAGAGCTGGGCCGCTACTCTCGGTCTGGTTCTCCAGAATCGCGGGGCCGAAGCCACGTTCTGGGTGGCGGAGCGCGAAGCGAGTTCGATCGTCGATCTCTCGTTCGCGAGCGCTTCGCTGTCGCAACGTGTGCGGGACTGGCGTGTTGTCGTGGAGGTGGAGACACTAGCGGATCACCGATACGTTCGGTTTGATGTCTCCCCTCCCGAGAGTGATGCGCCGGTCACACCGGCCCCACGCGAGCCGCGCTGGGTGCTTAGGGGACTGAATAGGGATGCTCTCCTGAAAGCCGCCTCCGTGCAGGCCTGGGCCATGGTGCCGGACAGGCCTGACGACATCGAGGACGAGGCGGCGTGGTTCCGGGAGGCCATGACTGTTGTTTGCGATGCGGGTATGTCTAGGGCTCCAGCCTATAGTCCGAGGCGCCGGGTCTACTGGTGGACTGCGGAGATCGCGAGGCTGCGTCAAGCCTGCGTGATCGCGCACCGCCGGTGGGCCAGGCTCCGTAGGAGGCGTAGCCGCCCCGCAGACACAGATACCCTAGTGGCGGAGTTGCAAGTGGGATACAGGGAAGCCAGGAATGCCCTCCGAGCGGAGATCAAGTGGTCCAAGGCAGCTTCCTATAGGGAGCTGCTGGAGACACTGGAGCGGGACCCATGGGGGCGGCCTTACCGCTTGGTAAGAGGAAAGCTGCGCCCCCGGGCCCCTCCCCTAACCCAGGTTCTCGAGCCGGCTCTGCTTGGAGGAGTGGTGGAATCCCTGTTCCCGGCGCGGGCGGAACACGTTCCGCCGCAGATTACTCCGCCACCTCGGTCGCCTGATGCGCCCGGCGTGGTTATTGACGACGACGTGCCCGAGGTCACTTGGGTGGAACTAGAGCTGGCGGTGCGACGGCTTAGAGCCAAGAAGAACACCGCCCCGGGACCCGACGGCATTCCAGGCCGTGCGTGGGTCCTAGCTCTAGGAGAAGACGGTCTTGAACCCCGACTGCGAGGGTTCCTCAGCGCATGCTTGGAGCGGGGCCAGTTTCCGAAGATGTGGAAGACGGGGAAGCTGGTCCTCATCCGCAAGGACGGACGCCCGGCGGACGAGCCGTCCGGGTACCGGCCCATAGTGTTGCTCGACGAGGTGGGCAAGCTCTTCGAAAGAGTGATTGCCAAGCGCCTCGTCGAGCACCTCTCTAGAGTGGGGCCGGACCTAGCGGACACGCAGTACGGCTTCCGCCGGTGGCGTTCCACTGTGGATGCCATCATGCGCGTGAGGACTCTGGCGGAGGATGCGGTTGCCCGGGGCGAGGTGATGTTGGCGGTGTCCTTGGACATCTCCAACGCGTTCAACACCTTGCCCTGGAGTTGCATCAGGGAGGCGCTCGTGTACCACGATGTGCCTCTCTACCTCCGCCGCATAGTCGGGGCGTACCTGACGGAGAGGGCCGTCATCTACCCAAGTGCGACCGGCGTCGGTAGGCGTGAGATGTCGTGCGGTGTCCCACAGGGATCGGTCCTGGGGCCGCTCCTGTGGAACATCGGATACGACTGGGTGCTTCGCGGTGAGCTCGCGTTCGGTGCCACCGTCACGTGCTACGCGGACGACACGCTAGTGACGGTGAGTGGCGCTACACACCGCGAGGCGACCCAGAGGGCCACGACCGCTGTTGCTCAAGTCGTGGATCGGATCCGGCGGCTGGGTCTCGAGGTGGCTCTGCACAAATCCGAGGCCTTGTTCTTTCATGGTCCTCGGCGCAAGCCACCCCAGGGATCCAGCTTGACAGTAGGAGGTACTCCCATCGACATCAAGCCCCGGCTGAAATACCTGGGGCTCGTACTCGACGGTCGGTGGGACTTCGGAGAGCACTTCCGAAGTCTGCGCCCCAAACTGTTGGTGTCAGCTAACGCGCTGATGCGGCTGCTGCCCAACTTGAGGGGCCCAGAGGACTCCTGCAGGAGACTCTACGCGGGTGTCGTGCGGTCCATGGCCCTGTACGGGTGCCCCGTGTGGGCGGACGCCCTGCAGGCCAGGTTCGTGCAACTGCTGCATGCTCCGCAGCAGACGATGGCCTGCAGGGCCATTAGGGGGTACCGCACGATATCCTTTGAAGCGGCGAGTCTCCTAGCCGGATCGCCACCGTGGATCCTGGAAGCGAGATCCCTTGCGGCACTGTATCGGTTCCGTAAGGAGGCGCGGGAGCGGGGATTCGATCCCGAGCCCGAAGACATTCGGGCCGAGAGGTCCCGGCTCCACGGGATCATGGTGGCGGAGTGGGAGCGACGACTTGAGCAACGACGCGCAGGGTATGCCGTCATAGAGGCGGTAAGGCCCATCATGGGGGAATGGCTCGAGAGGCCACATGGCAGCCTCTCGTATCGACTGACGCAGATTATCACCGGGCACGGGTGCTTCGGGAGGTATCTGTGTCGGATCGAAAAGGAGCCAACGTCCGAGTGCCATCACTGCGACGCGAGCGAGGACACGGGGCTGCACACGCTCACCGAGTGTCCGGCATGGGCCGGACCGAGGCGGGAGCTAGTGGCGGCCCTGGGAGTGAGAGTTCTCAGCCTCGCCACCCTGCTCACAGCAATGGTCCGCTGCGCGGACGCGTGGGCGGCCGGCGTCTCCTTCAGCGAGGAGGTAATGGTCGTGAAGGAGACGGCGGAGCGGGAGAGGCGGCGCGAGCGAGAAAGACTCGCGGATCGCGCCGCCCGCGCGCGCAGGCAACTCGGGCGTCGGAGGGCACTGACTGACCTCCGTCCCCCATGAGCACGGGCCTGGGGGTGACGGGTGGAGCCGCCTGTCACCCCAGCAGAAGCAGGCCACGGCGGCGGCGCGCTGGATAGCGCGCCTCCCCATTCCGGGGGCGAGTTGGGGACACCGTTGTCCCCCCTCCTGAGGAGGGCCAGACCGTAAGGGATGGCCCTGGGTCAGCCGGGGTGCGAGGGATATGTGTATAACAACCTCACCTCCGGCCTAGCACCAAGACCCACAGTCGGCGTGCGGTTTTAGTCGGTTCGAGTCCGACATAACCTCCCCTTCCGGCTCCGGCAGGGGGGGTATCCGAGGGGATTTCCGCACGAAAAAAAAAAAAAAAAAAATGGTACTATGTTACAAAATAAATTTGAGATAAATATGCCGTGTTTGGTATCAAATGAAAGTGCTTAATGAGCACATTTCAAATATGTATAAAGTATTAGCTTTACCGTGTCCCAAAATAATTGAAATAAAAAATAAAGTTTAAAACTAAAACCCGACTACCGAAAAATCACGCTCATAAAAGTGACAAACAAGAAAATCTCATGGATATCCGTGGTCGTATGCCACTTGCTCTAGCAAAACAATTTATTCTAGGGAAAAGTGGCATACGACCACGGATATCCATGAGATTTTCTTGTTTGTCACTTTTTAGAGCGTGATTTTTCTGTAGTCGGGTTTTAGTTTTAAACTTTATCTAATATATAAAATTCTCGTGTCACAGTTTTTGTTGCCATACTCCTCCGAAACGGCTTGACCGATTTTGATGCAATTTTGTGAGTATATTGAGTAGGTCTGAGAATCGGACAAAATTTTTAATTTCTATTTTTTTATGATACAACATACAAAAATACATACAATCCTCAATTTTCACCCTTCTACGATCAACCCTTATTTTTTAATAGCCATTTTAGTAATTCAATCATTTTTTCTTTCCGGTAGAAAAATGATCAATCGTCATTTAATTATTATCTATTTTTCATCCCCCTAAATGGTGCAGCGATATTTGACAACACATTGACAAATGATTTAAAATATGCATGTTTATTCAATATTATACAATTATTTCTACTTATATGATTTAAAATACTATAAATACTGAATTCACTTTTAGTTCCATGGTTGCCATGACATACATAAACTCATAAACTCACGCCTGTATTCCCCGAAGGGGTAGGCAGAGGTGCTAGCACCCACATTTCACCAGTTTATGTTTGAGTCCCAATGTAATAGCTGGCGAACCTATTGCCATTAACCGGGCACGTATAAACCTGCGATAAATACACACATAACTTCGAAAAGCATCGAAAAGTCATTGGTGTGTGCCCCGGTAAACCTGGGATCGAACCCGAGACCTCGTCTCAGCAGTCCATTACCCATACCACTAGGCTACCGCAGATATCCATGCCATGACAATAATGCTGTTATCGACAATTACGCCGTTTTCATTAGATTTTTAATAATATTACATTATTTCATGAATTTACCATAATTAAATTGTGATAATCGATTTGCGGCAAAAGTGACAAATTCGAAAAATCAAAGATCATGAAAATCTGTTCAGCCGTTCTTGAGTTATAAGAAAGTACGATTTTGCCCTTTTTGGCCTTTCTGGTTTGAAAACACTGTCTATAAATTTCAAGTCTCTACGACCAGCGATTTCTGCTGCGCGTTGTCTCTAAGTCAATCAGTCAGTCAGTCTCAGTCAGGACAAAGAGTTTTATATATATCGTTAAGTGTGTCCAGGGCATTATTTCGTAACTATTACAGATATCAAAAATCTTTAAACTGATATCGAAAGTACGTTACCTAATGAGTAAAATGACATCAATAACTTTTTTTAAATCAAACGAGAGGTATTTAAAATTTTGACATTAAACACTCCCATACATTTAGTATGAGATTAATAGAAAGGTTTTAGTGTCCTTAATTTAAAAGAATATTTTAGCTTAGTACTGATATTAAAGGAAACTGTTTATTAACCTAACAGAGTAATATAACTATATTTTAATTGAATAATATTCATTTCTTAGTAAGTACCAAGTGACGTCAATTTTGATGGTTTAATTGCCGAAAACAGTGCAACCCCTTGGCCTGCCAGATCCCCGGATCTCACGCCCTGTGATTTCTTCCTATGGGGATTTATCAAAGACGAAAGTGTAGGCTGAGAGAATGCACAGCCTAGAAGAGTTACAGATTCGTGTACATCGTAAAATTGCTTTAATTACTCCGCAAATGTCATGGAAAGTTCATTTAGAAACTGTAAGTAGAGCTCGTCATTGTATCGCACAACAAGGACGTCCCTTAGAACATCTGCTTTGAATACAATATTGTACTTACTAAGAGATAAATATTAGAATGAATTTTTTTATAGCATTTTTAATGCTAACTTTAAAGTTCGAAAAACATCGGAAAAAATGAAACGCTCAAGTGAGACTTGAACTCACGACCTTTCCCTTACAGGGGGAATGCTCTTCCAACTGAGCTATTGAGCCACACCTGAATCATTTGCAATTTTCCTTCTCTTTATATCCGTCTTTAAGGGTGACGGTGGTGCCATCTACCAACATTCTTACGAACTGTTGGAAAGGGATTAGGTAGAAAGGGGTAAGGGAAAGGTCGTGAGTTCAAGTCTTACTTGAGTGATTCATTTTTTCCGATGTTTTTCGAAGATAAATATTATTGAATTAAAAGATAGTTTTATTACTCTGTTAGGTTAATAAACAGTTTCCTTTAATATCAGTACTAAGCTAAATATTATTTTAAAATAAGGACACTAAAACCTTTCTACTAATCTCATACTATATGTATGGGAGTGTTTAAGGGGCCAGATCGTGAAAATCACCGAAAAGAGTGTTACAATTTTTCATATTTAACCTATTTAGATATTATTGATATCAATGATACTTTGTATATATTAAAATCAAAGACCAAAAATTATGGTATGCTTATATTAAACTCTTAAAACCCAATAGTTGTTGTATAATAAACGTCAACAAACACACAAAATTGAGAAAAAATGCAAAAACATGCCTTCGTATTTTTCAGATTTAACCCAATAAATCAACACAAATTGATAAGCAAAGAAATAATACAACACAAATTGATAAGCAAAGAGATAAAGAAACCAATAAAATATAGCGTGTACGTTTTTTGTACCTTTACAAAGAAGGACTTCCTCTTTTAAAGCCCTCAAATCTAGATATGTTTTACGTAAATTCTCCATACAGGCTAAGTGAAACAGGCTCCAGTTTTTGAGTAAATTCATATTGAAAATGAGTGATTTTAGCAATGACCTGGTATACATTTGAAAGTCAAAAACTTCTTGATAGGGAAGACAAAACTTATTTGATGATACATTTAGTAATCAATCTGAAAAATCACTTCAAAGTTACTGAAAAACGCGTAAAATAGTGTCTTTTTTCTGCCATATTTTTTCTCATCGCCCGTCAGTCGCCCACGGGCCTTCGAAGCTGGAGCACGTCTCTTTGGCGCGTGATGACAGTTCATGCATACACAAATAGGCCTACCAAGAAATATATGAAATGAAAAATGGCGCCACCGTCTTCATTAATCATTTGGACGGCAATAAAATAGTATGCATTTTACAGTGACAACCATAGTTCCGATTTTAGCCATTTCACACTTTCATTGATACATTCATAGCATAATGTTTCAGATTTTGACATACTTGCTTTAAGGTTTGAACTGTAAAGTTGGGAATATACGTAGTTGAAATATTTTTTGTAGAAACAATATTTTTAGGTTCTGTTGTAATGAAATTATAATTAGATACAACTTCATGGTCTATTTTATATGATTGTATAGGTAAGTATATGTATATTGTAAAGTAGCTGTTTCCGTACATATTAGTAATAAAAAAAGTTTCGTTGGCTTATGTTATATTAAAGATTCATATGTAGCAGCATCACTAGAGTCGCAGGAGTCGCGGGTATCAGTTAGTGCGACCACCAGTAGACCTGGTGCACTGGATTAGAAGCTTTATGTATCGCAATGTCGCAGATACGCAAGAGAGCCACCTTCGTTGGTACGATCACGTCAATCTGCGTCTGATCGATAAGGAGCGAACGTCCGAGTGCCATCACTGCGACGCGAGCGACGTCACGGGACTGCACACGCTTACCGAGTGGCCGGCAACGCGGGAGCTCGTGGCGACCCTGGGAGTGAGAGTTCTCATCCTCGCCACCTTGCTCACGGCGATGGTCCGCTGTGCGGACGCGTGGGTGGCCAGCGTCTCCTTCTGCGTCCTCCTTTTTTTTTTTTTCTAATGGTCGTGAAGGAGACGGCGGAACGGGAGTGGCGGCGTGAGAGAGAGAGACTTACAGATCCCACCACCCGTGTGCGCAGGTAACACGGGCGTCGGAGGGCACAGACTGACCTCCGTCCCTCATGAGCGCGGGCCTGGGGCTGACGGGTAGAGCCGCCTGTCACCCCAGCAGAAGCAGGCCACGGTGGCGGCGCGCTAAGAAGCGCGCCTCCCCACTCTGGGGCGAGTCCTGGTTGTCCCTCCTCCCGAAGAAGGCCAGACCGCAAGGGATGGCCCTGATGGTCAGCCGGGGTGCGAGGGATATGCCCAAGACAACCTCACCTCCGGCCTAGCACCACGACCCTTGGTCGGCGTGCGGTTTTAGTCGGTTCAAGTCCGACACCCGGCTCCAGCCGTGGAGGAAATGTAGGAAGAAGAGCTGCAAGACGGACCCTGAAACTGTGCAATTGGGTTGCTAGGTGCCTGCAGAAGCGCCGTATTCGTGTCCTCTGTGATGGATATTACCCACTCTCTGTCTTCAGCTTTCATTGCTATGCAGATGATAGCACCTTACACGAGAGTTATCACGGAAATCCTGCGGCTACACAGTCTGATATCGATGAAAAAGGGTAGCTTCATGTCACTGAGATTGACCGGATCCTGGGCCACATTTTGTAATGGCGCTCTGAGAACTTGGTGGAGTTCAATGCTAAGAAGACGCAGGCACAGCAAAGGTATTTTCTTTTCTTCCACCATTCCACTCTTCAGAGCACGCCACTACCACTAAACGACAATCGGATCGGCATCTAGTAAGGTCGTCAAGCTGAGTGCCACCATTGTTAACTACAACTCGTGCGAGTTAACATGGCACCTGGCTCAATCAAGTGACGTTTAAAGTACTGACTGCAAAAGAAATTTTGAATTTTCGAGGGCGCCATATTTTATTAAATAAATTTCTTAAATTCTTTAATATTGATTAAAATAATTAATAGATTTCTGATCGTAAGATTAAAAAATAAACAAACAAATAAACATGCCATGAGCATGTTTTTCTTATAATAAGCTTGTGTTATACTTACATTGTTGTAAAGCTGAAAGTATGACGTATTACAGGTTTATTCAATAAAATCACTGTTGGTGAAACTACTAGACATTTTTAATTTCTAAAAATGAAATTATTTATATAAATATATTGATGAAATGTTATCCCAATAAAATATCGTGATTGTTTATCTGTACAATTTTCACATCCTTGTATCGCACCCCTTATTATTAAACCAGGTTAAAGCTATTTTTATCGGAAAAGATATCAGAGATCACAGCAGTGACTAAACATGCCAAATTATAAAATGACATAATAATTTGATTAGCGTCAGTTCCTTCAGTGTTAGTTTACTGCCTAAATTATGACAGTACACGTGCATACTAAGAGGGAAAAAGTCCTATTCATTTTTTTTATAATATTATATTGATGGATTAGTTTAGTTTGATTACCGCCGTTGTAATAAGATTCTATATTGATAATGAGATTTATTGAAAGTGTGGATGCATGTTTGTTAGGTATTTAATCAAACCACACAACGGTAGAACGAATCTGGGTGAAATTTGGCAGAGATAGAGAATTTAAAAAAAAAGGAATACTTCATAATCCAATCAATTCAATTCGAAAAATCCAAGAAATCCATACTATTATTATAAATGCAGAACATAGTAAATCTGTATGTTATAAAGTATTATGACGAAAACTCAATAAAATAAATCAATATAAATGTTCTAAATGTAACAATAACAAAACTCTACAAAATCTGATAATAAAAACTACGTTATTAAAATGTACAACAGTCACTGTGATGCGGACGCTACTGCAGGACGAGAGCGGGGCATCGCGCGGAGAAGTGGGAGGAGGGTTGTTTGCAAGGCCAGGTGCCATGTTAACTCGCACGAGCTGTAAGTACGTATTTGTAATGGTGGCCCTTTCTTGACACTTTGCTTTTATCTTACCGTCAGGCGACGAGAAGTCAAATTGTCGTGCTCGGCTCCTATACATTTAGATTAATATGCGCGCTCTGTACATAAAATCTAAACTAATGTGATCTTCGGTATCTCGTAGTTTGTTATTTCGTACAGGTTTGAACTTCGGAATTTTGTAATTCGGGATTTCAAATATCGTTTTTTTTGTACGTAACCGGCAGGTATGGTCTGTCTACGCGGTGGGCATTTTAATTTTATGAGTATTATCAGTATCCTCAGATATCAACAATTAGGTGTAGGTATGTCCCCAGCCTTATTTTGTTCGAAATCTCATAATCTCTGTGAAAAGTTTAACATGCTATGTATGACACTGAAACAAAAGACATGCCAATGACGTCACGTAACATAATATGACAGGGATGAATGTATAAGAAGAAAAGAGATACGAAATGTAATTGACAGACGTAATACGTCACAAGAAATCATATTACTCAAAAATGCACTCTAACCACAAGGCTTAAAATAGTTTTTTCATCATTTGTAAGACAATTTTCAATTATTTTGACTGCTAAAGAGCGTCTTGCAGCCCACTGTGCATCTCGGTGATGTGTGCGTGCACGGCTGCGTCTGTATTTTGACAGATTTTGAGTCGTGCGCTCCGCGGACCCGGTCCTAAATGTGAAAATTTTAGATACCTCTCGTTTGATTTAAAAAAAGTTATTGATGTCATTTTACTCATTAAGTAACGTACTTTCGATATCAGTTTAAAGTTTTTTGATATCTGTAATAATTACGGAATAATCGCCTGGACACACTTAACGATTACACCCTGTATATATATGTAAGGGTGTGACGAGTGTCATACCTACATAGCGCTGACACTGCAAGTGTACAGTCGAGCGATATACGAACTCCAGTTGTCCCCGGCACGCGATCGGAATCAGTCGTAGTAACTGCCTGTAAGTTTTGTGTAAAATATACTCGAACGTGAACCATAGTCACTCGTTTCAATTGGACTAACTTCCTTCAAATTAACCTAACCCTAAATGACGTACATCACGTACATTGGTGACACCCTGTGAGTTTAAAAAGTGACTTTTTACGAGTATAGGCATCGTGTGCGGGGACGGCTCACTCTGCTAGTGCGCCGGACATTTCAAAGTGCTACGGTAGCGCGTTACGTACCTACACTCTGCAGACTGTAAAAAAAAATAGTGCGGTTTTCACAATGCCGGACGACGACAAGGCGGACGTGGTATTGATCTCAGTATCGTCGCGAGTTCCCGAGTTCTGGACGGACCAACCTAATCTATGGTTCGTGACATTTGAAGCGGTGATCGCACCACAGAAGGCCAGTGATGAGGCGCAATACCAGCTGCTCGTCGCAAAGCTCGGAAAACAGGTTGTCATGCAGGTCGCGGACATCCTAACAAATCCACCGGCAGCAAAGAAATACGCGACTCTCAAACAGCGACTGTTAGAAGTATATGAAGAGTCGGAAAATAGAAGAGTCTAAAAATTAGTAGGGGACATGCAGCTAGGTGATCAAAAACCATCGCAGCTGTTGCGACAAATGCAGACGTTGGCAGGAGATAGAATAGCAGCGCCAACGTTGTTAGTGATGTGGCAGAACCACCTACCGGCCGCAGTGAGGGCTATTTTGGCGGCAACAGCGATCAAAGATCCGGAGCAGTTGGCAGCGGTGGCAGATAAGATTCAGGAGAATAGCAATCCCGGCGTAGTAGCAGAGGTAGCCAGTAGCAGCGCTGGTACATTAGCGGACACAATTGCCCAGCTGAGCTTGGAAGTGGCGGAACTACGAAGGTCGAGAAGTTATGAGCGGAACGTTCAGCAGGCGCGTGGGAGGCCACAGTCCCGCGCACGCAGCACCAGCCGCAAACGCAGCAACCCACGGCAGGAAGGGTTGTGTTTTTACCACGACCGATTCGGGACCAGGGCTCGCAAGTGCCGATCACCGTGCACCTGGAGTGACGACAAGAAGGGAAACCACTGACCGTGCAGTCGGCGACGGGGTCCTGCATCGGAGGTATTATTAACCGTCGATTATGTGTCTATGATCGTACTAATGGACTTAATTTTTTAATAGATACAGGGGCAAATGTATCAGTGTTACCCGTAACTGTGGTTAAGCGAAAAGATAATTATTTACAAGGGGATTTTACATTATTTGCAGCCAATGGCACTAAAATAGATACTTTTGGTACGCATACTCTGTCTCTCGATTTTAGGTTAAGGCGAAATTTTAACTGGACCTTCATAATTGCTAATGTTAAACAACCCATATTAGGAGCTGATTTTATAAGCCACTATGGATTGTTAGTAGATTTAAGTTCAAAACGATTAATTGACAAGCTGACGAATCTGAATGTGATTGCGAATATTGAAATCAACTCAGAAACTTCTGTCAAAACTGTAAATGAAAGCCACCCGTATTATGAGCTATTAGAGTCATTTTCCAGTATAACGAGACCATCTTCCTTTAGAGATCCCCCTAAACACTCGATCGTTCATCACATCGAGACCACCGGTCCACCCGTGCACGTCAGGGCGAGACCACTACCGCCGGATCGGCTAGCCAAGGTAAGAGAGGAGTTTAGACGCATGCAAGAGCTAGGAATATGCAGACCATCGAAAAGTCCGTGGGCGAGTGCTCTACACGTCGTGCCCAAGAAGGACGGAGATATCCGACCGTGTGGTGATTACAGGCAGTTAAATGCCATCACTAAGCCGGACAGATATCCCGTTCCACGTCTGCATGATTTTGCCTACGTTCTAGCAGGTAAAAAAATTTTTTCGTGCGTCGACGTGAATCGCGCTTACCACTACATACCGATCAATCCAGCAGACATTGAAAAGACCGCTGTTATCACTCAATTTGGGCTATGGGAATATACCCAAATGTGCTTCGGTTTGCGAAATTCAGCGGCCACGTTTTCTAGATTTATGCACCATACCGTATTGGAAGGTCTGGATTTTATTTTTTGCTATATAGATGACATCATAATCGCGAGTGACACTGAAGAAGAGCACAGAGAGCATCTACGGCTTCTGTTCGAACGAATAAGTAAGTACGGTTTAACTATTAAGCTGTCAAAATGCAGTTTTGGCGTAAAGGAGCTGGATTTCGTCGGGTTTCACGTGTCAGCGGAAGGCATGCGACCATTAGACGACAAGGTGAAAGCAGTCAGTGAGTACCCTAAACCTAAAACGGTCAACGAACTTCGCCGATTTTTAGGTATGGTAAATTTTTACCGCAAACACATTCCTCACGCCGTCGAAACACAAGCCAGCTTATCAAGCTACTTGCACAACGCTAAAAAGAACGACAAAACACCGATTGTGTGGTCGGCGGAAGCGGACTCAGCGTTCCGCGAATGTAAGTTGCAACTCGAGAACGCGGTGACGTTATCGTATCCGAGCGCCAACGCGACGCTCGCACTAAATGCCGACGCATCAGATACCTGCGTAGGGGCAGTTCTACAACAACTAGAAAAAGGTTTGTGGAAGCCTCTTGGGTATTTTTCGAAACGCTTATCGGAAACGCAAAAACGTTACAGCACTTACGACCGCGAGCTACTCGCCATCTATATGGCAATTAAACATTTTCGTAAACTGTTTGAAGGCAGACCGCTAACAATATATACTGATCACAAACCGTTGGTTCACGCGTTTACAAAACTAAGTACCGACTCTGAAACGCCCCGTAGAACGCGGCAATTATTATTCATTAGCGAGTTTACTACCGACATTAGGCATATCAGTGGCGAGAACAACGTGGTAGCCGATGCCTTATCGCGTGTCGCAACAATTTCCTGTCCGACTAGTTTAGACTACGAAAAGTTTGCTGAAGCGCAAAAAGGCGACGATTTCCTTGCACAATACCTACGGACAAATGGCATTGAGAACGCGAATATTAAAATTAAAAGTGTCAGCTTACCTTTTTACGACAAGAACATTTATTGCGAAACTTCAACCAAAAAAATTAGACCATTTGTGCCTACGGATTTCAGACGAACGATTTTCGAGCATATGCATAATATTAGCCACCCAGGATCCCGATCGACGCGCAAGTTGATTGCGGAAAGATTTTTTTGGCCCAACATGAACACAGAAATAGGAAAATGGGTTAAAACATGCGTAAGATGCCAGAGGGCTAAGGTAAGTAGACACAACATATCCGAATACGAAGCATTTCAACAAGCTGACCGTTTCGAGCATATTCATGTGGACATCATCGGTCCTTTACCAACGTCAGAGGACGGGTTCAGGCTAGGCTGACGTCAGACCAAGGGCGTCAATTCGAGTGCCAAATATTCACCGAGTTGCTCAAGTACTTAGGGGTAAGTAAGCTGCGCACTACGAGTTACCATCCTCAGGCGAACGGCATAGTAGAACGGTGGCATCGAACTTTGAAAGCAGCCTTGATGACTCGGTTAGAGACCGGCTCATGGGTCAACGAGTTACCAACAGTCATGCTGGGTTTACGGGCAGCAGGACGTAGCGATAATGGTGTAAGTCCAGCTGAGTACACATTCGGTAAAACTATTCGTTTACCATGCGATTTTTTTGACAACTCTAATTTTAGGTTTGGTGACGCAAATGAATTGTGCAAGAGCATACACACTGCTATCGCGAATCTGAAACCAATTTCAAATTCACACCGCGCTAATCGTACATGGTTTACGTTTCCTGATTTGCAAGTATGCAGTCACGTGTTTGTCAGAGACGACACCGTGCGAAAACCACTTAAGGCACCGTATGATGGCCCGTACAAGGTTATCAAACGTGACAAAAAGTTTTTTGAACTGCAGTACCCTAATCGTAAAGCAATAGTGTCAGTGGATAGACTCAAACCAGCGTACTCATTAGTAGAGACGGATAGTTCAGTTGCGACACCAACACCTGAAAACATAAACAGCAGCAGCAACACTCGTGATGACCGCGCAAATAAAACCACGCGCAGTGGACGAGTCATCAAAATGCCTGTACGGTTTATGTAGGTCACACTCGTATAAGCATTAACAGGTAGGTACATATAATCGTGGTAGCAAGCGGCCTGTGGCAGTCAACATACATAATTATAAGCATCAACCTATCGTTAAGAAGTAGTAGTATTCAGCATGGGACAGTACAACACAAAAAACGAAGAAATCATCATAGCCCAGGCTAACACCAACCAGCGCATCGATGACATGGTCACACAGTTGGAGCAGCATGGCTGGGCGGTAATGTTAATCATAGCCTGTGTATTTCTCACATGTTTATGTTTGTGCTGCAAACGCTGCAAAACCTGCGCCAGAAAGTGGATGAGAGGACAGCTCCAAGAAATTGTCGTACCGCAAGCTCCAATTACACAAGTAAGATCGGATATTACGCACCCAGCACCTACTAAAGTAATTTTTTCGTAGAGTTAGTGCGTTGAAGGTTCACATTAGTTGCAAATTAGTAGTAATAATTAATCAAATAAAAAAATAAAAAACAGTTTTGGCAGAAGTATGTTGAAATAATAGTCAGATGAAGTTGCATATTGTATTGTATAAACTATGGCGTTCTACATGTAAAACTGTATAATTTTGTAATATTTGTTTCCCACGAAGCAGGATTCGAACCGGTTACCTTGTGGATTGTTAACCACTGAGCCATGTAACTTGTTATAATGATAAGCTAAGTACATTGCAATGACTCACGTTGCAAGCATGCAGCTTAGCGACACACCGGGCAGTAGGTGCGGATATCATGTTACATAAGTGTTATTGTATTGAACATAGCGTGTTATAGTTGCATAAGAAATGTACTCAGAATTTCAGTGAGATAGTAGTTAGTTTACAAATTTGGAATGTATAACTTTGTATGCCAAATTTTAGAAGGGGAGTGATGTAAGGGTGTGACGAGTGTCATACCTACATAGCGCTGACACTGCAAGTGTACAGTCGAGCGATATACGAACTCCAGTTGTCCCCGGCACGCGATCGGAATCAGTCGTAGTAACTGCCTGTAAGTTTTGTGTAAAATATACTCGAACGTGAACCATAGTCACTCGTTTCAATTGGACTAACTTCCTTCAAATTAACCTAACCCTGAATGACGTACATCACGTACATATATATATATATATATATATATAACTCCGCCCAAATACTTTTTTTTTTTTTTTGACCGTGGGGGAAATCCCTCCTGGATGTTATGCCGGACTCCTACCGACTTAAACCCCCACCGGTATCGCCCAGCAGCCTATAGTTGGGAGCCCCGGGTAAGCCCTCGGAAGGATGTCCCAGGGCTCCCAACAGACCCACGGCTTCAATGCGGCCTCGTCTAGGGGGTGGTTCGGGTGCTATCCGGCGTCTATGGGGGTTTTCGGGTATCATCCCGCTTCATAGGAGGGGGGGGGGGGGGACGTGCGTGAGTACGTCACGTCACGCTGCCGTCATGGGCCTGCTTCTGCAAGGACGATGAGCAGCCAACTCACCGTCCTCAGGCCCCCGGTCATGGAGGCCGATGGTCTTCGGCGAAGACACGTCGGCGGCGCCCGAGCCGCCGACTGCGGAACTCGGGTGGGAGAGTTCTCTCCCGCTCCCGCCCCGCCGCCTCTTTCACGAGCATGACCTGCTCGCAGAAAGAGGCGGCGCAGTCCCACTTACTCCCGCTGGAGACCATGGCTCCCACCATGGTCTCGAGCGAGAGAGTGTCCACGCCCAAACCCACCACGAGGACCTGGCGCTGTTGCGCCCACGCCGTGTGGTGCGCTGTGTCATCGCTGCGGTCCCCGCAGTGCTGACAATCGGCCGTGGTTTCCCGGTGTCTTCGCCACAGATACCTACCGAAGCTACCGTGCCCGGTAAGCATCTGTGACAACCAGTAGGAGAGAGCACCATGTCTCCTCTCCAGCCACCCGTCCATGACCGGTCGGACGGCCGCGATTGCGGCGAATCCCCCCTTTGGTTGCTCAAGTCGCACCTTCCATGTCTCCCCGGCCTCCTCCGCGCCTCCCCGGCCCCCTGGACCAGCTGCGTCAGCTGACCGATCTCCTCCCGCATCAGCTTTTGCTGCTTGCGGGAGTCGGCAAGCTCCGTCTCCAGGCTCGCAACCCGAGCCCGGAGCTTCTCCTCCTCGCTGGAGACGCTCCTTCCCAGGAGCTCCTCCAGTGCTTTGGCGGCACCTGTTACCGCGTCCGCCACGACCCTCTTCTTTCCCGCAATATTTTTCTGGCCTTTTACGGCGCCAGAAATGCGGGAAAGAGCGGCCAGGATGTTCTGCGCCGCTGGCACCTCCGTGACCTTCCCGCTTGGTAGCGGGGACACAATCGCTGGCGGCTCTGCTACCCTCTCTTTCGCTCTGTAGAGGTCGGCTTTCCGACCTCTACCCGCGGTGGTAGCCACTACCTTCCTCTTACTGGGAAGGTCCTCCTCGCTGTTCGATGACTCAGACCCAGGCCGACGGAACAAGCCCTTGCCTGGTCCGCTCGACCTGGGTCTACCTACGTCGGCATGGATACCGAGACCGAGGGTATCCTCGGTCCTGCCACTCACGCCGGCGGCCGACTCCATCTCCGAGCCAGCACGAGTCGACACGTCTTCCGCGTCCCTTTTTTGGGTGATTTTGAGGCACACCCATGGGCCTGTAGGACTGTGGTGACCCCTCCCATATACCATCCGGGATGAACCCGGGCGGGGGTCGCCATGGCTGGTCGCCGAATGGGAGTCCATTCGACCACCAGTCACAGCAAGGGATTCCCCGGACGGAGTCCGGGTACCCTCATGGATAGATTTATCATTGTTTATTTCCATAGCCATTGTTGCACGATTAATGTCCGCCGACGTCGTTGAGGTAGGAGTAGGGAGGTTGGGAGTGTATATGAGGATGGGAAGGGTGGGAAGGTGGGAGTAAGTGACGTCCTAGGCACTGAGTTCCCCCCAGTGATGCATCCCATTGCCAGGCGTCAGAGCGTGGGGTTCGGGGTGATTTTTTATAGAGGTTTTCTTCCTCCCAACTCCTAAGAGCCACCATGCCCGTCTGTTGCCAGACGGGGGTACGGCTCGGCCGATCGATGGTCCCTATGGGACCGTGTACTTCACCACTGATCGCTCAGTGGCAAAGTACTCGTCACCCTGAGAGTTCTCCGCTAGGTACGCTCTGCTTAGCAGAGCGCATGCGGAGAACTCGAAACCGGCCATAAAGGCCCCCCCTCCTTGTTGGTGGACTATTTGCCATGGGCGACGACGTGCGCCTCGCGCGAAGCCCACGTCGTCGCCCACGTTACCGGGGTGCACCACGCGGAGGTTGTCCTACCCAGCACCCCCCGCCCAAATACTTGAATGAATTTTATAGCATTAAAGTATGCTAATTATACAAATCGAATACACTTTTCCCTAGAATATATTGTTTTGTTGGAGTGGCATACGGCTATCCTTGGTAGTCGGGTTTTAGTTTTAAACTTTTTTTTTTTTTTTTATTATTTTGGGGCAAGGTAAAGCTAATAATTTATACATAATTTGAAATCTGCTTATTAAGACCTTTCATTTGATACTACACGGCATTTTATCTCAAATGTTTTAACACAGTACCTTTATGAGCGCTAAAGGGCGCCACACAAGATTGAGTGACACGTCATAATATAGCCTGTAACCATCGGACGATAAAGCCGCTTGTAACAATACCTCATTTGTCCAGTTCTAATTAGAAGTTGAGGAGCTATGAGGGAACAAATGAACGTACATACATACATAGCCTGTCAAAATCATAACCCTCCTTTTGGCTTCGCCGTAGTCGGATAAAAAGATGATCTCACTTACGTCTTTGAGCCGCCCCTTAGCACAGCTTATAACAATATCGCATTTCTTTCCTTTGGAGATTGTTTCAACCATATCAATAAAAGTGTGATCGCGGGAACAACCAATATGATCAGCTGAAATGATCAACAATCTTCAGTTAAAAAACAGTGTTAGAAAAAACATTAAGGTAATATTAGGGACCAAATTTATTGTAAAATTTGGTATAGTATCTCAGAATACAATATTGAAGTTAAGTAATAAAGGAATAATAGAAAGGAAAGAAGCTAACAATAGTGAAAATAATGCCTCAACTATACCTTTCAGTGCTGGAAATATGCTTAGCAGGAAATGCTTTTTACGCATATTACTGACAGTAGTGTAGACTTCACAATTTAAAGCCAAAGCAAGGGATATGATTGCCTGCCCTAAAGCACCTGCTCCTCCTTGTACAAATATCGACCTGCCTCGAGGCAGTTGACACTTGATAGCCTTTGGAAAGAATAAAAAGAAATATGAGAAATATCTGTGATTGCACAGTAACAAGCTTTGAGTATTCAACACGGGAAGGATTGTGTTTTATAGCTGATGTACTAGTGGGATAAATCAGTGCGAATTGTACCATCAATGTTACAGGTGGTTCGGCGTGGAAATGCTTGATGCGCACGCGTTCCCCTCTCGCCAAGGTATAAAGGTATATGAAAATTAAGTGGTATGGACAGTTTCGCACATTCAAGCTCTAAGGTCTCTGCCTCGAATCTTGCGTGCAGCGGGGTGGCGGCGTCGGCGGCGCGGAAGTGGCAGGATCAAATGCGTAAAATCAAATGGACCGACACTCGAAAACAGGGGCGCGGGGGCGGGCAACGAGCAGTGCACTCCAGTCGCTCGGTGACCGCCGGCGCGTCTGCATTGCAGTGTTGTGTGTGCAATTTATTTTTATGAAGTGTCAAAATGTCCTCGGACATGCTATAGGAAATTATTTCTGCAATCTTTGAGCGGACACCGATATGGAATACCGAACTCGCCTTTTCTTTTCCTTGCCCTATAGTAGGGATTTACTTCTTCCTTTGCCCACAATTAGTCGAGCGTTAGGAATAAATTTGAGTCAAAAAGATGTCGCCGTTGTTCAGACATTTCGTTCGCGAATAAAAATAAATATCTCGACGACACAAACACGAAAACAACACTATGCCGCTATAATGCCGCGCGATCTGCCCGCTGCTTCGAGAACGGGTCTGCGTTACCCGCCCCGCTCTCGCGCTTCCACCGCCGCCGCCTCGCTGCCCGCAAGATTCGAGGCAGAGGCCTAACGGTTCCGTGTAGAAGTGAAGAAGAAGTTGATGAGAGAAGAGAAGAAGTGAAAAGATACTCACTAAGCAATAGTACGCTTGCACATAAGCTAGTGGCACGGTGGCAGCATCTTCCAGAGTCCAGTGTGCCGGTACAGGCCAAAGCAGTTCTGGCTGCACTGTCACCCGAGTACTTGCTGCGCCACTGCGTACTATACCCATTACAGGGTTACCACTGTGATGAAACATAAGAACAGTAAACATTTCCCTGGGAGTTGCATTGAGATAATGGTTTCATAGAATACCCATTTTAAGACCGTATACAAATAAAAAAAATCCCTTCTATTTTCTTGTCTTTAAGTCGACGACGGTGGAGTCGTCCACCGATGTTCTTACAAACTATCGGAAACAATGAATGATTTAAAAAAAAAAACAATGATTTTTGATGACTCCGTTCAAATATTTGAATGAATTTTATAGCATTATATTCTAACTATAGAAATAGCCGCCCTAAAGACAGATAAATTAGAAGGGAAATTTGAATCATATCGGACGTATCGCGGTAGCCTAGATGGTCAAGCTATTCCCCCTTTAAGGGAAAAAGCGCGGGCGCCTACGATATGATTCATTTTTCCCTATGTATTTGATTTGTATAATTAGCATACTTAATGCTATAAAATTAATTCAAATATCAACTAATTACAATTTGGCCCAGAGATCCCCGTCTCCCTTAATAACGATTATGAGAGAATAGAAAAGATTAGTTAGTTGTAATAAGTAATGTGCATTTTTACCTTTCTGTGATTCCACTAAAATCCATACCGTAGCTATTAATGATTTTTTTCTTAAAGTACAAAGAACCGTTTGCTTGTTTCAGGTCATTAATATTAATTCCAGCATAATGGACCTACAACAGTAGATAATGTTAGTATAATACAGAGAACATCAAAGGCTAAAACTTCAAAACCTGGCTCAGATGCTAGGGTACCATCCCAAAATGTCATTGTGTGGTGCCTTGAGAACGCAAAACACTGATGCACGCGCGATGTGTCGTCTATTGTAATGAGTGACTATGGGTGATCCCTCTAGACAAGTGGCAACCTTGCTGGCCGTCGTATCGTAGACTAGAAAGACAAACGTAGACAGAGAAAACATGGAGCGATTGATAGCTTCCATCGCACTCACACAAGAAAAAGAGAAACTTACGTCAACGTCGTGTGAAGAAATGAGACAGAGAGACTAGGTTTTTTGTTTCCTCTCGCGTGGCGGTTTTTTAAAGGTCAGCGAACTAGTTCGCTAAACAAACCATACATGTAAATATGTACGAAATAATACAAACTTGACAGATATGGGTGAATATCAAAAGCAAAAAAAATACACGGCAAGCCTGAGAACGGTAGTGCAATGTGTTGGTTTTACGATTTTGATTACTTTTCATAGTATAATAGGTACTTCTCTACCATGGCAAAAAAAATTGTTGAGTAATGTCCTCTATTACATAAAAAATAATAATTACAAAGTGTCATTTTATCATTTCGGTGACCTGTCCTGAATCAAATTTCACTCGTAAAATATCTTGCCCTGCAGTTGTATTTAACATTTGGACTAAAATCTAATTTTGTATGAATAAATTATAATATGACCCATAGAAGAAAACTAATATTGTTTGTTTATCTTATTTCTTTTACATTCTATTAAACAGTCTACTTTTGTCCTGTAAAAAGTTATCATTTTGGTGGACAGTAAGTTTTAGTTGAGTAACTTCGTCAACATAGCGTTTTTGCGCCCCCCGTGCCTTTCCTTACTTCGAATCAGGCCACCTCCATTCGTTGGAGCGCACGAACGCGTCACAAAATCATCGTGGATTCCCGCCGAAAAGTAAGTATATCATTTCAGTGATATGGGGACAAAAATAGTGTCATTTCTGTGGCCGTTATAGCTCGTGTTAGGTTCATTCAATTTATTTCAAAATTGTGTTTTAAATTCGCCGTAAGATATGTTTTGTTACAGCAGTGTTGAAATTTTAATATTAATTCTAATATCGGAGTTAAATGTAAAACTTATTATTTTTATCACCTCGGTGTTATCATTTCAGTGGATTCGGTGGACTGTAATACTGATAACAGTCCACTTAAATGAAATTTAACTTAGAAATGATAAAATCATAAGTTTTAGAGATCCTTGAGTCTAAGATTGAATCATAAAAATTTGGTGAGATAATTCTAGATATTGTAGGTTCGATATTTGGGATTAATTTGATGTGTTAATATTTGTTTTTTTTTCTTTTATTTATCACAATACAATAAAAAAACAGTTAAAAATGTCTTGTTATAAAATGGATAATAGATGTACTTACTTCTAGACAATGTGTATTCTCAACGATAATGTGATGTTCAATGTTTAAAAATTATGATTTGGATTTTAGGATGCCGCGACCTAAGCTACAGACCAGAAAGGAAAGGTTAGAAAAAAGAAGGTTATATGAAAGAAGAAGAAAAGAGAGAATTAAGAGCAATGACGTCACACGTGAAGAGTTTCTTAGAAAAGACAGGGAGAGATATGCTAGAAAAAAAGAAGCAGGATCGATTCATTGAATTCATTCATTTTGTTGCAATAGTGACTAGTGATTGCGCTATTTTCATTCTTTTCGCATAAGTACATAATCGGATTATATAGCCAAACTGTTTGCAATAATTTACGATAACGTGATCTAATTTTTTTTGTTATGTTAAAGATGAAATGTTTAGCTCTTTTGAACATACTTACATTATTTTTATAATTTTTCTTATTAAATCATTGTGTCGTAAAAATATAAGAGTTGATTTAGTATATTTTGAAGTTTTACATACAAAACACTATTATTATTACCAGTAATTAAAAAAACCCGACTGCCACTGAAAAGACCGAAATAAGTTTGATAGCAGTGGTACCCATTAATTTTCTTTCGGTTTATGATTGGCAAATGGGTACCGCCTGCTATCCAACTTATTTCGGTCTTTTCAGTGGCAGTCGAGTTTTTTTCATTTTTTAATAATTTGTTTTATTTTATACTTTTTAGTTATGATATGACTTGTATATCTTTTTGTAATCTCCTTTTAATTTCCTTCATATCGTATATACTTGAAATAAAAACTTATAACTTAAAATCAATAACTAAGAAAATTAGCGACTGTTTTGTTAAATAACTTTAAATCGTTATATACCCTAAACTATTATTTTAAATGAAAAATGAACCTTAAGATGATTTTAAAATACCTATTCAACGACACCCCACTTGACATAGTTCATCTACTTTTTTTTTCATTTTGACAAAATTTTGGCGTCTGGTTTTCGCCGTGGTAAATTTTGATTACTGTCATGTTTTTAGTGACACTCGCAAGGTTAAGACGAATCGATTGACGTAAGAATTATCAAAATTGGCCTATGCATTTGGTCTCTAGAACGCCACATAGAAACAAACATACATACATAGACTGATAAACACATTATCCTCCTTTGCGTCGCGCAGTCGGGTAAGAACACAACACTCGTTCCGCAAAAAAAATAACTTTTTTTCTGTAATATAATAGTTTGATCTTATATTTAATAAATATCACAAATACAGTCTAGTGATATCTCTATGGAATTTATTTAGATTCGTTTCAGACATTCTACGGAATCCTCCTAAAAATAAATGATGTCCTTGGCTGTATCATTTCAGTGGGCTAATTTCATTCCGGTGCACAGTCTAGTCATTTCGGTGGACGATTTATCATTTCAGTGGACACTTTTCATTTCTGTGGGCTCCCAAAAATTCAATCTTTAATATTTCAGTAAGTTTTGATGTTACATGACGTCCACTCACGCATATGTTACAAATAAGATTAAAGTTTATTTTCGTTACAAAATATATTAACAAGACATTGTAATAGAAAAATCTCACCGAAATGATACAAAAAAATCACTTGTTGAAAATCACCCATATTCACTTTTATTTACATGTTTAGAAAATGTGAAAATCGTTCTTCAACGTGAATAAATATTCTCAATTTTGTTCTGTAACAGTTAGTGAATAGATATTATGTATGGGACGGTGTATAGTTAAAGGAAACTGCCGGACCTATCTTTTCACTCGTAAGTATTAGACGTTTTTAAAGATATTAGCCATTTCGTACCCATGCCACATTCTAATCTAAATAATATTATTTCGTGTGAAGTATATTAATTCTATTGATAAAATTGTTCAAAATATCAAATAATATTAATCTTAACCTACGAATGAAATATTCTTCTATGTTGCCAAGTTTTGAATATTTATTTGCCCATAATTTTGGGTACTAATATACAATATGCTGTACTTCTTATAAATATAAATAAATATTTTTATGTATTTAGTACTATCATAATTTTATTGTACCTATTGCAGTTTCTCGGAAAATAAAATTTTACTGCAGAAGTGGATTGATGCTACAGAATGAACAAATTCAAACATCCTGAAAACTTAGGCAAAGATACTGTTTCTGTTGCTTTTACATAATTATGTATAAATTTTTGCTTCTGAAAATCATGATATTGAACTGATAATAAAAAAAACCAAATGATGAACGATGGATCGGTTATAGATTTTGTAACTCACTAAAAAGGGATCAATAAATCAAACTAAAAAAGTACTCTATGCGAATAATGATGATGACAGTTAAAATAATCTGAGAGAATTCAGATTCAGATTCATTTATTTGCTAGTTGTTGTCTAGGATTGGAGTGTCTTAAATCGAATGTGACAATAATAGATTCAGGTAACAAGCAATTCATCGGTTTAAAAAATCAAGTATGGATTTTGAAATCTAGTATGCGATACAGCTAAAGTAACATCAAACACACAAAAATAACGAGTATAGATATTCTCCATGCCATTGAAATGTAACAATACAGGCAACACTGAAATGAAATTAAAAATGAAATACCATGAAACGTAGCTGTCTTACGAGATGTTGTGAAATAAAGAAGCACGTCATAGATATATGGTTATGTAGTATGTCATGTTTCGCTCTAATCATGATACGTTACGTTCTATCACTTTGGACATCTGTCATAATGCTGCGTTTTCCTGTAATTTTCAGGTTTTCCCTCAATTTCTTCAGGATCGCAGCATCAGATCCGAACTTCTGGAATATGGGACCACTCTGAGAGTACACCCTATCCAACGCCGCAAGAATAATAAAATTCCGTTCATAACTGGCTTTGATATCGCGTAACAAACATACATAAAAAATATAGCGGTCGAATTAAGAACCTCCTCCTGTTTTGAAGTCGGTTAACAAAAAGAACCTTTAATTCCAGCAGTGAGTAGCTATAGTTTTATACGCTGATTAGACAAATATGTACGACGTTTAACACAAATTTACTTAATGCTCTTTCTGGCATTGGTATACGCAAATCTACCTTTTACTCAATTTTTTTATCTCTTAAGACATACTGATCACAGATGCCCAGATGTAACAACCAAAATGCTGTTTTAGAACAGGTAGTGACACCTGTCCGATTTAATGGGAAAGTGGAATCGATACTAGGTGGCGGAGTTTCCTTGGTTATCGACCGTCTGACGGAATTTTTCTAAAAGAAATAGTATGACTGTCAAAACAGTCATTTCATGGCCATTGAGATAACGAAAAAGGATTTTGATCGATTGTTCCAGCATCTACGACGAAGGTGTCGGGTGCAATGAAATAATAGATCGCGAAGTCGATTTCCGCTTGGTGGTTGCTGACTGCTTCAAAATGAACTTTTGAAATTGCTGAGAACTTTTGAATTGGTGGAAGACTGTCTCTCGAACTGCTGAGTGTCTCGTTGTGTTGTTATATTATTATAAATACATATTGAATAACACACTTGTACTTTCCACTGAGTTTATTTTTATTCTAAACCTGACCGGTTTCGCCTTACGGCATTCTCAAAGGTTTACATTGATGTTTGATTGATGATGATGAAACATCAATGTAAACCTTTGAGAATGCCGTAAGGCGAAACCGGTCAGGTTTAGAATTAAAATAAACTCAATGGAAAAGTACAAGTGTGTTATTCAATATGTGTAGCAGATTCCACCAAGTGACATAAATCTCCAGTATAAACAGTATTATAATTAAATACCTTTGTAGTATAACGTTTTGGACATCGCCCAGTAATTCTAGTAAGAAATTTCTTTCAACTCCTGTAGGTGGAATCTATTTGTTAGGACTGGTTGTGTATTTTGTGTTTTATATTGTAATACAGGGTTCAATCGTACCGCCGAGATTTGTTTTGTGTGGCTGGTCAAAGGAAGTATTTGTGGGGAATACCACCATCGGCGTAGGCGTTCAGTGGCGTTGAGGGCTTTGGTGCAGCCTGCGTGATTCCGGGGCAGTTCGCTACGCAGTTTGACCCTAAACTGCTTCAGGCTGGAGACAAGGTCATGTACCATATTTCTTTATATTTGTAGGCTGATAATTGTCATTGATTTGACCCAGAAAATGTTCTGAGTGAGCGCTGATAACAGGACAAACCGTGGTTTTCTCTATTGGAATTGTATGTGATTATAAAATTTTGTGTAGATTATCTGTTACTTGGTGTGTACCTGTAGACAAATATATGTTTTATTGTTTCCTTAGTTTGTTGTTTCCTTGAAAGCGTTCCCACAACTGCACATTTAGTTTTTTTGTGAATGGTGAGTCTTGGCAGTTTTACCGCTGGGTGAGCCGGTGAGGTGACCTTCCCAAGAAAAAGGGTTACAAAGAGGAAAGAAAAAAATGGAAGGTTTGTGGGTGAATTTATCCAAAACTAAGGTAATATTTTATCTTTCAAAGTTGTCACACTTGTGTTACATGTAGCTATAGATGATATTACTATTTTAATCAAAAAACTAACGATTTTAAGCATTAAAAGATATTCTCTATCTCATGTATGGACACGCTAAGCCGATGTCTATAAACGTAGGGTATTATTAGTCGATGAAGACGAATGTATTGGATTTGACGTATATAACATTCGTGTAAGATGTTCATAGATGTCAAATCCCATACATTTGTCAGTCTTTTCCACGATACGCCACCCAGCGAATTGCCACTTGTCTAGAGGGGCTGATCTGTGATAGCAGTAATAAACCTTATCAAGTTATAACCCGGCTAGAACAGCGTTTATAGTTGCCAGGGCTTGTGAGTCAGAAAGTGGTTCCAGTTACTAAGAAGCCAAAGAACCGAATTTCTATTAATAGTCCGTGGACTGTCTGTAAAATATTGAAAAGGAATTGTGAAGAGAAAGAAATGTGAGATTAAATCATACATACATTGACAATTACTCCAGATCCAGTTTCCGGAGGAACGTTTACCCAAGTTAACGATTCGTAATCTCCCAGCTGAGAACCTTGTAGCGTCATGTTCGAAGTCCCCGTTGTATTCTGATTCACTGATAAGTAATATTCGCCTCCCAACTTTCCCTGTACAATAAGATATTTTTTTAATAAAAACATAAATCAAGAAACTACATACATACTTCAATACTAATAATGTATTTTCTTACATTTGTTATGTTGTTAAATGCCAAATCAATTTCACGAAGCTTTTCATCAAGATCATCATCATTGCTGCTGTCATTTATTGAAACCAGGTGTATCTTATTTCGTACAGCTTCTTTTCGCCAAGAAGAAACGAGCTCTTTAAGACCGGATGGTATTGGATAGGTTGTGATTATAAGAAGGCGGTGGCCTACGGTCAAATTACTGCGAACTGAGGCCAAGAAATCTAAGTCAGATTCTCTGCCAACTGATACAGTCGTTGTGGCTGTGAGTACTTTGAATGGTCCCCAACAAATTAACTGTAACTTTTTCTCATTATTGGTGTGCTCGGCAAGCACTCGATATACAGAAGTGTGATTTGATGAGGTAGGAAGCCCTACGAATTCTTCACTCACAACAAAATTGTCTTGTGACAAAACCCCTTGTAAATGCTGACAGACCTGTTGATACATACATATGTATTAACATTTGAACATAATATTGTAACGTTGGTTGCCATACAAATGGGCTTTTGTTATCTAATATAAGAATGACATACTTCCTTATCAGTAGACAAATTTGGAACGAGTAACAAGTCAACATTTTCAAATTTGTAGTTTTTCAAAGCATTTTCTCGAGTAATTTGTTTATAGTTAACTTTTATTCCAAAAACATTATTAACGACATCTTTTATTTCCGTGAACATCGATTCTTCTTTTAATCGGTTCCATACACCAACTACAGTTAATGTATTTCTATTTAAATTTTCAGCAACAATTTGGAAGTAAGCTTCAAGGGATGAAGAAATCTGCAAATTATAGGGAAGGCGTTTTTAAAGTATAACGTTTAATATCTATTAACTACAAGTGTTTTATAATTGCATTTGCTAATTGAAAGTTTTACTTACATCCAGTTCAGAAAAGTGTGGAACAAAATTCAAAGATTTTAAAGCCATTTTACTTCTATCATACGGAGGCAACTGTTGAAATTGTACGTTCTTAATTGTTACTCCTCCAGACCTGAATGAAATATAATAAATATAAATTTTATCCTATCATTCATCTGAAGAAAACCTTTTGTAAGATGCATCGTGAGAGTCAAAAGGTAGAGGAGGAAAATACCACGGATAATAGACACGTTGGCATTACTATTAATGGTGCACATTGAGAGAGACCAGCAGTAGACTGCAATGCTAACTTGGCAAAAAAAGTGGGTAGTTGCGATAACACTATAAATTTTATATGTTACATTTAAAATCTAATAAAAATAGCAAACAAAGTTTTTTCAGTGCTTTTATGACTAAATGCGATAGATAACCGTGCACACCTGCTGGTTAAGTGTTGTTTCCCCAATTTGTTTACGCATAATAACACAAAACCACAATGGAGGTTTCCTTACTGGACAATCAATCAATATTTTGAGAAGAGGATGGCTAAATTTGAAGCCAAACTACAAAAAAAGTCCACAACTAGTACAGCGAGCCTGGCGGAAGAGTTTGGGGCGTTTAAAGTATTCGTGCTACAAACGCTTAAGTCGCTTTCGCATGGACATGACACTTTGGCTCGTGAGGTCGACAATTTGGAGGCACTCAGCCGCCGAAAAATGCTTCTCTTACATGGCATCGCAGAGCGAAGAGGAGAGGATACAGCCGAATTGATCACGGACACCATTAAGGAACATCTTGACCTTCAATCTTTCTCTTCAAGTGACGTCACGCGGTGCCATAGGATGGGACGACAATCTACCAGTGAGAAACCTAGGGCTATACTAGTTGAACTTCAGAACGTTGCAGTGAGAGACAGTATATGGTTCTCTAAAACTAAATTAAAAGGCACAGGCTTCACTTTCTCAGAATTCTTGACAAGGTCACGTCATAGTGCATTTATGGCCGCTCGTGAGAAGTTCGGTATTAATAAATGCTGGACCAGAGAAGGCTCAGTATATGAACTTGGCCCGGATGGGAACTGGCATCGAATCCACTCACCCCGTGATCTCGAGAAAATAAAGTGTCCTGATAGTGAGAAGACTGTTGTTAAAACCACTACTGTAAAGACACGACGTGCGATGTCGAAAAAATAAGCGCTTTATAATATACCTAGCTATAACTAAAACGGGGATCTATTGTCGGGCCTTATCTTATGTGTAGGTGTCTGTTCCAGATATAAACGTTTTTAAGCCGTAGTGAAATTTTACGTTAGTTTACATTAAATTTATAAGTGATAGTGATGGTATTTGGCGGATTCTGTCGCGATTTATTTTGAGTTTGTTTATTTATCGCGTGGGATTCTATTAAGAATGCTATTATTGTTATTAGGTAGTATATTAGTGTATGCATGTATATAGGTATGTTTGTAATATTCTTTATTACCATATTATCTTCAGAACCATTTTACGGATTTCAATTATTGATGTTTGAATGAATTTTTATAGCATTTATTACGCTAACTTTTAAGTTCGAAAAACATCGGAAAAAATGAAACACTCAAGTGGGACTTGAACTCACGGCCTTTCCCTTACAGGGGGAATGCTCTCCCAACTGAGCTATTGAGCCACACCTGAATCATTTAAAAATTTTCCTTCTCTTTATATCCGTCTTTTAAGGGCGCCGGTGGAGCCATCTACCAACATTCTTACGAACTGTTGGAAACAATGAATGATTTTTCAACCATTTTTAAACATTGAATTTTGATGACTCCGCCCAAATATTTGAATGATTTTTTTATAGCATTTAATATGCTAACTGTTAAGTTCGAAAAACATCGGAAAAAATCCACCGTCGCCCTCAAAGACGGATATAAAAAGAAAGAAGGAAAATTTGAAATGATGCAGGTGTGGCTCAACAGCTCAGTTGGTAGAGCATTCCCCTGTAAGGGAAAGGTCGTGAGTTCAAGTCTCACTAGAGCGTTTCATCTTTTCCGATGTTTTTCGAATTATTGATGTCTCAAATTAAAGGTATTCATCGCACAAGTTATTTTCATCCATGCAATAATAATCAAAAAAAAATGTACCTAAGAACGTAAATAAGATGTGAAAATAAAATTATAAAAAAATTAAATCCCGACTGCGGTTGAAAATGACGGTAGCTAATAGGAATGTACATGTAAATACCCCTTATGAACTGAATGAAAAAAAATTACTACCGCCTGCTATCAAATTTGTTTCAATCGGCAGTTGTGTTTTTATTTTTTAATAATTAAATTTATTTAAAACTTTTGAATTATGATTCTATAGCAGAAAACGTAATTGTTTTAAGTACCAGATGTCTAACTTTTCAGAAGAGCCGAAAATCTTTAGAAAAATCTAAAAAAATCATTACTCATTAGATATAAATCGCAGGTAGATGATGGAATTATTCTTATCCTTCAAATGGAATTATCAAATAATTGCTGAAGTTGTTATTAACAGGATATTGGTCACATATAACAATTCAGTTTTTATTTTCGGAACGTAAAAATGTCATAAGCTGTGAACAGGTGTATGGCGAGGCCTAACATCGATGGTTTTACGTTATTAAATACAAGAAACAGAATATTAAATGCTATAAGTTTATGAGGTAGAAAAAGAAGTCCAAGACGAGATTATTGCATGCTTACAGCAAATGGACAGGGGTAATGGTCTTAACAGTGACAACGTGACTTAAGTATTTTTTTAAGATATCGAAATGAGACCCACATTTTTTTATTTTTTATTTATTTATTTATATATTACACATCACAATTATGTTACAAAATAATAATAGTCCTGCAAAACTGTTTACACAGTTTGTCTGCAGGATCGGGTGAGTCTCAACTTACATTATTTTTTTTCTTTTTACATTTGATCTAATCTAAGAGATTACTTTACAATTGTTGTAAATAAGTACTTTTTGATGTTACTTTTAAACCTATTTTTATTTTGTTCCCGTCTTATGTCCTCCGGCAAACTATTTAATAAGTACGGTATACGTTTTTTTAATGTTCTATCTCCAAAATAATTATTCACTTTTGGTACTTCAAATTTGCCTGAAGACATAGAACGAGTACCAATATTATGGTTGATTAAAGTATAATCCTGAGTATTTGTGTTATTTATAGCTAATAAATATTTATGTTGCACACTTACTGGAAGTATTTTACATATACTAAACAATCCAGAATAGTCACCTTTACACTTGGCCTATTTAACGCAGTATTTTTTTTCTGATTCTAATGGTATTTTAAACCCATTTTGGCTACTAACAGAAATATTACGTTTTCCGCCATCAAATTACGACATATATTTTTTAGTGTATAGTGAATAGTGCCCCTGATATAACATAGCATAGGCTATGTGTTATCCCAGAAATAGGATTATGGGTCATAAGATCAGATCTCAGTCCGAAGAAAATTTTATGCATCTGAAGTCGCGAGCAATAAGTTAGTCTTTCATGGACACAATCTGTTTTAAGTACTCTATAAAGATATCGTTGTAGTAGTGTTTTGTTATTGGTACTGATTCTGTGGTTTGAGGGGACTAAAAAGTATCGCCATCAATTTTTTTCGAATTGAAGACAAAGATGGAATACGTTTGTAACAACAGGATTGGCACCGTTGTCGGATGTGACGTAAGTCATGACATTAAGGGATAGAGCGAGAAAAATCATGCTAGCTTGCTCAAATATTATGATACGAAACTATTGTACAAACATATTATAATAGAGTGTTTTTTTTATAATAGATTATAATTTACAATAGAAGTTTTTTTAATACGTCATAAACCGCAATTTTCGCTTTCTTTCTCTTTTTCTTTCTCTGTGAAATAGTTTTTAAAGTTAAACGTATTTTGTTTTTACTTTTTACCCGAATAGAAAGAAAAGATTTCGATGAAAGTGGTCACAAATAAAGGTATATAAGAGTGCATGAAATATAAATCGATACTAAACCGTGAATTTTTGGCGCTATATCTAATGGATTTTGTTATTTTTTTTAATTAAATAAATTAAAAAAAAAATACATAAAACGGACCAAAAAAAGCAGGCGGAGTACCCATTTGTAATTCATAAATCCAATGATAATCAATGGTTCCGCCTAGTTCCGCCTGCTATTAAACTTATTTCGGTCTTTTCAGGAGCAGTGGTGTTTTTTATCCATACTAATATTATAAATGCGAAAGTTACTCTGTCTGTCTGTCTGTATGTTACGCTTTCACGCCTTAACCACTGAACCGATTTTGATGAAATTTGGTATAGGGGTAGATTAGACCATGAGAAAGGACATAGGCTATGTTTGGTCGCGATAACCGACATCCACGCGGGCGGAGCCGCGGGCAAAAGCTAGTTTTTAATAATTATTCAAGCGACAGAAAAATTTGTAATACGAAACCCTATTCTATGATTTATATTAATACTAGCTGTGCCTGCGACTTAGTCCGCGTGGACTTATATCTACTTATGTAGGTTTCAAGTAATTTACACATCATACGAGTATTTATTTCTTACGTATTCATACTCTTTTCTCACCAATGCAAGGGGATAGTTTATGGCTTACAACTGGCAACTATAAAAAATACAAAAGAAATTGTCAATAATTTGACAAATTTTCTATCCTGTTCTAACTTATACACCTATCTCACATCATCCCATCATCATGTGTAAAGGATGGCTACATAAGTAAAAAAGGGATGCAAAATGGGATTAAATGACATTGTCCAGATATTTTGAACACTTTGTTTGACTAGATACCATTGAGTAGCGTGATTGTGTATATGAAAATGAACACTCTGCTTACTTACATGTTTCTGGAAGACCGATTGTTAAGATAGTTTGACTACTCTGGATGCTTACAACTTTTTGAGTACTCTAATTATCAATATAATATTGAAAGGAGATACCCCATTTTGGGCCTCAGTGTACAGACATCAAACCTACCTCAAAAAAATCCTCTATTTTGTGTTATAATTTTGTTTAGACTTCATTACAATCAACAATGGCCAAGTGCGACAAAAGTTTAAAAATGTGATTTTCATTAATCAACAAGCTTCGTAAACGTTGAATTTAATACTTAATCCGATCTTCGTAAATGCGCTATGATTATGCTTGCTTTATCGATTCGATTATGAAATCAAACCGATAACTAATAACTATGAATTTAAAATTCGTGGCTTTATTAAATGATTTCAAAATATCTATGTAGCATCTTTATTTTCGTTATTCAGTTTACTAATCAGAAAAACACCTGTCTCTTTCATAATGGAAGTCAAAATATCGATTGTAAATAATCGTAGTGTATTCAAAGTCTATGTAAATAATCGATCATATAGAATTCATAATAATCTGTAACATCATATGTCATTTTCACTCCTGTCATTGAAAATGTCGCATTCGCTTTCCTTCGGCTCCCTGAGATCATGTGTTTTGCTGCTTTTACTCTGTGAATTGTATATGATTTTCGAACTAATTTACCCTTGCTTGATTACCGGACACCGTTATTTGCTACATTTGTTGACCTTGGCTTTAAAACTGGACTAGACTTTACCACATCGGCTGAAAGCTATCACAATGAGTCTCTGTGTGAATTGTGGAATCGCTACCGATCGGTGCAATATTATAGGCAGACATTTATTGAACGATGCAGGGATACTAGCTTGTATACGTGAATGGGTCGCACCACAAATAGTAAGTACCTATTCGTTATTTCTCGCTCTTTTGAAATTGTTATCATAATTAACGTTAACAAGCTGTGTGATAGCTGCTATAGAATAGAAATTACTACGAGTCTACCTAATCCCGTAGATAATTATGCCAACTTTTGTATATTACTATGTATTTTGACTGATATGTGTAACGTTCATGAAGAACTAGCCTATATGACTAATGGAATATTCAGTGCTTATAACATGATCTCTGTTTAAGGTGAATGCAAATGACATCATTTGCGAATCTTGCTGGATTCAAGCTCAATGTGCATGTTTGGATGAGAACAGACCAGCACAATCACCAGTGGGGCACAGAAAAGTGTGTATTCTGTATGTCACTGAAGTGTGCAGAGAGGTGGATAGAGACCTCCTACAAGAACTGTCAATATCTCAAACGACTTGGTTGTTGAGAGGAAAAATAAAGTCCAAGCATATAAGTAGTAGAACTTATTACGTATATATATTAGTTGACAGTTCTTTGAGCGGGAGGAATGCTATATTACAGCATTGCTGTACTTCTTTTGTAGGTAAGAGAAAAGTCGGGTGCTGTGCCCACATAATGAGTGTAATATGGTATCTCGGTTGGGCACGGTTCCAAGACAATATAACACCTCCTGCACAGTTTCTTGACAATATTTTAATAAACTATGATGATGCTTAAAAAGTGGAGGAAAGACCTAAGTCCTAGTGTAAGCATTTCTAAAGCCAAATAGGAAGATACCCGGGATAGAGATTAAAGTACTTTTTTAAAATAAAATAATCTTTAAAATAATGTTGTTTTATTTTATTACCTACTTATATAATTAATTCTATATTACTACAGCAAACAAGTATGTATACAGCCTTGTGGAAAGTGGTAACCATAGCAAAAGGATGTCACCCAGATGTTGCCGTCTGAAGTGAGGGTAGGGAAGGATTGCTTTACCACCTTTAGAGTGGTGCATATCATAAAACTATAAGGTTTAATATCGTGCAACAAAAAAGTAGCTAAAGCATGTCTTTGCTTCGACATATCAGTTTTATTATTTAGCATATAGTTGACCATTCCACATTAATGACTAAAAATATTAATGACCTGCCCTTTTCTATACTAATAAAACCTGCTAACCTACTTACAAATAAAAGCGATACGCGAATAACTTGTGTAGCTATCACACACAACACAACATAAGACGCTGTTTGACCGCATTATGTATTACAACATAACCTAAAAACCTATGAACAATGCTCGATTTAACAAACTTGGCCATTGTGAATCGTCGTGAAAATTAGGCAAACAAAATGTCCTTAGATGGTCTAAATATTGCCTAATTTTCAACCCTGTACATGCAGGCCCAAGATTGTATGAGAGTTGGTGTTGTCCTTTTGGTTTTAAGATTATTTTGAGTACTCTACTCGTCAACATTTTTCTGATGCTGACTGTACTAATACCTATTATTGGAAGCCTTTGTTTGTGTATTTTTTTTTCTTTTGTATGGTAGCTCCTCTTCTGTGAATGTTTTCTGAGACCACTCACTTGGAATATTTAGATATTATTATGAATATTTTGTTGCCCGGCATTAACTCTATTAGTTATTTACTGCTTTATTAGTAACCTTTCTATAACTGTAGATACTATTCGATCTGACACGTTTTACTTTTTTATTTTGCTCCATTTGTTGTTATTAAAATGCTTTCCATCATTGTAACACGCAAATAGCGGGTGGGCAGACGGTAATTATTTTTGCATATTATTATACAAGAATTATTGTAATTTTGCTTGTTGTACTTACTGTATTGTCACACACATAATAGAAACACTTATACGTACACATATACTATACACTTAGCACTACGATATTAATGACTGACTTAGATAGTAATGATGACAGTTTTTTGTCTATTAGAAGCCTAAGCGATCGCGCTGCGAGTCACCCGTCGTCACTTGCAGCCACTCTCCGGTCTCAATTTCTGGATTTCCCGAGGAACTTCAATGTAGTGTACATAAATGCAATGCCCAAAGCATTCCTGCTCATTTCCCGGATATGCTGGCTACCTTTGACTGTGAAAATATACACGCTATTGTGGTCACTGAGTCCTGGTTGAAACCCTGTCTCCCAACTATTTCTTACTCTTTGCCAGGTTTTCAGCTTATCAGGAATGATCGTACGAGTAACACCGGTGATGGTTACAGTGGTGTGGCCATATACCTGCCTTCACAATTTTTGATATCTCACCACAACCACCATCAAACACCGGTGAATATTTACTCCTTGAGCTGAAACTCAATCATACAAACGTTTTACTCGGTGCGTACTATTGACCATAAAAACGCCTGGACTATTTTTAGGCTTTTGAAGACATGCTAGAAACATTCGTTCCTACCTACGAGCATGTCATCATCATGGGAGATTTCAATACTTGCCTTCTACTCAATAACTCACGTTCTTCCTCCCTTCGGCGCATTACAGAATCTTGTAATCTATCCATTTTTCCTCTGAATGCCACTCACCACTTTCCTAACTGTATCCCATCTCTTCTCGATCTAGTCTTAGTCTCTTCACCCAATCATGTAGCCCAACATGGTCAGTACAATGCTGATGCCTTCTCTTATCATGACTTAATCTATTTTTCCTACCGAATCTGACCGCCCAAACCAAAACCTAAAATTATTTTACAACGCAATTTCAACGCTATTGTTCCAAAAAAGCTTCACGAGGATGTTGTCAAGATAGATTGGGACGCTCTTTTAATGTCAAATTGCATCGATACTAAAGTAAATATCTTAACATCTAAAATAACACAGCTTTATGACATACACGCACCCATGCGAGCAATAAGTTGAAACATTTACCAGCACCCTGGCATACTCAGGATATAAAAAATCTACTATCTAAAAAAGCAGCAGCTAAGACCAGGTATAAGTTTCGCTCCACGGAAGCAAATTGGGATAAATATGTGACCATTAGAAACCACTGCAACAAGGTGTGTAGGAATGCGCAACGCCAACACATTCATACCTCGGTTGAGAATGGACATCCAGCTAAAATCTGGAAATTTCTTAACACATTAGGAGTTGGAAAATCACGTTCATATTCTATTCCTAAAGACATAAACATCAATTCACTCAATGTACACTTCTCTTCTTCGCCCAATTTTGATGGGGCTACGAATAAAATACATTACAACATCTTTCATCTATTCCAACTCCCAAATATCCGCCTTTTGTCTTCGATCAATTGACCGCTTGTGATGTTAAAAAGAACTTAGTAGCAATCTCATCCAATGCTGTGGGCAACGATTGTGTCAGCAGGAATATGATCTTACCTATTCTTGATGAGATCGTACACATTCTCTGCCATATTTTTATTCATTCTTTATCCTGCGGCGCTTTTCCGTCTGCGTGGAAGGATGCTCAAGTAATTCCCTTACCAAAGAAATCCAAGCCATGCTCATTTACTGATTACCGTCCGATATCTATCCTTTCATTCCTTTCCAAGACCTTTGAGCGTCTCGTTCACACTCAACTTAGTTCTTTTCTAACTAAAAATGGACTTCTAAACCCCTTTCAATCTGGTTTCCGACGTGGACACAGTACTAGCACGGCATTGGTAAAGATAACTGATGATATAAGAAAGGGCATGGATGGTGGTAGACTTACTTTATTGTCTTTACTTGATTTCAGTAATGCGTTTAATACTGTAGATTTCCACATCCTGCTTAGTATACTCAGCTCTATTAACATATCTCCAATGGCTATTGAATGGCTTCGTAGTTACCTGTTTGGTCGCCGGCAACGTATACATATTGAAGAATCCTATTCTACATAGCGCAGTACTACAGCTGGCGTACCACAGGGTGGCGTTTTATCTCCCTTATTCTTCGCAATATTTATAAATTCCATCACTGAAAAACTTGTTTCATCCTACCACCTTTACGCCGATGATCTGCAAGTATATACACAAGCTCCATCAAGTGACTTAACTACAGCCATTGGTACACATGACTCACGATTAACATGGACCTGGAGCATATTTCCGAATGGAGTAACAATTATGGACTGATGGTGAATCCAACGAAAATACAAATAAGTGTAGTAGGTGGTCAGCAGTTGGTTTCTAGAATTAACTGGTCACAAATGCCGCAAGTCCAATTTGCAGGAGCTGTTTCACCAATTAACACTAATGTAAAAAATCTTGGTATCCTTATTGATAGTACCCTATCCTGGAGACTTCAACTCCAAGAAACAAGTCGCAAACTTTTTGCATCAGCAGGGGCTTTGCGGCGGTTACGGAACTTCCTTCCAACTTCCACTAAAATTTGACTTGCTCAATCTCTCCTTCTTCTCTTCTTCTTCTAGATTATGCCGATGTCAGCTATCCTGATCTTACTGAGGAGCAACTTGATAAGCTTGAGCGACTTCAAAATTTTTGCATCAGATTCATATTTGGCTTACGTTAATATGATCACGTTTCCGAATTCCGTGACAGACTCAAGTGGCTCCCAATTCGTCTTCGCAGGAATGCTCATATTTTGTCATTATTATATAACGTTCTCTTCAATCCATCTACTTCCACGTATCTCAAAGAACGTTTTACATTTCTCCATGACACACATTCGAGATCCTTGAGGCCGTCTACAAACTTGACGCTAGGATTACCAGCGCACTTTACTGTTTATTATGGCAAATCTTTTACTGTGAAGGCCATTGGCCTATGGAATGCATTGCCGGTAAAAATTAGAGAGGCTCAATCTATAAATATTTTTATAGATATAGTAAAGAGTTATTATCTTTCTATAGCATAGTCGTTGAAAACTCCTCACATTCACATTTTATTTATTTATTTATCTATATATCGTGTTTGTATACTATGTAATTATTCATGTCAACATACTCTTTATATTTATAAACAAATTACACCAACACTCACTTATATTACATACTCTCATTCCTCTCCATCTTAAGGTTGCCTGGAAGAAATTACTTTAAGTGATAAGGCCGCCCATTGTGCATTTAACTGTAACTGAAACTATGTACAATATTATCCGTAATGATATTGGTGTGCAATAAAGAATTATCAATCTATCTATCATATAGTGTGCAGGGACATGTGACATGTGACACATTACTCGTAGGCTAGGACGTTCTTCTGTAGGCTAATATATTGTACAAATACAAATGAAGGTTTTCTTTACGGTAACAATGACGTACATTTTAAAGGTCGTAAAAGATTTACCTCGTGTAATCATATTTCTCTGAAAATTTGGCATTCATCAAAGTTTTACTATCTGATGTGTTTGAATTAAGAATTGCTTCCTTGTGTGCAATAACGTTAATTTTTATTTGCCCGATACTTATAGGTTGTGAGACTGCATTGTGAGGTTGTCGTAGTGTATTCAGCTGCAGCATACTGTCGATGAACGTAACCCAGTTATCATTCCACACGAGCTTAGCATCTTCGAAAGACTCATCAACGCGTGCAATGCTTTGAAACTCGCCACTATATTGAAACAAAAATATTTATCAACTTTATATTTCATCTTCGGCAATACTTTTCATCACGTTATATTTTATTTTATATTCAAGTTACCTGTACAAATAATCTCTGTCTCGTAACAATCGGTAAACATCATCAGCACTGAAATACATGTTTTTGTTTGTGTCACACACAATCTTACATTTAAATTGTTTTTTATGTATGGGAATGACGAACCCGGTTGCGACTTTAGAACCATCATCTAAAACCTTCAAAAATATAACAAATAACAGATTAATGTCATTTTACTAAACCTTTAACATCTTATTTGTAACTAGGCGGTAGATAATTGATGATTTATCTCAAATCTGATATATATTTATTTATCGAAAACATCAGGAAAACAGAATCGCTCGGGCGGGACTCGAACCCGCGATCTTTCCATTAACCAATTAGGCCACCGAATTAGTTAAGGCCACGAAGGCATTCCCCCTGTAAGGTAAAGATCGCAGGTTTGAGCCCCACCAGAGCGATTCTCTTTTCCTGATGTTTTATGATTGATGAATTTATTTTTATTCATTGTATTTGTTTATTTACGTGTTTAGATACATCGCCTTTACAGTAAAAATCCAATGCGACAATGCTCTTACAACTATAGGTTTTTAGTGTAGGTAGTTTTAGTTTAGATGGTCATATCGAGTGCATTATTTTTCATACTTACCTCAAAGTAGCCTGTTCCTCGCTGTATTGTCACATTAAGATGGAGTTGCCGTCGATCATGCAGTATCGGTTGCGAATATAATTTTAAGTTATTGAACTTCACGGATAGTTGCTTTTTAGGAACATTCAGTAACATAGCATACACATCCCATACAAGCGTTAGACTCGCAGCAAATGGATACACCGTGTTTCCTAAAATAAAAATATTTGATTTACTAAAAGCACTTATGAAATTGAATTACTATTCATGATTATTTTATTATATTTATTTTTAAACATTATACACAAAAAGTGCACAAAGGTGAACTTAATACCATTGGCTCATGCCTGATGCAAATATAATGCTATGTTTGATTTCTGAAGAACTGAACTTCCCAAAAACTGAACTAATATTAGGTTATTACTATACATATACAAGATGATTTTATAGTCGTTTTCGAAAAAACTAATTCGGGTACAGTTTAAATAGGTATCTAAATATTTGTTTACCCCGTATCGTGTGGCCTCTTAGATAACTATGTTCCTTATCATGTAAAGCCAAAATGAAATTACAATTGGAAGCGACCTTTCTACTTGCAGAGCGATATAGCGGCATCGGCCTATAACAGAGTATAACAGTACAACATACATAAATCGAAGAATCACAAAAGGAATTATAGCAGTTATTAAAACTGTAAAACGTACCATTTTTCATCGTGAGCCCATTTGACTATGTGAGATAGAAAAGGAGTTCCAGTAGAAACGGGCATCTCAACTTTTGGATACAAAACCCTAACATCACAATTGTAGCCCTCCATATACAAGCTGAAACCATGGTCAAATATACAAATTTACTGCATATTTTATGGGCTAATTAAAAAAAATGCATTTAGAGAATGATTTCCCTCTATAGCTCGTGCGAGTTAACATGGCACCTGGCCTTGCAAACAACCCTCCTCCCGCTTCTCCGCGCGATGCCCCGCTCTCGTCCTGCAGTAGCGTCCGCATCACAGTGACTGTTGTACATTTTAATTTCGTAGTTTTTATTATCAGATTTTGTTAAGTTGTGTTATTGTTACATTTAGAACATATAAATTGATTTATTTTATTGAGTTTTTGTCATAATAATTTATAACATACAGATTTACAGTATTCTGCATTTATAATATTAGTATGGATATCTTGAATTTTTGAATTGAATTCATTGTATTGTGGAGGAACGAGGTGTGATGTTTCTCCAACATAAAGGGAGAATCCTCCGACCAGGCAAGGTGATCACGCCTGGCGGGCCGCGGCCCAACGATTGTCGTTGGGATGTTATATATATATATTGTACCAGCGCGCGAACTTCACTTTCGCGATGCAGGATTCGTAGTGACGTAGTAGTGGCGTAGTAGTTCAGCTTGATGTCGCTAGATGGCGCTGGGTACATGTGGTATCGCCACATCACTCCCCTCCAAGACCAGAGGTTGATTGCGATGAGTCAGCTGTCTTAGCTCTCTTGAGGAGCGTGCCAGTGCCAGTCTTGAGTAGTTCCGTTTTGTTGGAGCTGGACGCCGCGTATTACATTTGGCGGAACAGTCATCCTCGCTAGTCCCAGTGAGTCGGGATTACCGCTGGTCCCGAAGAAGTGGGGCAAGTGCGGTGCTGCGGTGCTTGCGTTCCTGCGTTAAAACGCCCAGTGAGTTGGGGCTTGAAGCGTCGAGATGAATGGTCGGCGAGCCGCCAGTGAGGCGAGGTGAATCCTCGGTGAGTTGAGGTGAGTAGTCCTCGGTGAGTTGCGGTGAGTAGTCCTCGGTGAGTTGAGGTGAGTAGTCCTCGGTAGTGACGGGGTGAATCCTCGATGAGGCGAGGTAAGTCCCCCGTGTAGTGGAGCGAATGCAGCGTAATGGCGAAGTGCCTTAGATGCAGGCGTGGCCGAAGGGTAACCAGGCTGCAGCGGTCGCTGCATGCTATGGTATCCATGTAAAGGCCGAAAGTGCTGGATGGCGAAGACTTGATTACCGCTCATGCGGAAGAAGTGAATGGGTTGTGACGATGAGAATGCTGCTGATATGCACAGCAAAGTGAATGGGTCACCACTATGGAGGAACGAGGTGTGATGTTTCTCCAACACAAAGGGAGGATCCTCCGACCAGGCAAGGTGATCACGTCTGGCGGGCCGCGGCCCAACGATTGTCGTTGGGATGTTATATATATATTGTACCAGCGCGCGAACTTCACTTTCGCGATGCAAGATTCGTAGTGACATAGTAGTGGCGTAGTAGTTCGGCTAGATGTCGCTAGATGGCGCTGGATACATGTGGTATCACCACAGTATCATGAAGGATTCCTTTTATTTATTTCTCTATCTTTGCCAATTTTCATCCAGATTCGTTCTACCGTTGTGTGGTTTGATTAAATACCTAACAAACATGCATCCACGCTTTCAATAAATCTCACTATCAATATAGAATCTTATTATAACGGCGGTAATCATCACCGTAGTAAAAACTAAACTAATCCATCAATATAATATTATAAAAATAATGAATGGGACTTTTTCCCCCTTAGTATGCACGTGTACTGTCATAATTCAGGCAGTAAACTACCAACTAAAGGAGCTAACGGCACTAAAAATATTATGTCCTCTTTGAACTTGGAATGTTTAGTCTCTCTCTCTCTCTATCATCTCCTTTGATATCCTTTCCAATATTTACACTAAATGGGGATCGAACCCGTGCCTCCAGCGTAGCGGCACAGATTACCTGCCGCTTGAGTTTATAGTTACGTAGGTATATATATATATATGTCGGAGTTGGTTGTCAATTACAGCGGGTAGTTACCAAACTTTGTTACGAATTGATTTTCTTATTATTAATTTAAGTGATTTTCACTATCAATTATTGTCTAATAAATCAAAACATAATTTATTAAGTACTACTAGTTGATTTTTGGCAACTTATTTCGATAAGTGTGACCGTTAGTTTTGTTCAAAACAATGATGACATGTTGCTTTATTTTAAAATGATTTACTTTGTGAATTCCCCATTGTTTATTTACAACAATTATTTTTGTCGAATACATAGGGAAAAGAATCTTCTCGGGCGGGACTCGAACCCGCAGTCTTTCCCTTACAGGGGGAATGCCTGACCAATTCGGCTACCGAAACACGCCCGATATGATTCAAATTTCCCATCTTATACGTCTTTAAGGCGACGTGGCGTCATCTACCGATTTTCTTACGAACTATCGGAATCAATGAATGATGTTACAATCATTTTTAAACATTGATTTTTGATAACTGCGCCCAAACAATTGAAGGAATGTATTCGATTTGTATAGTTAGCATACTTAATGCTGTAAAAATTCCTTCAATTGTTTGGGTGCAGTTATCAAAAATCAATGTTTAAAAATGACTAACTTGCCAATGGCTTCCAGCATTAAAACTGTATTATCTGGATGCTTTCGTCTGGTAAGTGGAATATTTTTACAGTTAGGTGGCATTGAGCGTTTGAGGATGGCTTGAAGCAGTCCGTGTGGTGCGATTTCTACTAACACAGCATCATTGGGCACCAGTCGAGAAGTCTCCTCGAACAGCACCGAATTCTGCAGATATATTATAATTGATGAAGCAACACAGAATGAGATAAGAGGAAATAAGAAGCATCTACAAGGTGATGTATTCTTACCAGTAAATTGTTTGTGAGATACTCTGCTGAACAGAATTTCGCTATTGGCTCAGTCCACCTTTCTTGCGGCACAGATGTTGAAATCCAAAGCTCACTTCGTGGTCTTGGAGTTTTTATTACAGTTTTTAAATATTTTAGTAACCCGGGACCTATATTCACACAAATTAAAAATAACTTATTGAAATAATTAGGGATGGTAGTTGAAGTAGTTACATAATTATTATTTACTATAAATATTTCCATATTATAATATAAATAATTATAGTAGTTATAGTATTAATAATAATATTTTGGGCGTTTCCAAGGTGGTTATGGGCACAGTAGCCTTACATCCTCAAAAATGTGCGCCAATCTTGCACTCGTGAACACGTATTTCAAAAAGGAGCCCGAACACCTTATCACCTGCAGGCACGGGGGGTGCGCTACCCAGATCGATTTCTTACTCACTAGGAGGCACAGCATAACCAAGGTAGCTAAGTCGCACTAAGTAACAACGTCTCCTTGTCATGGACCTCCGCGCAAAACCCAAAAGAAAACGGGATGAGCGCGGCCAACACAGAATCAAGTGGTTGCTGCTTGATGAAGCCAAGACCCAGAATTTCGTCTCAGCTATCAGTGATAAGTGCGCTGATGCTTTAGATGAACCTATACCAGATTGCTGGGACAAGATTCAGGCAGATATTTTTGAGGTGGGGAGGACGGTTCTCGGCATGTCTAAGGGTGGACGCAAGTGTGACAAGAACACTTGTTACACTTACGTCCCCTAGGAACCTCTTTAAAAAGTGGTAAGCGTCCAAATCTCCCGAAGACCGCGACTCCTACAAAGAGGCTAAACGTGCCACTAGGAGAGTCGCATCCAGGGCCAGACGAGATCACTTGCAACCGCTATACACCAAGTTGGAATCGTGTGAGGGGCAAAAGCTCATATAAAAGTTGGCGCGTTCCAGGGCCAAGGCGGCGCAGGCTATATCCAAGTGCCGCTGCATTAAAGACCCTGGGGATGCAGGAAAGCGTCGGTAGGTTATTGGTTAAGGAGTCGGCCTTACGATCGAGAGGTCCCGGGTTCGAATCCTGGTCATTATACTACCGACGTGAACCCACTCCTAGCACAAGCAATTTAGCTTAGTTGGAGGGGTTAGAGGGAATATTAGTAACTTCGGTTCTAATATTCTTTATAAAAAAAAATTATATTTATAACAATAACCAACTTACCAGCATCAGCTATATAACGCGAGTGGTAGGCAATGTTGGAGCATGGCACTTCTTTGGCAAAAATGCCCTTAACTGTCAGCTCTGCAACAAACTCACGCATCACATCGGACGGTCCAGAAATTGTACTGGATTGAGGTCCATTGTGGCACGCTACTTCAATCTCCGGAGGACATAAGTTTTTCACCTAAAAATATTATTAAACACTGTATTAACTTTTTTTTATACTTTTTTTTTTTTTCGTGCGGAAATCCCCTCGGATACCCCCCCCTGCCGGAGCCGGAAGAGGGAGGCTATGTCGGACTCGAACCGACTAAAACCGCACGCCGACTGTGGGTCTTGGTGCTAGGCCAGAGGTGAGGTTGTCACAGACATATCCCTCGCACCCCGGCTGACCCAGGGCCATCCCTTACGGTCTGGCCCTCCTCAGGAGGGGGGTCAACGGTGTCCCCAACTCGCCCCCGGAATGGGGAGGCGCGCTTTCCAGCGCGCCGCCGCCGTGGCCTGCTTCTGCTGGGGTGACAGGCGGCTCCACCCGTCACCCCCAGGCCCGCGCTCATGGGGGACGGAGGTCAGTCAGTGCCCTCCGACGCCCGAGTTGCCTGCGCGCGCGGGCGGCGCGATCCGCGAGTCTTTCTCGCTCGCGCCGCCTCTCCCGCTCCGCTGTCTCCTTCACGACCATTACCTGCTCGCTGAAGGAGACGCCGCCGCCCACGCGTCCGCGCAGCGGACCATTGCTGTGAGCAGGGTGGCGAGGGTGAGAACTCTCACTCCCAGGGCCGCCACTAGCTCCCGCCTCGGTCCGGCCCATGCCAGACACTCGGTGAGCGTGTGCACTCCCGTGTCCTCGCTCGCGTCGCAGGGATGGCACTCGGACGTTGGCTCCTTTTCGATCCGACACAGATATCTCCCGAAGCACCCGTGCCCGGTGATAATCTGCGTCAGTCGATACGAGAGGCTGCCATGTGGCCTCTCGAGCCATTCCCCCATGATGGGCCTTACCGCCTCTATGACGGCATGCCCTGCGCGTCGTTGCTCAAGTCGTCGCTCCCACTCCGCCACCATGATCCCGTGGAGCCGGGACCTCTCGGCCCGAATGTCTTCGGGCTCGGGATCTTATCCCCGCTCCCGCGCCTCCTTACGGAACCGATACAGTGCCGCAAGGGATCTCGCTTCCAGGATCCACGGTGGCGATCCGGCTAGGAGACTCGCCGCTTCAAAGGATATCGTGCGGTACCCCCTAATGGCCCTGCAGGCCATCGTCTGCTGCGGTGCATGCAGCAGTTGCACGAACCTGGCCTGCAGGGCGTCCGCCCACATGGGGCACCCGTACAGGGCCATGGACCGCACGACACCCGCGTAGAGTCTCATGCAGGAGTCCTCTGGGCCCCTCAAGTTGGGCAGCAGCCGCATCAGCACGTTAGCTGACACCAACAGTTTGGGGCGCAGACTTCGGAAGTGCTCTCCGAAGTCCCACCGACCGTCGAGTACGAGCCCCAGGTATTTCAACCGGGGCTTGGTGTCGATGGGAGTACCTCCTACTGTCAAGCTGGATCCCGGGGGTGGCCTGCGCCGAGGACCATGAAAGAACAAGGCCTCGGATTTGTGCAGGGCCACCTCGAGACCCAGCCGCCGGATCCGATCCACGACTTGAGCAACAGCGGTCGTGGCCCTCTGGGTCGCCTCGCGGTGTGTAGCGCCACTCACCGTCACTAGCGTGTCGTCCGCGTAGCACGTGACGGTGGCACCGAACGCGAGCTCACCGCGAAGCACCCAGTCGTATCCGATGTTCCACAGAAGCGGCCCCAGGACCGATCCCTGTGGGACACCGCACGACATCTCACGCCTACCGACGCCGGTCGCACTTGGGTAGATGACGGCCCTCTCCGTCAGGCACGCCCCGACTATGCGGCGGAGGTAGAGAGGCACATCGTGGTACACGAGTGCCTCCCTGATGCAACTCCAGGGCAAGGTGTTGAACGCTTTGGAGATGTCCAAGGACACCGCCAACATCACCTCGCCCCGGGCAACCGCATCCTCCGCCAGAGTCCTCACGCGCATGATGGCATCAACAGTGGAACGCCACCGGCGGAAGCCGTACTGCGTGTCCGCTAGGTCCGGCCCCACTCTAGAGAGGTGCTCGACGAGGCGCTTGGCAATCACTCTTTCGAAGAGCTTGCCCACCTCGTCGAGCAACACTATGGGCCGGTACCCGGACGGCTCGTCCGCCGGGCGTCCGTCCTTGCGGATGAGGACCAGCTTCCCCGTCTTCCCCATCTTCGGAAACTGGCCCCGCTCCAAGCATGCGCTGAGGAACCCTCGCAGTCGGGGTTCGAGACCGTCTTCTCCTAGAGCTAGGACCCACGCACGGCCTGGAATGCCGTCGGGTCCCGGGGCGGTGTTCTTCTTGGCTCTAAGCCGTCGCACCGCCAGCTCTAGTTCTACCCAAGTGACCTCGGGCACGTCGTCGTCAATAACCACGCCGGGCGCCCCCATGGGTCCGGCTCCAGTGTCTCCAGCAGCTCCCTATAGGAAGCTGCCTTGGACCGCTTGATCTCCGCTCGGAACTTTTTTTTATACTGGAGTGAGTAGTCGTATTTTTCACCGATATTTATTTATTCCACTTTATTCACACACCCCAACAGCCAAATCTTGCACACGTCACTCACAGCGTGACTGTATCGCACGTCGCACTAGGAGTTCACTGCACTTTCAGTCTTGCGTGACTGCACCGCTCGTTGCACTAACAGTTTACTGCACTTCTCATAATTTCACTTTACTTGCACTTTACTCTTTTTTACTTTTCTTACTTTTTTTCTTCTTCTTCTTCTGTTCACTTTGAACACTTAAACTTAACTTTTCCCCCCTAATTGGCGGCCCCTTATATAAAGGTATATTTTAGAATTTTGATCGTCTTTTTGATATTCATTTCGTTTCTCATTTTATTATTTCTCTAGAATGTTCTACAAAAAACTAGAAGACTCTTACTATATTTTAATATTCATTTCGTTTCTCATTTTATTTTTCTTTCAGAATGTTCTGCAATCTAGAAGAGTTTAAATAATAATTTATTAATAAATCGCCCTTAAAGACGGATATAAAGAGAAGGGAAATTTGAAGGTGTGGCTCAATAGCTCAGTTGGAAAAGCATTCTTCTTTTAAGGGAAAGGCCGTGGGTTCAAGTCCTACTTTAGCGCTTCTTTTACCCGATGTATGTCGAATAGAATATTCGGTTATCTATACCAAATACAGATTTAGGTATGTACATAAATTAAAACAATACAAAAACCACATCGTATAGCAGAATCCAAAACCCTGACCATCGGTATAAGTAGGCCGTAGTCTAAGCCGTTCAGCCACCGCTGCTATTTGACAATGTGTTCGAAATTATTCTAATGTTGTGTCATGTTACGTCATATTCATAACACTGCCCCTCCTAAGACATGCTTGCCCCGAGCATCGTTATAGCCATAATAATAATCGGGCGAGTCCGTCAATGTCAACAACTTTATCGGAACTTCTCGGCGATTTTTGAATTCTGTAAGTGTTGACTCCATTTATAATATCAATTTTGTACTGGTGAGGGGTAACGGGATCGGAAGTAAACAGCTTCGTATGTGAGACCACTTTTTTACACACCCCGACAGCCAAATCTTGTGCACGATACTCACAGCGTGACTGTACCTCACGTTGCACTAGGAGTTCACTGCTCTTTTAGTCTTATACGCGACAATCACAGCGTTACTGCACCACACGATGCACTAGCAGTTCACTGCACTTTCACTTCTCTTTACTTGCATTTCACTCTTTTTTTATTTTTTTTCCTTTGTTTTCTTCTTCTTCGGTTCACTTTGAACACAACTTCAACCTTAACTGTCCTTTGACCGCACTGGTGATTGAAATTAGGGGTAAAAATAAATATCAGGATAATTTTTATCGTCTTTTCGATATTCGTTTCTTTTCTCATTTTATTATTTCTCTAGAATGTTCTACAAATAACTAGAAGAGTCTAACTATATTTTGATCTTCATTTCGTTTCTCATTTTATTATTCTTCCAGAATGTTCTGTGAATAACTCGAAGAGTTAAATATAGAATCTTCTATAGAAAAACACAAAAACCACACCGTATAGCAGGCTCCCAAACCCCGAACATCGGTATCAGCACCGCAGCACTGTTCAGCCACCGCTGCTATTTGACAATGTGTTCGAAATTATTCTTCTAATTCTATGTCATGTTATGTACATCAAATTCGTATCAATATATACAAAAGACCGTCAAGGTGATTGACTTTTTCCCTGATAATATCAATAGTTAAGTACTAAAAACAGTAAATCGATGGAAAACTTTGAAAAAAGAAAGCAAAATTTCATAAATAAATCCCTACCTCTTCGTAACCCACGCCGACAACAGCCATGGAACCATGTATAAACTTCGTCTCCACCGATACCAATCCGCGATAGTATGCTGATAGTATCATTTCTTCTGTAGTTAAGCAACCATCAGCATAAGCGCATCCTAGTTCGCCCACACTATGTCCTGCAAGAATTGAGATTCTTTAGAAGTTCTAAGTATTTGTAAATCAGTTCACACTGTGCTGAAGTATCTCTGATCTTAAGTATCTTAAAGTAACTGCTTACCAATAATTCCATCTGGCTTCAATCCTAGCTCATGAAGAATGTCAGTGAGTCCAATTTGAACGGCAGCGATTCCAACAAACGAGTTCAGGATATTGTTAAACATGTTTTCATCATTCGATGTAATGATATTAACAATATCCAGTCCTTTGGGCTCCAAAGCTTGTCGGCATCTGCAATTAGGGATAGGACTCAGATAAAGATAGAAAGAAAGAGAGAAAGAAAGAAGGAAAGAGAGAGAGAGAGAAAGAGAGAAAGGAAGGAAGGGGTGAGGGAGAGAGAGAGAGAAACAAAGAATGAAAGAAAGAAAGAAAGAAAGAAAGTCTAAGTCGCTAACGTTGCCTCAACAGAGCTCGTTATGTATAGAAAAACACTGGAGACTGCAAGCGACTTTGAACCTAAATGGCATTTTGTTAGTTACGTCTCTTTTCGCGTTAATAGATGACGCTGATCACGAATAAAATAAAAAAAATGTTACTATGTCATGTCAATAAGGTAGAAAATTGCTTGCACTTCTTATAAATTTCTTTTCATCTCTTGCGTCCTTAACATAGTCTGGGCTATCGAGCTAATGGTCGGATGGCTTTATTATTCAATATGTTACTTTACTATTTCAAAATTTTAGATTACTTCACACACCTACCTAACCAAAAATTTTTAATATCTCTCGGACTATATAAACACGCCACTCCAAAGGTGTCAGTAGACAAATCTCCGCGCGGATACAGATCTGTTTTCCCGCGACCACGCGCGTCGGCCGCGTTTTAGGCGATTGGCACACCGCAACGCTCGACGCGGCGTCGCTAGTCGACGCGCGTGGACGCGTGAGAGCTAGTATAGTCCGAGAGATATTAGAATTTTTTTGGTAGGTAGGTGTGTGAAGTAATCTAAAATTTTGAGAAAAGTAAAGTAAAGCCATCCGACCATTAGCTCGATAGCCCAGACTATATTAAGAACGCTAGAGATGAAAAGAAAATGATTAGAAGTGCAAGCTGTTTTCGACTTATTGACATGACATAGTAACTATTTTTTTTTCTTATATTCGTGATCAGCGTCATCTATTAACGCAAAAAAGAGACGTAACTAAGAAAATGCCATTTAGGTTGAAAGTCGCTTGCAGTATCTGCGTGTTCCGATAACGAGCCAAAACAGTGGTGTCGGCTCCAGCTCCAATACCCGATATTGGGCATCGATATTTGACTTCCTCCGATCTCGGATGTCGGATATTGGGTATCGGACGTCAGTTGATGTGAAAGCGCTCTAAACTTGACGTTAAATAGTCATGTTGCATTGCAAAAATATTAATTTAAAATTCGTCTCAAATACCTACACAGAAATTTCTAACAGCTCTCGGACTAAAAATCCCTCGAAAAACACGCGCGTGATGGCAGATTTCAGTGTGCCATACCTCGCGTTTTCTGCTTGTACGCGCGTATTCTGCGTCAACGCGCGTGATTGCGTTGTCAGTGTGTGGGACCCCGCGTTTTTCTATACAAAATGAGCTCCGTAGAGGCGACGAGCGCGACGCCGCGTCGACGCAACAACGCTCGACGCCGCGTCGCGCGTCGCAGTGTGCCAATCGCCTAGCGCCTAGTGGCAAGTTATCAAACTACAATGACAATCTGTTTCTGTTCGGTTTCGTTATGCCGCAGTAGATGGAGGTGGAGGAGGAACGTCATACCTATGACGTCATTCGACTTTTGACACCTTGCGCGTCTCCCTTCCCACCCGCATTTTGTGACGCGTTTAAGAGAAATATCAATAAGGCATCTCCGTTACTTTATCATATACTGTCCTTTGAGGACTTTTCAATCCAATTTTAGAAAGTGGACGAATAGGCGGGACTGATGATCACTCCCACGTAAACAGGTAAACAGTTCTTTTCGTCCTTTTTTACCGTACGATTTATAGACAATGTCTCTGTAAGCTGTAAATGGACGAATTTAGTAGTTTTGGCATTGTTTGTCGTTCAATATTTCGCCCTTCCCGGTGAATAAAATGGTAATCGCAAATTCCAAATTTTACAGGAGAAGCAAATAACTGTTTTTTGCTTATATCTCAGTGCAGGTAGATTGTATGGCAATAATTTATATGTCAAAAGAAAGCTAATTTTTGTGCAGACTAGTTTCTATGTTAATTTTATTTCATTAGGCTATTGGAATAAAGTAATTTAAGAAAAACATTTTACCGAAAATGTAGATAAAAATTATAGTACACAATGTATCATTACCATATTATTCGCGTGTTATTCCCATTGCTGCCGTGGTCAGTAATAATACATTACAGTATTGTTCATGTAAATATGGAGCTAAAAATGTTTACGGTAAATGAACATTACCATATTATTCGGGGAAATGCATGTGATAGAGTCTACGGTAATATTACTTTGCAAAACTATTCATCAATATATTGTGTCAACTGATTATTTGTAATATTATATTGCAAATATAATATTTGATCAAACAATACAGTAATAATTAGTTAAATTACATAATATTGCGGGAATGAAGAGAGCTACCACAGTCAGGTTGCAGTATATTTATTAATTTGTAATATTATATTGCAAATATAATATTTGATCAAACAATACAGTAATAATTAGTTAAATTACATAATATTGCGGGAATGAAGAGAGCTACCACAGTCAGGTTGCAGTATATTTATTACTACTCAATGATTTAATAAAGCAATGTCTTACAAACTAATTAACAGGCTTATATACTGATTTATCCACCATTGGTGGAGTGGGAGCGATGCTTGTGGTCACGTCCTATCTTCTCACTGACTTGAAGAAGGCATGGGGAGCTGTGAGAAAACTCACAGATGACCCACCAGCCTCTGCCAACCCTGGTCGAGTGACGTCAAACCAAGCGGCCCACCAACTCCTCCTAAACGGGAAGACACAACACCTAAGACCCATTAAGTTCGACAGTCATCTCACCAACCAACCAAATTGGCCAGCCCTTTTCACTGCAGGAAATCATAGACACCATAAAATACTAAAAACGAGTAAGGCAGCAGGCGTAGACGATATCACTGTCGACCAAATAAAACATTTTGGGCCCAGAGTAGTGTCCTGGCTTCTTGATCTCTTTAACAACTGCCTAAAATCCTCCAGAATTCCAAAACTGTGGCGAAGAACATAATTAAAAGCGCTCCTCAAGCCTGCCAAGAGCCCCAACGACCCTAAAAACTACCGCCCCATTTCTCTACTCTGCCACACCTTCAAGATATTCAAAAGAATGTTGCTGAACCGTCTTACACCAATACTGGAGGCTAATCTCATTGCCGAACAGGCTGGATTTAGACCCGATAAATCGTGCACCAACCAATAACCCTGAACACAAAACACTATCTATACGCGGACGACCTGGCGCTTACTGGTCAAACAAAAAATTTCGAAGAGGCTGAATTAAGACTGGGTGCAGCTTTGGAAAGCCCAGACCAGTACCGCAAAGAGAATGTACTAATAACCATATAATGGACTTCTTCTTCTGTCGAATCGAAGGCGCCTCAACTCAAATTCAAACTCAAATTCTGTGTTCCCAGTGTGCCGCCACCTGGATTGCATTTTTGGAGGCGGTCATAAGTTCCTCCGCGGTACAAGTGGACGGGCATGCAGCACATGTCAGCAGGTGGGACATGGTCTGTGGAGTAACTCCACACTCACACCGCAGGTCCGCGCCGTCCGAGAAACCCCATCTTGACCGATTCTCCTTGCTTCGACCGACCTGTGTCCGAAGTCTATTTAGGGACTTCCACCTGATCCAGGAGAGGTCGTGCCCAGGTGGCAAACTCTCCGACAGCGGAACGAATGGGGCTGGTGGCGAGCTCCGCGCTCTCCATAGGTCCACCCTGGCCGGGGAGGGATCGCCATCGGCGGCTGCAACGCACGCCCAAAAACTCTTTCGGCTTTTCAGCCTTTTTGGCACGTGATGGTGGCCGTGCATGGGGTGTCGCTGATCCCGTTCCAGCTTACCCCTCTCCATGGATGACGCCACGTCTCTACGTACGCTGGGAGGTGCTATACCGGCTAGTGGATACAGCATCTGTACCGGAGTTGGTTTGAGACAACCTGTTATTATGCGGCAGGTCTCATTTAGTGCTACATCCACTAACCCAGCATGTGCAGAACGGCCCCATGTTGGACACGCATATTCACCCGCAGAATAACACAAAGCCAGCCCCGTCGTTCGCAGCACCGGCGGACTAATAAACTAAAAATGGGAGGTAAACCAACTCCTTAACATCTCGTGGCGAGGGGTCGAGATTGCTCGATCTCTGCCCAAAGCCACGTTACCTCGGCGTTACTCTCAACCGAGCTCTCGCCTATAAAACCCACTGCCGAAACACCAAACAAAAAGTGGCGAGCAGGCAAAATTTGATGCAAAGGTTAACATCCACGTCTTGGACATGTTGTCAGGACAACCGGCCTCGCTCTCTCTTTCTCAGCGGGTGAGTTTGCGTATCCAGTATGGCACCGCTCTGCGCATGCTAAGGAGGTTGATACTGCCCTAAACGACACATGCTGCATTATAACGGGCTGCCTTAAGCCTACTCCCCTGAACAGACTGTATCCACTAGCTGGTACCACTCCACCAAGCTTACGACGGCAGGTTGCTTGCGAGGTTGAGAAGAGAAGTAGACTGTAAATATAGCTGCGTATGGCTTTTTTGCTGACTGCTTCTTAACGAGAGAGATGTCTTCTTCTTTCGTTAACCGTGTGTGCAGTTGCTATATGTGCCGACACGCTGCTGTGGTCGTAGGAGCCAAGCTACGCGGTCGCTGCAATTAGTGGTACCCCTGTTGTGGCCGTGTATGCTGGCTGGTCACTTTGGTCTCGATGGCTTTTTGAAGATTCAGCAGTCTTATCTCTCTTTGGAGCGCGCCAATGCCAGTTGTGGGCAGTTCCATTTCGCCGGAACTGGGTGCCGCTAATTTGCGGAGTACTTTTCTTCAGTAGTCATCGTAATTTCAAGACTAACCGCTGGTCCCTTAGATGCGGGCCGCGTGCGGTGCTTCCTTGACGTTAACATTGTTGACGATTGCTATGACGGCGTGTGCTGCGTCGACATTTTCTGCTATTGCGCTAAGTTGCATATAGTTCCGTCTGCATTTTTGCTAACTTGCCATTATGTAGGTTGTTGCGTTGCGTCATCGTTTGACTTTTTTTTTGTTTCCGTAGTTTCGAAAATGTGAGATTATTGCAATTATGTTCTTTCTTCGAAGAGACTCGGCCACTGATGACTTTTAGTCGAATGCGTGCATCAGTGGCTACGATCCGTATTTTCGTAATCATAGATTCTTCTACTATTCTTATTCTTCTTCTTCTTGAAGATGAAGTGTTCGATTTGCCTTTTTTGTACCTAGTCTCTCAATCGTATGTCGATCTTTGGAGAGTTTTTGTGAGGCGATGATTGTCGGGATGGTGATTGCATTTGTCGCGCATTGTGTCGCGGAGCTGGTCGAGACTGTGGTAGCCGTACCGAAATTATTTTCGTTGATAGCACATAATTTCCTGGTTCTTCTGGCTGATTCAATAGGCTCATATCGCTGAGCCTGGTGCTTCTTGAGATCTCGCATTTACAATTAGTCCATATATTTGGTCTGGAGTATAAAGGACTTTATTTTTTAAAGCTCTTTCTATGCATGAATGCATGCTATCGCCTTCGTTTTGGCTATGTCTAGTATCGAAGAACCTATGTATTATAGTTTGCATATCATGGGCTTTTATTGCATGGAGGTATAAAGCAAAAATATACCGATTTTTACTTTGCCCTGAACACCCATCTAAATAGAAAGACCAATTCCTGATACTTCAATTTTTTTCTACCTTATATAGTATTCCTTTTTTTACTATACCTTTCATAAATAAGGAAACAAAATATGTGAGCGCTTTTGCTCTGCTAATACTACCGAAAATAGTAGTGTGTTATTGCATTGCGTTCCAACATAATAGCAATCTTACAATGTAATGTAAAACCCGTTACTTTTAGAATTTTATCTATATAATACGGTAAGAAACATTACCGTTTTTATTAAAATCTGTAATTTATTGTAAAAATGCATTACCGAAACTAACGGAAAAAAATAACTTTGCATTATCGTTTACGGTTTTATTCGTGTTCAAATTGTATTTCTAATTTAACTGAACAAAAGTGTTATGTTCATTATGGACCTATGGGAATTATTGTATTTTCAAAAATATCCACTGAAAAATTACAAAAAAAATTTACAATGTGTATTCGATGCTCTAAGAACCGAAAATGCAATAAAACCTAAACTGTGGTAATAGCACAATACCATATTATTCGCCGGGGAGGGCGATTTAAAGGATACAGTTACGTCTATTTGAAATTAGTGGTTTTCAGTTTCAAATGCTTATATTAATAGTTCCAATCATTCTTGGTACCTACCCATATATCGCAATAAAATATATTTGAACTCGCATTTGAATTTGAATTTATTTTTAAAAACATAACATAAACATAACATAAACTCACGCCTGTATTCCTCGATGGGGTAGGCAGAGGTGCTAGCACCCACATTTCGGCAATTTATTTTTATTCATCAAAAAATCCAGTAAAAAGGCGAAACAAATTATTCGTCGTTCTACTAGGGTTTTCTTTCAAATTTCTCTTAAATAGAAGTTTATGGGCGAAAGTATGTTGTCTGAAAATTGATTAAAATATATCACACTAGCACTATAATTTAATGAATTTTACAGCATTAAGTATGCTAACTGTACAAATCCAATACATAGAGAAAATAATCTTCTCGGGCGGGACTCGAACCCGCGATCTTTCCCTTACAGGGGGAATGCCTTGACCAATTCGGCTACCGAGACACGCCCGATGTGATTCATATTTGCCTTCTTATCATTGCTCATCGCTCGCGTCGCAGTAATGGCACTTGGACGTTGGCTCCTTAACGATCAGATGCAGATACCGACCGTAGCACCCGTGCCCGGTGATAATCTGCTTCAGTCGATACGAGAGGCTGCCATGTAGCCATTCCCGCATGATGGGTAATGTCTACTTGCTCTGCGTGTGGTTGCTCAAGTCGTTGCTCCCACTCCGCCACCATGTGTCTGTGGAGCCGGGATTTTTCGGCCCGAATGTCTTCAGGCTCGGGATCGTATCCCCGATCCCGCGCCTCCTTACGTAACCGATACAGTGCCGCAAGGGTCCTTGCTTCCAGGATCCACGGTGGCGATCCGGCTAGGAGACTCGCCACTTCAAAGGGTATCGTGCAATACCCCCTTAATGGCCCTGGAGGCCATTCTCTACTGCGGCGCACGCAGCTGGGGCATGAACCTGGCCTCCAAGGTGTCCGCCCATACGGGGCACCCGTATAGGGCCATGGACCACATGACACCCGCGTAGAGTCTCCTGCAGGATCCCCGGGCCCCTCAAGTTGGGCAGCAGCCGCACCAGCGCGAGTTAAGGAACCCCAAACCACACACGTTAGCTTTGTCAGCAAATAAGGTTCTAGAACATTCCCTGCACATCGACAGTTCTATCCAGGTCGAGCGTCATTTTGTGAAATGCCGAAAAATCATTAAAACTAGTATATAAGATCCACATTTTGTCAATAGAATTAATTACTGTTTTATCTTAATAATAAGCTGTTACTCTAAGCTGTAATAAATAGTAAGCTGTGTCTAAGTACGTTGTTTACGAGTCATAATTGTATTAGCCTGCATTCTACACAACAGGAGGAAGTTGAATTAGGTTTTGGTATAGGATGCAACATACCCTCTTTAGGCCCACCTGGTATCTTATTGTGTGCACAATGTAAACAGGATTTACAGTACTTTTTGATGAAACGACGCATATTTTAAACCAATATACTTTTCGTACCTTGTCGTATGTTTTATCAAAACTGAAGTGCCCAACGTCATCATGATTACTTTTTACGATTTGCCATCTCACGGATTTTGGTACGACCCACAGCAGACGGACACTGTCTTCTTTTTTTATTACCCGATATAATTTTTCATTTTTAACAATAAAATTAGTTTTAACTTCAACAATATTGTTGCTTTCTGGGTCCTTTAAAATGTCAACGATTCTTTGCAATTCAGTGTCTGCCTGCTGTACAGTCTGAAGCCATCTCTCATCTTCCACATCAACGGTAATATTAAAGACATGACAGTCGTCATCGCGTGATGGTGGATTTTTTGTGCCAACAGGGTTTCTGCTAAGGGCATCTACGTGTGCCATATTTAGACCTTTTCGATACTCAATGACAAAATCGAACTCCTGCAGCGCGATCCACCATCTCGTGACACGAGGGATTAAGTCTTTCTTAATCATTGTACTCTTCACTGCGTTACAATCAGTTACAACCTTAAATTCGACACCCAGTAAATAAACTAAAAAAATCTATTTAAGGCCGTAATAACAGCAAGTGTCTCCAGCTCGTACGAGTGAAACTTCTGTTCTTCTGGCGAAGTTTGCCGACTAAAGTATGATATGGGCTGGAGACCCTTACTGTCATCCTGCAGCAATATAGCGCCTATCCCTAATTTGCTAGCATCCGTGTGTACTTCTAATTTAGCTTTAGGGTTATACAATGCAAGGACTGGCCGGCTCAATAGCTTATCTTTAAGGGTGTTGAAAGCTGCCAATTCTTCTGGACCAAAATGCCATGGTGCATTTTTCCTAGTAAGTTGTGTTAGAGGTCTTGCTATGATCGAAAAATCCTTCACAAATTTACGGAAGTAGCTGGCCAGTTCAACGAACTGGCGAACTTCATGGACGTTTTTAGGTACTGGAAAGAGTTTTACCGCCTCTGTTTTATACAAGCCTGGCCTGATACCCTCACCACAAATTTCATACCCCAGATATTCGATTTTTTCTTGAAAGAATACACATTTTGGATTGAGCGTCAATTTGGAATTTCTTAAGAGGATGAAAACCTTTTCTAGCTTCTCAAGACCCTCTTGGACTGTTCTAGAGGGGACTAACAAATCATTCATATAGGCTAACACTAAATTTTGACCCACCCCATTCAGCATTGAGTTAATAGCCCTTTGAAATATACTCGGAGCGTTTGCTAATCCGAATGGCATGCGATTATATTCATATAATCCATCCGGAGTAACAAACGCTGTGAGATGCTTGCTCCCTTCTGCGACGGGCACCTGGTAATAGCCCGAGACAAGATCTAGACTTGAAAACAAACTATTACCACCCAAACAGTCCAATTTGTCTTCTATACGAGGTAAAGGGTATTTGTCCTTCAAAGTTTTTCTGTTAAGAGCACGGTAATCTATGCATAGACGTTTCTGCCCGTTCTTTTTGCTCACCAGTAAGACTGGGCTTGCATATGACGACGAACTTTCCCTAATTATGCCATTTTTAAGCAGATCGTCTATTATCTCCGAGAGTTGTTCTTTTTCCTTTAGTGACATGCGGTAAGGATTATAAACTACTGGTGTATCATCTTTTAATTTAATTTCCATTTCAGTTAAATTAGTTTTACCAAGCTCAGATAGATTTACAGCATAACAATCCCTGTATTTTTCCAAGAGTTTAAGTAAACATTCCATTTCCGACTTAGCCAATTGTGTACCTACATTAATATCTTTTAAGATTTCGGGGTTTTGTTGTGTAGTTGTCGCAGTGAATCCAATGTAAGCATCATTGATTTCGTCATAACCAAATCCCCTGGCTATTATTTTACCCTTTTCCATGGCGAGATCTGAGTTGCCTAAGTTTGTTATCATAATATAGCCAGAGCTATTTTTAAAATCATATAATCCAGACAAAATTAAAAACCTATTGTCACCACTATCTCGAAACCCAGATGGAACGTACAGAGATCCAGAATAGTCAGTGTATGTTACCACTTCTACCGGTGAAGTGGAACTAGATTCAACTACAGTATCAATGCGCGCGTTAATTTTCAATTTAGTTCCATGATCATCAGAACGACTTAGATTGGGTGCTTCATAAAACATTAAGTTATCCGAAGTTTTGTACATCACAATGTTTGGCAACTCAGTGAATGTTTGACCGATTATGACGTCACATGGCATGTAACAGTCTGACACTACCACAAATTCAATTTCAGCTGGAATTTCATCCACAGATATTGTACCTTTGACCGTCCCCAATGGTTTCACGCTAGAATTGCCAAACCCTCGAAGATTTGGAATGTTTCCACCTGTGTCAAATTTGTTATATATTTCCAATGCTAAGCTTTCTTTTAATATGGTACAGCTACTACCGAAATCAATAAATGCCTGTTTCACAGACCCATCGATATTAACGTCTTTGTAAAATTTGTCACTATCTATGTCGCTTGTATACGCATAACATTCTTATCAGGTGGAGCTGTAATTTGCAACAGGTTATTGTCTTGACCACTGTTTTCTATCACGTTTGATTTAGTACGACAGTCCTTAGCTAAATGACCTACTCTGCGACAGATGTTGCATCTTTTCATAGGTTTTGTACACCGTGTCCTAATATGACCTACCTCACCACAATTGAAGCAAACAATGCCTGGTCTTGAGGAGTCCATGCCGTTATTGGATGGTTCTTGTTGAGATCCTGATTCTTTAGTATTCGTTTTTCGCTTATTTGTCGCGTAATTCTCATATATACATCTAACGGCTGTCCCATTTTACACCGATATCGCAGCATTCTCTGAAGCATGTGGCCATAATTTTCAGTTGACGGAAAAGCCGATTTCAACTTTTCTGACCACTGATCCCATGTATACAATAATGAGGGTAGACCTTGATACCATCTTTTAGCAAGACCCGTAAGTTTTGCCAAAGCATAGTGACGAACTTGTATATCATTCCATGAATATATCTGTGCACACTTATTTACTTTGTAAATCCACGATTCAATATTTTGAGAACTGTCACTTGGATCAAATTCTGGTACCACATTAACGTGAGTTGAAAATGTATTATGTGCTGGAGCTTGTACCGGATTACTTGTTATTTGCGAAGAGTTGGATTCACAAATTGGATGGGTTTGTGTCGCGGTCCTACTACTCCTTTCAGTATTTTTATTTTTAGAATGATAACGATACTCTTTATTCTTTTTAGATCGTGACTTATCCGATTTATAACGTTTGTAAGACCTTTCATGCCTTATCGTTGACGAAGAAGACGTATCGACGCTGCTTGAATTACGGTAACGTCGACGTCGCTTCGAATTATGCCTTTTACGAGACCTACTCCTTCGATTGGACCCCATGGCTAGCGATTTCAAACGATTCAAAATTTCCAACAAAACAGATTACGTAGGTACCTAACCAAAATTAGTATAAAATATATATTTTTATGCAACCACAAAAAACAAAGTGACCTACTTTGTTGTAGCATCAAATCTTTTATCTTAATTTACAATTATTTTTTTTTTCAATAAATCGACATATAATTAATACTATCCACTAGGAACTAATTAACGTGGTAGATAAATGTATAGTATTCTTGAACACGTCAGGCTTAGTGGCGCTGGCGACTAGCTAGCTCTTCCTTCAAATAACATGGTTGTATCACTTCCATTCATGTTCATGATTCAAGGTTTCGCCAGAAAATTTTACCAGCAATCACGTCAAAATCAGTGTCATGTTTTTATTCACCGTGTGGTAACACACTTCATTAGTTTCATGTACGTACACGATCCATCTCGGTACACAAAACACGTTTGAAATAAAACGTAAACAATGTCACAGAGAAGAAGAAAACTCACAGCTTCGCAGCGAGTCCAGCGCGTGAATTAATCCATCACTTCTGATTGAAAACTCACTAGGTCCAGTGAAATGATATAAACGTTTTACTTCATGAATAACTATATTTATTTATATTCACCAACTTTTTAAGTACAATAACCAACTACCGACGCGCACAATCGCTTCGGGAAAATTCAATATGGCGCCACAGCGGTGACGCCCATCGACAATATTTTTGAGCCAATTACAATTCTTGTTTATGATATATATTTACAATGATTACTGACTAAAATAATAATATGAATATGGATTAATACCATAACAATTAATTACCATAAATTGTATCTCAAATATAATATCACATTTATACTAACTAAACTCTTAAAGTTGCCATTAGCTTACATACCGGAATTCTCTTATGCATACATGTCACTACCTTATTTAAAAAATCATAAATTACCATATTTATTATCTTACCCTTTCTGAATCCCATTTGTTGCTTGTTGAATAAGTTATTATATTCGAAAAAAATATATAAGCCATCGTATATTACACACTCAAATATTTTTGAAAATACACTGGTATCAGTGCAATCGATCTGTAACAACTGACATTTCCACGGTCCCCTTTGAACAGAGGTTTGTGTACAGATGTTTTTATTTTTTCGAGAAATATACCCTGTTCTATACATTTATCTATTATGTAGCAAATTATTTTGAGCTTTTTGTGTTAACTTTATAATTTTAGCTAATCGTCTAGAATATGTTTTGAAAATGGTTTTGTTATCAGAGTTAGGTGAGTTCCTCCACAATTTCAATCAATTTTTTAAACAATATGGTCAATAATTTTTTTAAACAAAACTATCATAATAATAATTATAATAACCATTTAAAAAACAGAATAACAATGTATTAAAAATAAATGATGAATTAATTTTCGTTAATCGATTAATTATTTGTTGAGTTTATCAACTGTTTTAATCTGTCCTGTAACAGATGACAGCTCCCTGACTTTCAGTCACTCAGTTTATTGGTTTAAAGTCAAGTGCGAGCGTTCTTCCTATGTCTATGGTTTAAATGAAGATTGTTTACATGTAACATGAAGCCAATGTACAACTCAATGGACAATTGTTGAACCTTGCGCAATTGACAGTGTTCTTAGGTTTAAGTATTGATGCTAAACTGTAGTGGGGATCACATATCTAAAAAATAGCTAGTAGATTAAGCTCAGCTTCCTATGCCATAAAAAAAATTAGGACTTTAACAGATGAGGATACGACTAGAATAGTTTATTTCAGCTATTTTCATAGTATTTTGAGCTGCGGAATTCTCCTTTGGGGTAATTCCGCAGATTTAAACACAATATTTGTCTTGCAAAAGCGGGCTATGCGAGCTATTTATAATTTGATCCCAAGAGTCTCCCTCCGAGATAAGTTTAAAGAGAAAAATATTCAAGCCGTAGTATCACAATACATTTTCAAAAACCTCAAAAACATAGAAAAATATTGCAAAATTTCGTTTGTAACAGGCACAATATAAATACCAGAATTAAAAACAATCTAATCTTGTAGTTTGTGATAGCAAACTCCATAAAATAACTAATTATTTCCAGGGCAACTGTATACGCTTTTTTAACAAGCTTCCTAATGAAATTAGAGATTTACCTGTAAATAAATTCAAAAATGCAGTTAAGAGTAAAGTGTGCCAGAAAGGCTATTATGAAATCCAAGAATATTTAGATGATAAACAAGCTTGGAAATGAGCTGTTCGCTCAGCTATGCTACTCAAGCAAAGCATTGTATCTAGACCATCAGGTTTAGACTAAATAAATATTTGTAAATAGACCAAAAAAAAGTTTCATGCCGGAGTCTTCTCAGGTCTGGGCCACATTTCGAACCGGTCGGTGGTCCATTTGCTAAACTAGTATTTAATATTTATTTTTATACTGACGTTTTGTAAGTGCCGATTTAATGGCCTATGCAGAATAATAGATTTTTGACTTTACTTAGAAAAAAGCCTAAACTAACTTTATTATGCAGTAATCTGGAGTTATTTTAAAACTAATGGATTATTTAATACTATAAAATATGTTTATAATAAAAACAACAACTACCTTCTATGAAACAACACAGAAATCGTAGTTCAAAAATGTTAATTTCTTGCATGACCTCGCTTACTAAATCTCATAACCGTACCTGCGCGCTCGTTAGACACGAATTTAATACTCTGCTCTCAGTTAGCCAAAATCTGCAGAACTTTTAGGAATGGTTTAATAATATATAAGCTATTAATTAACACCACTCTCATCTTTTTAGATTTTAGCCCCAGAATGTATGAAAGCTTATCTATCTCCTTTGCTTTTTTCACTTTCGCCCCTATACGTGGGACCTATCGATATAAAGAGAGGGAAGATTTAGTTCTGTCTGTTCTGTTCGGTCTGGGAGCCTAGCGGTCAAAGCATTGTCCCATTCTAAATAGATTTGGTTAATAAGCATACTAAATGCTTTAAAATTTCATTTAAATTCCACAAATATTTCACAACATTCTACACAATGCTATCTAGACCCATGGTAAGCTTTTATAGCTTTTGTTATGAAATCTAGAATGCGGATCAACATACTTATTTTTTTTGTAAATATATATATATATTATACATAGAAACACCCAAACCAATGCAAATAGCCTTATTCGTGCATACAAATATTTGCACTGAGCGGGCAGTCGCGTGCACTAAGGCCACGCCACAGAGGCTGTCGAGCTGTTAGAATTCGTTGAAATATTCTTTCTTTGTCGTACCTTTCAATGGCAGCTGCAAAAATGGGTATGCGCATGAGTTGCTTGCCCATGCCAGCCCACTGAGAGCCCATACCGCTATAAACGAACCACAGCGGCCGACTTGGATTGTCAAAGTAACCTGCTGTTTCATGTAGACTAACAGTTTTCTTTTCTTCATCTGTTCCTATAATATAATAAAGTTTTTAAGACATCTCAGGATTTCGAAATTACTTGTGATGGAACTAATTCCATTCTCAACCCTATTACTATGACTGTTGAACGAACGAACGCCAAACATACATATACATACATAAACGTAGGATTAAACTACTGTTTAATGTTAAAGTTATAAATGATTTACTTGTAGATTATAATATTATAGAGAAGTAGGCTTATCTTAATTGAAATAATCACTTATATAACTTACGGAGAATCATAAATCCTCTGCCCAAATGTCCCGATATGCTCTTTCGGTGAATATTGTGTAGTAGTGCCAACTGTTCAGGATCTATCGGGTTCGATTTCAAAACTTCGTGCATATACTTCACAGCTTCGTTATGTCTAGCAGACATAGTAACTAAGTACGGTATACTGGAAGTGTACCGATTAATATTCTAAAACATTAAAAAAATATAAATTTACATCAATTTCTTCGTCGTGCACATTAATTGGGCTTTAGAAATTCTACAAATTATAATGTTGGTAGATGGCTCCACCGTCGCCCTTACAGACGGATATAAAGAGAAGAAAAATTTGAAATGATTCAGGTGCAGCTCAATAGCTCAGTTGGAAGAGCATTCCTCCTGTAAGGGAAAGGTCGTGAGTTCAAGTCTCACTTGAGTATTTCCAAAAGTTAAGTTTTTCGAACTTAAAAGTTAGCATAATAAATGCTATAAAAAATTCATTCAAATTATGATCATTATCAAACTTTCACTGTCATTACTTTATTTTAATTTTTTTTGACATATCATTACTTTCTTCTTACCTTAGGTTTATAACACCCGTGCAACAACACGTGGGAGTTGACTCCGGTAACTGACATGCCGTTTACAGCGACGAAAGTGCGATCAAATTTCTGATGTTCACGTACGATACGCATACGTCCATCGTGCAAAGCTGCAATATCTCTTCGTGGTTGCTCACAGTGCAAGTTAGCAGCTAATAGACCGTTGTGATAACCCAGCAATACCTACAATGAATAAGTAATCTATTTCTTTTTGATATGATATTATAGCCTAGTGGTATGGGTAATGGACTGCTGAGACGAGGTCTCAGGTTCGATCCCAGGTTTACCATGGCACACACCAATGACTTTTCGATGCTTTTCGAAGTTATGTGTGTATTTATCGCAGGTTTATAAGTACCCGGTTAATGGCAATAGGCTCGCCACCTATTACATTGGGACCTAAACATAAACTGGCGAAATGTGGGTGCCAGCACCTCTGCCTACCCCTTCGGGGAATACAGGCGTGGGTTTATATATATATATGTTATTAATAGAAGCGATCCAAATAAGTACCATAGCATAACACTCATTGTTTACCATACCTTGGTTATGGCAGAAATTCCGGAAGCTGCTTCTCCATATCCAATATTGGACATAACACTGCCGATTAAAAGTGGATCATCCCTATTCTTACAAAATACTTCTTCAATAGCCTGTAGCTCTACCTTGTCTACCTCAGATAAGCCTAGAACATACAATTTGATAAGTGTTATAGTTTCACAACAGGCTGTTACTGATACTTTAATATTGAACTGGATAAGGACCGGATCCAAAAGCTTCAACATATTCAATAGCAGGTGGTGGAACTCTTGCAGCTTGGTAGAATTTCTCAATAAAATTAGTTGTACTGCTCAGGTCTCTGTAGAATCCATATTTTGGACCTGTCTCTTCTTTCATCAAACATGTGAACTCAGTTTGGGCGCGTAGGACTTCAGCGTATATTCTGTGATATTTTATAAGTATATTATTGTTAAATATGATACATGAAACTTATTACTAGCATTACATATCTCTGTAACAATTACCTCATTGCATCCTTTGCTTTTTGCAAAAACAATACATTAATTGCTTCAGACTTTGCACATCCATCAGCACGCTCATCAAATGATTTGGTCTTACCATCGTTGCATAGTTTTATACATCTGTAAATTATTTAACAATTATAATTAAAAATTAGAGTACAAATAGTACAGGACACTCTAACCAGGACTTACCTTCCATAATGCAGTGACGGCTCCGGATGCAGACATAAGTAAGTACCACCCACAATGGCAGCTTCACATTCCCCGCGACTTAGAGCTAAGTACGCCTGTTCCAATGCGGCCGTAGAACTGCAGCATGCCTCGTCAATAGACATTGAAGGGCCCTTGGTGTTTAACCAGTACGAGATACGGTTAGCAAACATTGATTTATTGCACCTGATTTTGCAAATCATAAAATACAAATTAATACTTTTGTATTATATTTCAATCAGAGCTCAAAATGGTGTATATGTATATATACCGGGTGTAAGGGAAATCTTCCCGAAGCCGCAGACCCTTAGAAGTAGGTACTCCAGGTACACTACATATCGGCATAGGCAAGAGGCAGGCGCCCCTCCAGCCTAATTGACATTATGGTCACTGTGACGCCAGTCATTTCCCGCCACTTAGCCCACGCGGCGGCAATACGTGTCTTGACGTCGTAGTCAATTGCACCAGTCACGTGAAGTAAAGTTACTTAACCTGAGCCGTGCGCTCGACCAAGTCATCGCATATGCGGATGGGTGTGGGATCTGTTGAATTTAACGCCAACTACCTTCCCCACTTTTAGCTCAAGCGCCTCTTTCCACACTTTCACACGTCGCACCAACCTGCTCCTGTCTGCCTCCATCAGCGCAATGTCATTAACATACATAAACAACCATGGAGGCTGTTCATGTGAATTTCTAATGCTGTCCGACCAAGTGTCTAATACCAAGCGGACAGCGTTCCGAACTACAGAACTGAAATCTTGGTACATGTCTCGGATGGTGTCGATGATCCTCTGGGACTCCTTTGGACCGTAGTGTTCACCAGATCATCGCGCGAAGGACACAATTGATGGCCGCATGGCCTTCAATTGTGTCTCTCGCGCGATGATCTGTTGATGACACACACAGACTCGTCAAACTTATCAAACCCCGTCAAACCCCGTCGTTTTGGCGTCGGGGGTTAAAAGGATGATAATGTTCATCCATCAAAAGTGGATGTTAACTAACATGCACCAGAGTATAGAACGAATTGTATATCTTCGGCCTAAATGGCGAGAAAAGATATGTATAAGGCCCTGGCGTGCGCGAAATATTTTGCAATAATCTATGCTTGGTGAATTTGATCACATTCACCGCAGTAGCACCCCGTGCTATCTTCAAAATACATCCAAGAAACGTGTACTGCGCGTATAGAGCCCATTTTGAACACATTTTAGGTCCAAAATAAGTGGTTCGAGCACACTTTTAACTTACACTTTAACTTAACTACTAACTCTTAATATACACACTCTTAACAAATAGGAACACTGCATTTCGGAGGTACACATTAATATATACCTATGTATCTAGGACCCTGCCAAGGTATACATGGCTCAACCCAATAAAACATCTATTGCTTACCCAGCTATACCAAAACCGAATCTAGAATCAGGTTCGTATAAACAAGCCTTTTCCGTTTCAGAGAAACATGAACCGATGTAAACACCAACTTTTCTGCCCGACAGTTCCTCAGTATTGATTCCTGCAATAACATTACAAACCGTATTAGCACAGTATAACGAGGAATCATATAGTAGTTAATCGCGTTTGATGTTTGCGGAAATGCCGCCTTTTGCAGTTTTGTCACTTTCGTTTTTATTTATTTTTTTGAATATTTATTTAGTCTCTTTATTCTCTTATGGCACATCAACTCACGCCAATATAAATAAATAGTTGACGTCCGGGGTTCCACTCGCGTGAATGTCGGCTATTACGACTTTCAATCATATCTCCGTTTCTACTCTTAACCAATTATGAGAGTCTGAGTCTGAGATTGATTCTGAGAGTCTGAGTCAGAGAGTCTGAGTCAGAGAGTCTGAGTCTAAGAGTCTGAGAGTCTGAGTCTGATAGTCTGCGTCTGAGACTCTGAGTTTGATAGTCTGAGTTCGAGAGTCTTAGGCCCATATTCTAGAATGACACTCAACCTGAGTCACAATTTATATGATGACAGATTGTAAAGACAGGTTGATAGTTTGTCATATGGCCTGTAAATTCCATCCTCAGATAAATCGAGATTCAGGCTGTGTCATTTTAGAATACGGGCCTGAGTGTCTGATTTTGAGAGGCTTAGTCCGAGAGTCTGAGTTTGAGTCGACAAGTTCAGTGTTTCGTCCTATAAGGGTTCGGCCCAACAGTACGATTCACAGAAATTAAAAATAATTTAAGTTTTCTTTCAGTGATTCGTCCTATTGATTTTCTGGAGTGGAAAGCGACCATCTATCTTAAGTCGCTAATGTGCAGGCATCAGACAAAGCCCGGTTGGCATCACAACCAGACCACGAACGGTGAAGAAGAAACAACAGTGTCTGCGCAAACACAGCGCCGTCCCCGGGGAATAAAATTATAACTGCCAAAACACAACTTTTCAGGAAAAATAAAAAACATGTCTTTAACGATTACTCCAGAATCACTGGGAATAGATGCATGATAGATAGGTTTTCTAAAACGTAATTTTTTCTACATTTGAATCGTTATAGTCAAATTTGCCTAACACCTGTCAAAATTAAGATTATTTAAAGAATAAAAAGTTAGTGTAAATTAATCATCATCAAAGTTGTGTAATGTCAATTATCATTTTATTCTCCGTTTAGCGTGGTCAGAAAGAAATATGATACTCGTTACTTATCATTTTCTTCTACGAGTTTTTGGGATGGAAATGATGATGATAATACTTTAATATCATTTTATTCTCATAAATGCTGCATTGAACGTCATAAGTCGTCGATCCGAACTTCTTAAGTCGTAAGACTAACGTCTTTATACGAAACGAGTGGACGGTTTTAAACGAGAATAAAATGATAACATGCATTTATCATAATAAGTTTTATGTGTTTTTACGAGAATATAATTCTATTACTATTTGTGAATATAGCAAGTGAGGATACGTTTATGGTAATATTATATTATCATTTTATTCCCGTTCTTTTAGGCCTGTCATAAATCTTCGAATACTATTGTAATTTTTTGTAACTCTGTAAATAAGGGTAAAAAAATTACGAAAAAAATTAAGTAGATGTATTAACACTCAAAGATCTCAAAAATAACATAACATTAAAATCAAGATAATGGTAGTTATCATTTTGTTCCCCGGGGACGGCGACAGGTGCACTCTTGTTCCTACCTCTGTATCCAATGGAACGAGGAGCCGTTACAATTGGTAAGAGGCAGGAACGTCCCTAGGCTATTGGTATGTGGTACGTTGAAGGAGAGGATGCCTTAACTATGGTAGTACTGATTCATCGCAGTTGTCAGTTATCCAGTAGCTGATTGAATCACCCACCCACCCACCAATGCTTGTGTAAAAGTAACAATGGGTCAGTGCTATTCCACATTCTCTAAGTCGCCTTATACGTGAACGTGAAGGCCACTAAGAGAATGTGGGGAGATGCTATTCTACTCCACCGGCTTCACTACGATATGCAAAAAAGGAGTAGCCGGCTGTTAAGTATCGGGAAATTTTAAAGTATCGTGAAAGAGAATTAAGTCTTTACATTGTACGTCCACAGCGTACGTTCATCATTTATATATCAAATGAAAGCAATTGTTTTCTCGAATACATATGGAAAAAGAATCTTCTCGGGCGGGACTCGAACCCGCAGTCTTTACCTTACAGGGGGAATGCCTTGACCAATTCGGCTACCGAGACACGCCCGATGTGATTCAAATTTCTCATCTTATACGTCTTTAAGGCGACGCCGACGGTCGAGTCATTTACTGATTTTCTTACGAACTATCGGAATCAGTGAATGATGTTACAATCATTTTTAAACATTGATTTTTGATAACTCCGCCCAAACAATTGAATGAATTTTTACAGCATTAAGTATGCTAACTATACAAATCGAATACATATCATCGACATCCAATACATACAAACGAGAAGATTCTTTTTCCCTATGTATTCGATTTGTATAGTTAGCATACTTAATGCTGTAAAAATTCATTCAATTGTTTGGGCGGAGTTATCAAAAATCAATGTTTAAAAATGATTATAACATCATTCATTGATTCCGATAGTTATTTATTTATTTATTTACACTTTATTGTACACATAAATTGCATTCAAACAGAATAGTGATATGTAATGTACAAAGGCGAGCTTAACTCAGAGATGAGTTTTCTTCCAGCAAACCTGGGAGTGCACAGAGGAATTGCAATACGAGAGGCTAAGTCTAGTGTACATGTAAAAAGAGATTCTGATGTACGAGGTATACGAGATGTATACCCCAGGTAATAGGTATACATAGATATTAATACATACATACACAAATACATACATACACACAGAATTACATAGTTCGTAAGAAAATCGGTAGATGACTCCACCGTCGCCTTAAAGTCGTATAAGATGGGAAATTTGAATCACATCGGGCGTTTCTCGGTAGCCAAATTGGTCAAAGCATTCCCCCTGTAAGGGAAAGACTGCGGGTTCGAGTCCCGCCCGAGAACATTCTTTTTCCCTATGTATTCGATTTGTATAGTTAACATACTTAATGCTGTAAAAATCCATTCTATTGTTTTTCTATTCAATGTGTAACCCTTTATAATATTGATTAACTTACCGGCATCGTAAATGGCCTGATATGCCTGCTCTAAAACCTTCCTCGCCATAGGATCCATACAATTGGCAAGATGAAAGTGCACTTTGAAAAACTGTGCGTCAAAGCAGTTGACGTCTGGAATACTTCCTGAATACTGCATAACTTCGGGGTGGTTATACTTAAAACGGAGATCTTTCTGCGTCACGGGATTCACCTATGTTAAAAAGATATCATTTAGATTTTCTCAATGTTTCTTCCTAGGGAAAACTAGTTCAAACTAGAATTGGATTTTAACTGCAACATATACCGAGTATAAGGGGAACGCTCCCGAAGCCAAAGGCCCCTAATAGTTACTCCAGGTTTACTATACTTAATAACTAACATGATGGAGAGTAAATAATGCTAAATAAACGGTAAAAAAATATGTTTTGTCTAATTTTTTTTACCGTTTATTTAGCATTATTTACTCTCCATCATGTTAGTAAAGCTAAATGAAACGGTAAATTTCGTAAAAAAAAATCTTGTAGTGATGTTTTTTTATGAAATAACCGTTTCATATAGCTTTACTATAGAGAGGGAGAGTAAATAACGGTAAATAAACTATAAAAAATAAATAAAAGAAAAATGTCCAGATCGATTTCTTATGCCAATATGTAGCGTACATATTTACCTGGAGTACTACGGCTATGGGTGCGTTTCCCTTACACCCGGTATAACTATAATAATGGCTCGATAAATCCTTATAAAACCGGCCAAGTGTGAGTCGGATTCGCCCATGAAGGGTTCCGTAGCAGCAACTAACATAATATAACAGTTCTTGTAGTTCATATGTTTTATTTTTAATACTAGCTTTTGCCCGCGGCTCCACCCGCGTGGATGTCGGTTATCACAACCAAACATAGCCTATGTCCTTTCTCATGCTCTAATTTACCCCTATACCAGATTTCGTGAAAATCGGTTCAATGGTTTGGTTGAAAGCGTAACATACAGACAGACAGACAGAAAGACAGACAGACAGACAGAGTTACTTTCGCATTTATAATATTAGTATGGAAGTATGGGTATGGATTTTTGAGTTGATTGAATGAAAGACGAAAATTGCGGTTTATGACGTATTAAAAAACTATTTAATAGATCTCGTTTAAACCAATTTTCGTTCGAAGTTTACATGGCAATAGTTTACATGGCAATGTACATCATATATTTTTTTTAGATTTATCATTCTCTTATTTTAGAAGTTTACACATTTTTCCACTTTGAAAGTGTCTCTCGCGCAAATTATTCAGTTAAAAAAAATTATGTTAGAAACCTCAATAGCCTTTCTGAAGAACTATCTATTGATACTCCACACGTATGGGTTTGAAGAAAAAAAAAAGAGTTTCAGTTCTAAGTATGGGGACCCCAAAATTTATAGTTTTTTTTTCTAATTTTGTGTGAAATTCTTGATGCGGTTCATACAATACATCTACTTGACAAGTTTCAACAGAATAGGCCTTCTAGTTTCGGAGAAAAGTAGCTGTGACATACGGACAGACATATAGACAGACATGATGAATCTATAAGGATTCCGTTTTTTGCCATTTGGCTACGGAACCCTAAAAATGAGCCATGCCAACAAATGCTTAAATGGAAATAAATTATGAAACTACAAATTTAAATTCAATAAGATAGGATACATTTTGATCAGGGCAGGGTTCTGGTTTAAAAATGATTGAAAAATCTTTCATTGGTTCCGATAGTTCGTAAGAATGTTGGTGGAAACGGCTCCACGTCGCTTTAAAGATGGATATATATAAGGAAAAAGATTTGGATTAGTCCGGACGAGGTCCGGAAGCTTAATGGTCGAAGCATTCTCCCTTTAAGAGAAGGATCGCGGGTACGAATCCCGCCTGGAAAGAACATTTTTTTCCTATCTTATGCAATAAATGCTTTGCAAAAAATTATTAAAACGAAACTACAAATTTACCTTATTGTACAATATTTCAGAGAACTCCTTGACATTATTTGATTGCGGATAAAGACCAGACATGCCGGAGATTACGATCCTGTTCCCATCGTCCCGTGGTGCCATCTGATCGTACGGTCGCGCATGTTCCTGCGGTGTTGGACCCATCGTAACCAACTTTTAGAAACTCTGTACAGAAAATATTTTCCGTAAATGTCTGACACACCAAATATGTTTAAGTACTGAAACACGATCCGATTTAAAGAGTATGTGTTACTTGAATGAAATTTTTATAGCATTTACTAGCTGTCCCGGCGAACTTCGTACCGCCAATTTTTTTCGTCATTTAATATAGTTATATAAACAGGAACAGAAATAACCACACTGTCACTTCTGCGTATATGCCGATGCCGGCCGAATTTGTTGTCATTAATGATCACTGCTCCGTTCCCTTGAATAGTAGCGTGATAATATATAGCCTATGTGTTATTCTGATGTATAAGCTATATTATTGTAAAGTTTCATGAAAATCCGTTCAGTAGTTTCTACGTGAAAGAGTAACAAACCTCCATCCACACTCACAAACTTACGCATTTATAATATTACGACGACGACGTCTGCCCTCACGCGTGAGGGCAGACGTCGTCGGCCCGCGTTTGGGTCGCACACTCAGCGATGGGCGACTTGATCCCCACCCACCCCGCCCGCGCGTGCCAGTCTAGTCAGTCAGCGACATGAAATTATTTTTTTGCGCGTTATTTGATTTTGCTATATCTCCTAAAGTATTTATTTAATTTGCATGGTGTAAAGGGAAAAAATAATCTGCATAAAATGCTCAAGCCAACCAATCTATTTAAAATTATAAGGATTAATAACGTATTTGTATAAATAGCTTTCCAAGTCAGCACTTTATAATTGCCTATTTTTTTAAGTATTTAAATGGATATAATATGTTATCCCTAAGAGCTGGACATATGGTATCGCGGACTTTTCTTTAGATCTATATAAGATAGACAATTACACTTTACATTATTTTGTTATATCTTAAAGGGTTTAGGCAGCGTTTTCGTTGAAAGCTCCCAGACAACTTATATTTTCCGTCATTGTCAAGAATTATCGTTACTTAAACGCTTTCATCCCTGTTGACCGGGATAAAAAGTAGTCTATATGTTAATCCAGGGTATAACCTATATACATACCAAATTTCAACCAAATCGGTCCAGCCGTTTATGCGTGAAAGAGTAACAAACATCCACACATCCACACATCCACACATCCATTCTCACAAACTTTCACATTTATAATATTAGTAGGATTATCCTAACTCTTAAATTCGAAATACATCGTGAAAAAGAAGCGCTTAAGTAGGACTTGAACCCACGACCATTCCCTTACAGGGGGATGCTCTTCCAACTGAGCTATTGAGCCACACCTGAATCACTTCAAATTTCCCTATTCTTTATATCCGTCTTCAAGGGCGACGGTGGAGCCATTTACCAATAGCTCAATTGGAAGAGCATTCCCCCTGCAAGGGTAAGGTCGTGGGTTCAAGTCCCACTTGAGCGCTTATTTTTCCCAATGTATTTCGAGTATGTGTTATGTTATGTAAAGCAGAGAGAGACAACTTCTTACCAGTTAGGAGTAGAGGAGGTATATCGTACCTTCCATCATCAGCTAACCTAAATAACTTGATAGTACCTATAATATTTCAACAACTATCTCCAAATTCCTATTTGTTTGAGTTGAGAAGTTGTATCTCCAATAAATCGTCTCCAAAAGCGTCGGTAGCTTAGTGGTTAAGGAGTCGGCCTTACGATCGAGAGGTCCCGGGTTCGATCCTGGCCATTACACTACCGACGAGAACCCACCCCTAGCACAAGCAATTTAGCTTAGTTGAAGGGGTTAGAGGGAATATTACTCGTAGTAACTTCGGTTCTAATATTCTTTTAAAAAAAGAAAAAAAAAATCATTATCACCTTGCAATGTTGTTTGTGTTTTAAAAACTATAGCCGCTTTCTGCGACCTTTAATCACCGTAGCCAGTATTCAGAAATTGCAGGAGTGGTTTTTTTTTTAGGGCACGGCAATTTGACTTCACCTCGCCTGATGTTAAGTTAAAGGCAAAGTCTTGGAAAGAGGGTCACCATCGGAAACATGTACCATGTTAACAGTGGTGGCACTCAGCTTGACAGCCTCGTTAGGTGCCTTTAAACGCCCCGCTTAAAGGACCCGGGACTGTAGGAAGAAGGAAACACGTGAGCTGGCAGGGAGTTCCAGGTCTTAATGGTGCGGCATAGGAATGAGTCACTGAAACGCTTGGTTCTAGCTGGTATACTCTGCACCGTACATGGATGGCATCTTAGCCCTGCACGTGTCGTCCTGTGTAGGAAAGGAGAGGGTGGGACTAATTGAAAGAGCTCGTCAGAACATTCACCGTGGTTGAGACGGTAGAATACTGCCAAAGACGCAACATCTCTACGCATCTGCAAAGGCTCGAGGGTGTTCGTGACCTCAGGATTCCCAATAATGCGGACCGCACGTCGCTGCAACCTGTCGAGAGCATCTAGTAAGTACTTTGCGGAGCCGTCCCAGAGATGTGAGCAGTATTCCACGCAGGAACGAATTTGGGTCTTGTATAGAAGACACCGCTGCTCCGGCGTGAAAAAAACGTCTTACTCTGTTCAGGACTCCGAGTTTACGCGAGGCTGATTCGATGATACTCTCGATGGTTTTTCATGCACAGAATATGATGATCTTTCTAATGAGCCTGACCTTTTCTGGACAGATACAGTTTTTTTAAATGGTGTTTGGTATCACGAACAGGCTTTCAGCCTTGCAGTTATAGCCATTTCGCGTACTTCTATCAAAGACGCGTTCAATTTATACATAAAATAGTATCATCTGGTAATCTGAGCAAACTAGGTTTAGTGTTGTCCCCTCTCACCCTCATTTTTTTCAGTCTTTTGCTTGTAAATTGAAGACTATTAATTATATTTCTTTAGTTACTTCTACATTTTTATCTCCTTTAAATTTCCTATAATTTACACCTAGACATTATCGCTTAGATCAATACTTTAAGTATACAATTTAGCCACATAGAATTCGATGCTTATTCCAATATATTTTTTTGGAGAAAATATAGTTCTTCAAATATATCTTGCACTCAGTATTCAGTTTGAACAAAATATAGATTCACTACCTTTATTTTTTCAAGTCCGAACCGGATCTTTTGTCCGTCCCTCTTACAAAACGCTTGATTGTTTTGGGTTCACGTAAATTTTTGTGTAATAAGATATATTTTTCCTACAATACATTATGTTTTCAAATACATATTGGGAAGCTACAGTTAAAATATCAATACCCTTAAATCGCTGAGGGAGCCCCTCTTGCCTAAATAATAGGTGGCACGAACTGCCCTCTTTTACAATATAAATATAGTTTCTAAATCTGCCGCATTTCCCAAAAGTAGTATTCCGTGGGACATCAAGCTATGGAAGTAACTAAAGTATACAAGCCTAGCAGTAGCTACATCAGTCAACTGCCTAATCCGTCTCACAGCATAAGCAGTAGAGCTAAGTTTATTGGCCAGAATAGTGATATGGTCACCCCATTGTAATTTAGAATCTATTGTTATTCCTAGAAAGGTGGTGCTGTTTAGGAATTCTAACCCTTTCCTCCTCAGCACGACATCAACGTCTATTTGCCGCACATTGGGTAGTCTAAAGTCATACATTTGGTCTTTTCTGTATTTAATAATAGGTTGTTTGCAGAAAACTAATTAGACATAGCATTCAGAATATTATTAACATTATTTGCATCTGTACTATACCTATTTGCTTTGAATATTAACGATGTATCATCTGAAAACAGTAGTATGCCAGCTTGTACATCGAGCATGTAAGGCAAGTCATTGACATATACCAGAAACGGAAAGGGTCCTAGGATTGATCCTTGGGGTACACCTATTTTGATGATTGACCCATTTGACTTTACATTATTCACATCAACAGTCTTAAGATTCTCCGTTAAGTACGACTCTTATATGATTTCTTATCAAAGCATATCGACGTAGCTTGAGTAAGAGTGTTTGATGGTCTACACAATCAAACTAGGGCCATTCCCGCATCGGTTGTAGATTTCCCGGCAGTAAAGCCATATTGTTGGCTGTGGGAAAGATTGTTGGTCTTGAAGTACAGTTGCATCTGATTAAGCATCACTCTCGCAAACACCTTACTCAGAACTGGCAAAATAGAAATGGGGCGTTAGTTTCCAAGTTCTGACTCGGAGCCTGTCTAAAATAGTGATATTAGTTTACTGTTTCATTAAATTAGGAAATGTACCGTTCTGAACACATTCATTAATTAATATGAGTGTCAAATCAGGTGTAATGATATCAATTACATGACCAATTAAACTGACTGACATGCCCCAGTAATCTTCTGAATTTTTCATTTTAAGATGCTTGAAATCTTTTAAGATGTCATTGGGATCAATATGTTTGAAGTTAAATTTTGAAAGAAGAGCCACAGTACTGTGGGCGCAAGAATTGATTGAAGAACTGACTTCCAGCGGAATGTTGGTAAAAAAGTCTTCAAACGCATTTACAATATCTTTCGGAGAGGTTATATAAAAGTTTACATGTTAAAATATGCGCCGTTGATTTACAATGGGATCGTACCCACACATGATTGATGCACGATTGCCTCACTGTACTACTACAATAAAAACCGCTGAGTTTCTTTCCGGAGTCTTCTCAAGTCGGGGCCGTGTTTTGAACCGGTCGGTGGTCTATTTGTTATTCAGTCTTTTTTAATGTTAATGTTCAGTCTCTAAAGGATAATGGTTTTTTTCTTTGCCTTGGACAATAAATATGGCCGAGTTGGCTCCCGGTGGAGGAAAATAGGACTCTTTCTGTCGTTCCGTTGCGCCTTCCTGTCGTAAAAGGCGACTAAGGGATATGGCTGTTCTCCATCCGACAGTAAACATACAGCCCAAGATAAAGGGCCCGCCTTGCAGCAATAGGCTCGCCCCCTATTACGTGGGACCAAAAATCATAGTTGGCCAAATATGGGTGTATATATTTATTACTGTTAATGTTTAATACATGTCCACCAAAAGGTTGCCTGTAAGAGATCGCTCTTAGCGATAAGGCCGCCATTTGTACATAATGTCATGCATTGTCCATACATTTACTGTATTACTGGTGTACAATAAAGATTTATCTATCTATCTATCTATGGGTGTTAATACACCTCTGCCTACCCCTTCGGGGATTTACAGGCCTGAGTATATGTATGTATATAATAAATATTTGATTATCTTACCTAAGAAAAATTCACAAACCCAAAGCAATAAAGAGTGATGAGATGAACCAGTACAAGTATGTAATACCTAACGATTAAAATGCTATGCGCTTATATTTATAGACGTCTAATTTGATTAAATCAGTGATATGTATATTATTATTGTTAATCAAATACAATGATGAATAAATGAATAATATAAACTAAAATTCATACACTATACAGGGTTGCTGGTAATTGTCCCTTTGGGTCATCTAACACTTCCTGCCAGAAATACATCGAGTTACTAGTAACCTAAATAAGACTCACAAACTTGCTACTTTCAAACCTTTCACTAGCAAACGTTCCCTGGCGAACTCACTGCACTGTTACGATTCACCAGTTTCCATAAGAGCTCAAAGTTTTGTAAAGGTTTCTGGGTCCAATCATTTCACTAAGCAGGTAAAGGTGTGGTGATAATCTTTACGCTTTTAGCTTCTATTCACATTTATAATGATGCATGTAACATTATAAAGCCAACTTTCGTTTAGGTAGTACGGGGAAACAAGAGGTGCCGCAGCTTGTCTAGCCAGCCAACCTGGTTGCCATACGAACATTTGTAGCATTGTAAATGGGTTGTTGGAGTCATAAAAAATACAGGTGCTCATCTGGAGACTGGAAGTGAGGGCAGTCGTCTCCAGGTGTCATGGCGCTATTAGCCATCACATCAGATCACGCTACGGAGCGCACAGTACCCGCACATTTCTAACCTTCACAGCACCAGATTGGGCACCAATATAGGGCTTCTCTGGCGAGGCGGTAGTGTACGCGATGGCTACACGAAGAGTTGGCGGTTTCCATTTTCACTGATTTGTACTGAGTTTGTTTGCATTTATATGTCTACTCTTTTGCCCGCGGCTCCGCCTGCGTGGATGTTGGTTATCGCGACCAAAAATAGCCTATGTCCTTTTTCAAGTTCTAATCTACCCCTGTATCAAATTTCATCAAAATCGGTTCAGTGCTTTAGGCGTGAAAGCGTGATATACAGACAAAGTTACTTTTGAATGTATAATATTAGTATGGATTAGCATTAATATCGAGAAATGAGGGACAAAACGCATATTGTATCCCAAGTTTTCCTCAATATATTGACTGCAGTAACAATTTTTAGAAATAAAACCACCATCAAACGTAGAATAAATGATTTTAAAAAAAATTAACCGACTTCAAAACCAAATGGGAAAAATGTTTAAAATAACAGAATTTAGAGATTTTCGATCTGTTAGAAGTCAACTTTGTTTGCTGGTGGTTTGCTGTACCTGAATTACCTACCGTGATGCATTAAAATGAAATGTCGATCATTTCAATACAAAAGTCGGTATCAAGTCAAACAGGTAGAAGATATAGCTAAGTATGATAGGCCACCCCTACTTCAACAAGTCATTATACCTAAATTGATGGCATTATAGCAGGTCAGGCACAGCAAACAAAGTTGGCACCGACTTCTAACAGATCGAATATCTCTAAATTCTCTCTCTAAATTCTGTTATTTTAAAAAAAATTTCCCATTTGGTTTTGAAGTTGGTTAATTTTTTTTAAAATCATTTATTCTTCCCTTTTTAGCGGGCCAAGGTTTGCGTTCGTAATCCAAGTTTAATCCAGTCCAGCATGCCATTAACCACAGTTTTCGTCTTTTGGGAGGATTATACTCCCAATAAGTTAAGGGAACTGGAACTTTTATATGAAAGACGGCGAGTTGAACAGGTTGGTGATTTCGCAGATGGGGCTGCAGTTAGAATTTTACCAACGATCAAATTGTGAATGACAACGACTCTAAGATGATAGCTCAAATATTTTACTGAGGGTCTTGTCAACGGTGCAATGCGGATTGTGTGTATGTTTAGGTGGTCTGCTGGATCGGTCAGAATCCGACGAGTTACCTGATGCAGTTTTTATAAATTCGACGATGATACTATTGGCACTAGATTGAAAGGTAGTGACAGCTTAGTTGCAATTGCAACAAAAGGCTATGGGGATGTGGACAGAAGAATCCGTTAATCTTGAGCTGGGCTGTAACGGTTCGTAAGCTTCAGGGTTATCACATTAAATAAAGCGGTAATTGACTTAGAAAATATTTTTTTTACTAAAGGAGTGGAGCCACCTGTCACCCCAGCAGAAGCAGGCCACGGCAGCAGCGCGCGTAGGCACGCCTCCCCATTCCGGGGGCGAGCCCCCTGCCGAGGAGTGCCAGACCGTAAGGGATGGCCCTGGGCCAGCCGGGGTGCAAGGGATATGTCGAAGACAACCTCACCTCCGGCTTAGCACTACGACCCTCAGTCGGCGTACGGTTTTAGTCGGTTCGAGTCCGACATAAACCGTTCCCTTCTGGCTCCGGCGGGGCATTCCGAGAGGATTTCCGCACGATAAAAAAGACCACCTCAGGAGTAGATATACCCTTTTATAAACATACTTATTATTATTATTAATTGAGGAATTGTCTCGGTTTCACTCTGAAATTTCGTGATTATCTCAGCAGTAGCACCAACCCTTACGAGTATCGCGTTAGCCCTACATACTACTACCTAGTTTCCATCGATCAATTGCAGTACTGTCCCCTAACTCCTAACCGTTAAGGAGTTCTATAGCTTCACTATCAACACAGCACCATCAGAAGTTGATTCAAGCATATCTCACATGCAACACGTTCGCCCTATTTAGTAGTATACTAAATATTTATCATCCACCAATGGCAGTACTGTCTCCCAACTCCTAACCGTTAAGGAGTTCAGTAGCTTCATCATCAGCACAGCAGCATCAGATGTTGACACCCTGAAGCATATACCTGAGTAAGACATGATTACGTAACAAAAGTACCATACGAGGAAAGCCAGTGGTCCTGATGGTATTCCAGCGGTCGTACTTAAAAAATGTGCAGCGGAGTTATCTCCTATGCTAACGCGGCTGTACCGACTGTCCTACAGTTCGGGTATAGTGCCTTCGGCTTGGAAGGAGGCGAATGTCCAGCCGATCCCCAAGAAGGGGGATCGCTCGGACCCAGCCAACTATCGACCCATAGCCGTCACCTCAGTGCTGTGCAAGGTGTTCGAACACATTATTAACACACAGCTCATGCGCCACCTAGAGGATCACTCCTTGCTTAGTGACCGGCAATACGGTTTTAGACCGAAACGGTCAACGGGTGATCTTCTGGCGTACGTGACCCACCTTTGGGGTGAGGCTATGGAAAAGCACGGTGAGTCACTGGCAATTAGTCTTGACATTGCCAAGGCTATGCCAAGAAGACCCAGGCATGTGCGTTTACAGCAAAAGTATCTCCTTTCCAACCCCTTCCCACTCTTCAGAACACACCACTGCCACTGCAGGATCACCTCAATATCCTCGGTATGGATGTTCGCTGCAAACTGAATAACAAAAACTATATCGAGAGTATCATCAAATCAGCCTCGCGTAAACTCGGAGTCCTGAACAGAGTAAGACGTTTTTTCACGCCGGAACAGCGGTGTCTTCTATACAAGACCCAAATTCGTTCCTGCGTGGAATACTGCTCACATCTCTGGGACGGCTCCGCAAAGTACTTACTAGATGCTCTCGACAGGTTGCGGCGACGTGCGGTCCGCATTATTGGGAATCCTGAGATCACGAACACCCTCGAGCCTTTGCAGATGCGTAGAGATGTTGCGTCTTTGGCAGTTTTCTACCGTCTCTACCATGGTGAATGTTCTGACGAGCTCTTCCAATTAGTCCCACCCTCTCCTTTCCTACACAGGACGACACGTGCAGGGCTAAGATGCCATTCATTTACGGTGCAGAGTATACCTGCTAGAACCAAGCGTTTCAGTGACTCATTCCTATGTCGCACCATTAAGACCTGGAACTCCCTGCCAGCTCACGTGTTTCCCTCTTCCTATAGTCCCGGGTCCTTTAAGCGGGGCGTGAAAAGGCATCTAATGAGGCCGTCAAGCTGAGTGCCACCACTGTTAACATGGTACATGTTTCCGATGGTGACCCTCTTTCCGAGACTTCGCCTTTAGCTTAACATCAGGCGAGGTGAAGTCAAATTGACGTGTCCTATATATAAAATAAAAAAAAATACGACCATACAATTTTCGATAGTTGCCCTCGATTTCTCCTGGATCCCATCATCAGATCCTGACCTGGTGAAAATGGGACCACCTCAGAAGTGAACCCTATCCAACAAAAAAATAAAACTTGAAATCCGTCTATATATCGGTTAAAAAACAAATCATTTACAATCACCTGCCAAAATTGTAGATCGATCTAAAGTAATCTAAACCATAAACTTACTAAGTATAATATATTAAGTTTATGATCTAAACATACTTTTTAACCGAATTAAAAAAACGAGTAGGTTCTCAATTCGACCGTTATTTTTTTAGTTTTTTTATAAATAAATAAAAAATCCACAACATTTTACACAACGCTATCTAGACACATGGTAAGCTTATATAGCTCGTGTTATGGAATCTAGAATGCGGATAAACATACTTAAATACTTCTTTTCGTAAATACATAGATATTATACATAGAAACACCTAATCCAATAATGCATACAAAATGGCAGTCGCATTCACTACCGCCGCGCCACAGAGGCTGTGTTATATACATTTGTTGCGCATATATATATTTGTTGCGCGAGATCAAAGCCAGTTGTGAACAGAATTTTATTATTCTTGCGGCGTTGGATAGGGTATATTGTCAGAGTGGTCGCATAACCCAGTAGTCCGGATCTGATGCTGAGACCCCAGCCCTGACCCTGAAATTGAAGGAAAACCTCAAGATTACAGAAAAATGGTCAAGACCAGACATTCTTTGCCAAGCTTACCTCCAGGAATAAAATTATAATATATATTAATGTGGAATTATATTGCATTTATTTTTATAACGTCTGGGTTGAAGACCAAAAAAATATTCATGGCTTGAAAATATAAACATCCTTTTTAGGCTAAACTTATGCACAGGTTGCATGCTGTAGACAACTTGTAGATTATTGTTTTCGCAATATGACTGCTATTGTTCGTATGTCATTGGTGTGTCCTTCATTTCCATATATGATAATAGAGGATGCAGGAGAATGTTACTAGATGTACGTTTATAAATATACTTGTTTTGTTTTACTTAAAAGTATCAAGTGGTTATGATTTCACAGGCATTCAAAGTTCTGAAAATTATCCTGTCTTGGATAGGGATTTAAAAAACACATTCATAAGGGGTACAGAAATATAAGGGGTATAGGTCTACCAGAATCTCATGGCACGATTTAAAAAAAAGAATTACGATTTTCATATGGCAATGTCGATGTCATCACGTCAAATTCGACGACCTCACGGAGATGAAACTAATAAACGACTATTTATTTAAAAAGACATAACACGCACATGCGCACAAGTCTGACCTGCATATAAAGTTCACAAAGTTAGACATTGATATATACCGAAATGTCAAATATTTTAAAATTCCTGGTCTTACTGGAACTTACCTGTACGTAAAGTTCTATCATAATTATACTCCATGTATCGCCCTCGAGATTAGCGGTATTATAGAAAATCAAACGAACTTACCTGTAACTGAAGTTCGATGATTATTAAACGATGTGATTCACCCGAGAGATTACATTATAATTTACTTGTAGGAGCACGCGTGAGTGCTGCCATCGTACACAATTTTATAGCAACATTTAAAAAGAGAAAAAAAAATGTTAGCTAACTTGGGGGTATCTCATACACGTTTACCCCGTACAGGCCATCTGTGTTGTGCGCTATTTCGTGGTTTAAAGGGAATTATCTGAACAAGGTCCAGATGGGGTCGGGAATGTGGTAATCTCTCGGGCGAATCACATCGTTTAATAATCATCGAACTTCACTTACAGGTAAGTTCGTTTGATTTTCTACTAAACTTCTGTGATTCGCCCTTCGAGATTACATTATAATTTACTTGTAGGATGTTTAGAGTACACGAAATAGCAGTAAGCAAATGATATAAAAAAAGACGTCAGACCATAACTTGATTATATTCTGAAAAGAACGAATAGATTACAGACCTGCATTACGAATGTAATGCTTATTATTCAAAAATGGACAATAATCTTATTGTTAAACGATTAATCAAGGCTACCCTGTAAAACGAGCGGCGAATGTCCCATTAGAGTGCCCCACCAAATCTCGATTATAGAATTTCACGAAAACTTGGGAATTTTCAGACCAACCAGCGGTATTCTTAATGGGGTCACACCTAGCCTATTGGCTGCAAAAGGAGCTGCATGTGTCGTGCTATGCGCCTTAAAAACTGACGTGTCAATCCCGTTTTCCGCCAGGGTGACTTTGATCCATCGACTAATCGACTGTGAACATACCTTACGGAAAGGTTTGTTAAAACTAATCAAAAGAAAATCACAATTACTTGAATTTCTTGTCGCGGAAAGGGTTAAATAACACTCCAGAGTCGTTGCTAGGCAAATAGAAGGACGTTCGTTGAAATAAGTTAGGTACAACGTGGGTCCACGACGTTTGATGTAATACCCTGGTTCATAAACGCCGTCCTGACAATACTCCGGCTACCAAGGTAAGACTCCGGTGTATCTTGTGCTGGCGGGGAATAGTAAATTCGGATTAGGCTGGAATTCGATTCTATCTGAATTTAATAACTTCACATAAAAAGGAAACCAGGGTTGTGTAAGCCGATATGGCACTACAACAATACCCTCAGCTTTATCAGAAATAATTTTGTAACACCTTTAGTATCAGGCAGAAAGGTGGTAACGCGTAGAAAAAATATTGTGGCCATGATATTATTGTGAACGTGTCGATCCTAAACGTGTCAGGATCGCAATGCCAAGACACAAATTTGTGACATACTTTGTTTATTCGGTTTGCAAATAAGTCAATCTCATGGTGTGAAAAGGAATCGCTATTCAAAAATATGCGCTGCAAGTTCCCATTCTATGTCCGCATGCGTTCGACGAGACGCTTCGTCAGCCATGTAGTTATATTTGAGCTAATATAAGATGCGTATATAAACAGACCCCGGTCTTCGCACCACTGCCAGATTTGTCTACTTAAGTTACTTAAATGAGGGAATTGAATGCCTCGCATTCTGTTGATGTATGAGATTGCTGTGAAATTGTCGATCCTTAAAAGAATCTTACAATTCCTGCAATCTTTTGCCAAAAATTTTAGAACTAAGAAGGCAGCGGTCAGCTCCAAAAAGTTTATATGTTTGGTAACATCTTGTTCTGACCGTTTTTAGAGAAAAACTTAAGTCTACCATGCGGTGTAGTCACCCGGGCCCAGCGTTGGCGACGCGAGCCCCGGCTGTGTGCTGGCGGGGCTCGGCGGTCACTCTGCCGGCGCGGCGGCGGCAGTCGCTTGTGCCCACCACGCATCGAGCTCGTCTTAGCTAGCACTCGGCGAGGTGGCGGCGGCGCCGCCAGCAGTGGCTGGCTCTCCATTTTAAAAAACCCTCGAAGGCTCTGATGGTCTACGTCTGGGTTGCACCCTCTGCTTAACGACAGGAGGTCTTAGCTCTGCGCCTGTTCTTCTTCTTCTTCATTAGTTAGGCCACCGCACTGAACAAAAACATATTATAATTACTCTTATTTTTCTAAGTCTTGTATGATTGTGTAATGTGTTGTGGTTGTAGACGTCATCGCGTCAGTTTACATTTGCATCATAACATAAAGCCAGTTCCATGGATTATGTCACTGTTATGTCATAACGATGTCATATTTTTTACCTTTAAAATTATAAAATCATAGTTATAATCTATGGGCGGAAGGAGATAATGGTGGGAAGTGTTGCCACTGTAAAAAATATGATTATTTATTGTAGGAATAGAAATTATTATATATTTTAATTATAGCTATTTTATAACATTTCTGTGTATGTGCTGCAGCTGCGAGAAATAAATGTATTTTCTTTCTTTCTTTTTTCTTCTTAATGGCTGTCATTGACTTTCTTTTATATCCTTTCCAAAAAGTGAGTCCTCTCGCTTTAGATCTTTAATAATATCTTTGACTGGTGGAGCGCTTATGTACTTTCTTAATTATTTCCCACATAATTTAATTGTATTTCAATTTTTGTAATTTAAAAAAACCGCTTCTGTGATCGAATAATGTTTGAGTATTGGCGCTCATTTCTTGACCACTTAGTGTTGAAGAAGGCCAATAGATGGCGCTGTGCACAGATTTTTTCGAACTATACTTTGAGACTGAAGTTCCTACGAGCGACACTCTCAAGCTTCACGGCGGACGATCTCCCCGCCCATGTTTTCTTTTTCTTCAACCCGCTGCCGCTCCGAACGGAAGTTGAGTACTTCAACTCCTCGTTTCTTTTTCTGTGTAATTCTATAAGTTCCTTTGGCCACATTCTCAAGTCAGTATAAGTGAAGTGTATCGGAAGAAAACGACTCACTCAAGAAAGTCACCGGCCGGTCGACACCTACCTACCCACCAGCACGTGCCAGGAACCACGCCTGTCTGCAGCTGAATCCTCACGAGGTGGAACTCAGGTCAGTGCCGGTTCTCTTGCGTTTTCATTCATAGAAGCGGTCACATGTGTATTTTCTTTTTATTACAACCAAACTTCAGGTCACAGGTTCTTACACGCTCTGTGTGCAAACACACCAGTGGTCGGACTATTTACACGTCCTACCATAATTCTGGAGCGTCAGTGAAAAGTGATACATCTCGAGTTATATCACTTATTATATTTTTTCATATAGAAGATCTATAAAAAAATATCTATTTTTGACTCTTATCCCCGTATCTCTAGGGTTTAAAATGAGCGAGCTGATTTGGTGCATAATGATATAACTGAACGTTTTTTTACCATTTCAATTGTGTAAAATAATAGGTACTTTTAAAATCATGTCAAATTGAACTGAACAATGTTTGTGTTTTCTGTATTGTATAATGATACAAATTGAATTAACGAGTTTAACACAATGTAGATGTATAGATTAGAATTAGTGCATTGTAATATAAGTACACTTCTATTAATATACATTTTAAATTTACTCCTACATTCGTTCGTGAAAAGTGATACAATTATATTTATGACGTAAAAAAATAAATAAATTTTAATAAAGTTATGTAAAAAAAAAAAAAAAATTTTTATTTCACTTGGCAATATTTAGACATGTCAACATAACATAAATTATACAATACCTACTTTAATATAAACATTAATTTTAAATATCTATTAATATTGTAGGGTATAATGCCACACACGGCCAAGTAAAAATAAACGGCCGCCTCTCAGCTTAATGCTGCAAAAAAAAAAAATTGACAAAAAACCACAAGCCACCGTGATACTCAATTGGAACAATGTAAACAGTATAAAAAAATAAGAGCAATAAAAAATAAACTGGCAACAATTTTACACTACCTAACGCATACTTTACTATTGTCTATGGTATATGAGTTTGACGCTTCCCGCGCTTCCGCTGTTGTGACGTCAAATCAGACGCGAGCGAGTGCTGTGATGCCACGCCATCGCCATAGCCAATATGAATTTGCAAAACTAAACCGACACGTTTTGACACATCATCAAAAATCAAAATTTGGAATTATGTAGACGTTTAACGGATAATAATAAAGGTGCGCCGTGCCGAGGCAACACAGTGAAAATGTGAACATCAGGTGAGCATACCTACGAGGCCCACTATAGCCATAGCCTACATGCTACAGCCTCCAACACAGCACACCGATGCGATACCGCTGTTATATAATAAATATTATCAATAGTAGGTAAGCAAGAAAGTTCCCATTATACAATCAGCTCAATGCATAGGTACTTTAAAGAGTGTAATTGATACTTAATTCTTAACTTTCAGATACGATAAACTATCTCCCAAGCAGTAGCAGAAAAAGATCAATAAGCATGCAACACTATATCAGAGAATGTGTAAAGGTAAACCACCCATAAAAAACAGTGCACAAAAGCAGGGACCGCACGCAAACATTAGGCCACGCGCGTCCCGCACTGGCACTCCCCACATGCCTCTCGTTGATGGTTTGAATGGTAAGTAAAAAGAACTCCGAAATAAACCCCTCTAGACCAGCAGATTGTTACAGTAAATTAATGAATTCTGATAGGTAATTAATAATTTGGATGAAAGAACTTATACATATACATATATAGAAATATGAATACATTGTGCTTCTAAGAGACTCATCAGCTTGAAACATATACTTAATGAGTAGTAAAAATAATAATATAGTTAATAAATGATAATTATATCTGTGTTCTAAAATGAGTTTGACTGGTCCACCATATACATGGTCCTGAGGCGGTGTACAAATGTTTGTTTTGTTTTCAGGCAGCGGACTGGTGGGGAGAGGACATTCCAACAGTGTGAGGCAGCATGCCTAAAGCAACCCCTGAAGGTGGCAGTCCTGTGCCTAGGCAAAGACAAAGGAGGGACCTTTGACCTTTTGCTGAATCGCTGCTTATCATGTCTCCAACTAAGTTTTTCAAAGAGGTAAGCCGGTCTCTGTGTGGTCACCACCCCAAACATTAGACTGGCCAGGTGGAGTTTTCGCCTCGCAGCCATCTTAAGAAGCTTAAGATTGTTTAGGTAAGATGTTACGTGACTCCTTCTGGGAATGTTAGTACAGAAGCGGGCACAGGCATTCTGAACCCGTTGAATTAGCTTCTCTGTCCGCCTGAGTAGGCACGGGCCATAGACAGTGTCGCAGTAATTAAACTTTGACAGTATAAGGCTATTAACAAGAAGCTTACGTAATGTCTCACTCAGAAACTGACGTATATTGTATAGAATTTTTAGTCTGTAGAAACAGTTACTGACCACCTTATTTATATGTGCCTCAAACCGCAACTCCGAGTCCATAGTCAGTCCAAGGTTGGTCGCAGTGTCCACTCTCTCAATCCTCTCACTGCCAATAATGATTATTGGGTCCATTTCAATTACTGACTTGACCTGGTTTTTGGAGCCTAATACCATGAATTTAGATTTTAATGGGTTTAAAACCAGTGAATTTTGTTTTGCCCATGTTACCAGGTCCTCATTTATGGCCGCTATTGCCGCAGCTCCCTCCGTTGGTTTGAAAGACTTGTAGAGCTGTAAATCATCTGCGTACATATGATATTTACAGTTACTTATTGAGTTCACAATATCTGCACTATATAATACGTACAACAGAGGCCCCAAGATTGATCCCTGAGGCACGCCCCTGGTAACCAGGCGGGGGAGGGGGGGAACCATTCGGGTACCATCTTCCCTCTGTATCTCCACGCACTGTGATCTGTTTTCCAGATAACTCTGGAACCATTCCACTGTCTCTCTGGCAAAACCATAGTACGACAGCTTAGACAGCAGGAGTGTGCTATTTATGGCGTCAAATGCGCGGGAAAAGTCTAGGAGAACCAAGATAGTACCTTCCCCCTCATCCCTTGCCTCAAGGATATGTCCTACCACATCAATGAGAGCTGTAGCTGTCCACGGCCCTTACGGAATCCTGATTGTAGCTCAGGCAACAGCTTGTTTCCCTCCAGGTACTCTGTTAGTTGTGTGTGTACTACTCTTTCCAGGACCTTAGATAGACATGGCAGAATACTTATAGGCCTTAAATCCTTATAATTCTGCGGGCTGCTCACTTTTGCTATGGGACGGACAATTGCATGACGCCACAGATCAGGGAATTTGTGAGTTGTAATAGAGGTGTTAATGATTTCCGTCAAAGGTTGTAGTGCTGATGGGAGCACCATAGAGAGCATTTCCTGGCTGATTCCGTCCATACCCTGGGCATTAGTTTTAATATTCTTTATTATCTTTAGCACCTCGTCTGCACTGACTGGTTCTAGATAAAACTCATGTGGAGTGCACCTATTGAACTCAAAAAATGTTAGCTGAGAGATTGACAGCATAGATTCCCCAGGCACGTTCGAAAAAGCCTTATTGATTGACTCAGCATCATTGAAATGAGCTGGCAGTAATCTATCCCTATGATCTGGTAAGATGTCAGTCTTTAGATTTTCCATAAAAGTTTAGGATTTTTGACCTGTGAATTTATATTGGCTCCAAAGTAGGCTGACTTCTCCCCATTCAGAGATCTATTTGCCAGATGTTTCAAATCTAGGTAGTACTTATGATGCTGATCTGATCTAGTACTATGGTACTTTGCCCTGGCCTTGTCCCGAAGACGAAACATCAGTCTAACATTGTCAGTGATCCACGGAGTAGGTGGTGCTCTAAAAGTCTTCGTTTTTATAGGTGCATGAAGGTCGAACAGGTACAGCATGTACGAGTTGAAGGACAGAACCATGGCATTCACATCCTGTCCTCCACCGGCCATCATCCATCGGAGATTGTGCCTGTCCTCCTCGAAGCGTTCCACCAAAATATCCTTTAACGGTCTGTAAGTAATTGTTCTTGGACTTGGCTTGGACTTTCTAATCATTGTATCGCAAACCAGAAATGAATGGCGGCCCAACTCTGAGATGTGGTCCACAATGACATTTACCGTCCTGATGTCTGTACATATAAGATCTATGAGAGTGGCTGAACTGTCCGTGAAGTGTGTTGGTTTACAAACTACCTGAACCATACTCATGTAAGTAAGGAAGTCAGTAAGTCTACTTACGTTGCACTCAACGACTTTCTGCATATCCACATTGAGATCACCCAATAGTACCACATGGTCATACGGAGCCAAGGCCATAATACTGTCGGTTACACTTCCCAGGAATACGTCCAAGTCAAGCCAGGGAGGACGATAAGCGGTCCCTATGAGCAGCGTTTTACCCATGATGTTGAGGGTAATCCACATTTGCTCAACATTAGGATTTTTGGGGTGCACCCTAGTTCTGGCCGTGATCCCGGATTTTACATAAAAAGCTACACCTCCCCCCCGACCCCCCTTCACGTTCATGGGCCTTGGAACATGCCGGAGTCGGTAGCCCTGCACCACAGGGGCCCTGGCATCCTGTCCCGTCTTATATCCACATTGTGGTTTAACATGGCCACCCTGAACTCTTCCTGCCTGGTTGAGAGAGAGCCCGTGTTAAGTAGACCGAACTTTAAATATCTATTAACAATCATCAATAAAAGAGATTAAAAGGACTAAAAGTAACTTACATTTGCAGCTGATAAGAATGGGACAGCAAAACAGGGTATAATTAAGTAGATGTACACAATTGTATATAATTTTAACATGTATATAATTTTTCTGTATATAGTATCTAGTGTGAGTCAGATTATATATACTTAGAATATAAGTGATATGTGCTAGTGATGTATCAATATGTGAATGGCGTATATTTAGTACCGAGATGCCATACATATTGTTATATAAATCATTTTCTATTCTATGCACACAACATTGCCTCAGAGACCACATAAACAAAATACATAACATAACATACAAAAGGAAAGAGCATGGAAGAACTAATATTCCACAACATACAGAGTCAACCTCACACCTATTCTTCACACTGCCTAATAATCTTAGAGATATCTCCATCCACAGCAATCCGATGCGAGGGCTCCCCAGACCTGCGGCGGGCGAGAACATGGCCGTGCCTCGTCCACACGTAGCGCCAGCCATGGCGCTCTGCCGCCTCCCGCGCCCTCCGAAACAGCAGTTGGTTGGCCCTGGTCAAGCGCTCATTGATGAAGATGCGCCTGTTCGGCCCCGCCACTCCCAGACCTTCGGTTGTGGCTTCTCGACGCACTCGTGCGCCGCTCAGTAAGGCATTTCGGTGCTCGCGGCGCACGAACCTCACCACCAATGCTCGGGGTCGCGGTGAATCAGCCTCCACGCTGCCATCAGCCTTAGGGCTAGCTTTTGGTGCAGCCAAGCGCCTACCGATGCGCTCAGCGCATACGATGTCGTTCCCACTTATCTGCACTCCCATATTCGTAGCCACCAACTGTACCAGGTGAGTCGGGTTCTCCGATTTGGACTCGGGTATGTTTGTGATCATGAGATCATTCATCAAAAGTTCCTGGTCCCGATCGTTCAGTTCTTGTTTGAGATGCTGGATAATTTGATCCGTCGAAGAGGTAGACGCGGAAGGAGGTCGCTCTTTTGCCTGAGTCGCAAGGTCTTCCAACCTTGACTCCAGGATGTCCATGCGCGTCTGGCATGCTGTGATGGACGTCTTCAGACCCAGTAGTTCACCCTTAACCTCTCCAATCTCAGCCCGTAAGCTGCGCACCTCATAAACCAATTGGGTTAGAGTGGCCTGCAAATCTTGGGTGCCCTGACCCTCATCCACCGCGTCCCCACGCCCATCTCCTGGTGCGCTCTCCTGACGCTCCCCAGCATCATCTTGGCCGCAGCTGCGCCCTCTAACAGGTGTTTCAGCTTTGTTGTCCCTAATTATGTTTTTTTTGCAATCCGGACACTGCCATTGAGAGTGAACAGATCCACTTGCAGAAAGTCCAACACAAGCTCGATGATACGGAGTACGACACTTAGTGCACTTGGCAGCGTCCGCCAGAGAGATGAACTTTCCACATCCTCCACAAGCAAAGGGCATTTTTGGAATTTATTGATATACGTTGTGATTGTATAATTATGTAAGTAATGTGTACCCGGAGTATCAAAATAGCAATATTGTGAACCTGGTTGATTGTTTTTTTTTATTAAGTTGTAGTTGTAAATATTGTATATAAGGTTTAAAGATATATTAGATGTAGGGAATCTATGTATTTACTTAATTGATTTATTGTTTTTTTTTTTTTTCCTTGAGTGTGGGTACTCTTGTAAATTTCTTGTCACAGTTCACTTAGTATTTATTAAATCAAATAGCTTTATATGCACTCACTGTACTGTATCCGGAGTTTTTATGTTAAATTCGAGATGAATTATAATTAAAAGTTCGTATTTTAAACACTCCAGTATTTCTTTGTTATTATAACACTCCAACACCTAAAATAGTAAAATGATACAATTCTTAGAGAATCAATTAACACCATGATATTATTACAATCGTTAAGTGTGTCGAGTGATATAACTAAATTAGTATTAATATAAACACAATGTCGGTTTATGTGTCAAATAATACAATTCGATGGCTGCGGGGAATAAAGCCACAATCAACAAATCTCAATTTTACAGGAAAAAAGATTTAGTGAAAATCTTGAATAATTTCTAAACTACGAAATGTATCAAAATGCTTTATATGTCAAACGATGCGTTATTTTTTCTGGAGTGAGATAAATGTACGTAAAAATGAAAGGTGCACAGGAAATAACTAAAAAATGAAAAAAAGCAGAATGCCGTTTTATACATTGAAAGTTTTTGACGTATGAGTCCATTGTCGTTTTATTCCGGTAAAAAGTGCAAAAACAATCAAACAGCAATAGTCTATTGCGACGTTGTCCACTGACCTTAGGGATGGGTGGCACCATACAGTAATAGCATTTTACAGTATTATTACGTTATTTTAATGTTCGACTTGAATAACGTATTCCATATTGCTGTGTAGGAACATTGTGCGAAGATGGTTGTATTATAATGAATACAGAGTCTATTTAGATTCTTACGTAAATATCTCTAAATAATTGGAGCTTTTTATTATAGAAAGTCATAATAATATCATTTATTGTGCCTCTTTAATGATATCATGATGTGCGCAATCACTGCAATCAACAAGAAAATTACTATTAAATTTGTTATATACTAAGAAGAAAATGTAATTATTACACGTAATTTTATTTTGACTAGTGGTGGTATAAACAGTTTGAACTCCAGTCAGAACGGAATCTGTATTTTGTACCACCTCTGAAGTTTTGTTTTTTTTTTTCGCCGAGTCTTTGGTCCAATTTTGGTCCTCGAGAAGTAATCTATAATATAAAAATGAATCGCTAAATGTGTTGGTAAGCGCATAACTCAACAACGCCTGGACCAATTTGGCCAATTCTTTTTTTAAATATCCGTTGAAGTTCAAGGATGGTTTTTACGGCGAGAAAAATTCGTATAATTGCCGTGAACCGACATCCATGCGGGCGGAGCCGCGGGGAAAAGCTAGTTTCATATAAAAATTGTCAGATTGTTCCATCTCGATGACATTGTATTTCTCACCACTAACTTTGGCATTCATAGCAAAAAAAATAGTTCTGGTGTGTATAGAAATGTATCTCTGTTTAACTCACGCTCGATGCAGGCGTGCATCGAGTCTCCTTCGTTCTTTCTATGGCCGGTTTCAAAAATTCGATGCGTTATTGTTATTCCAAATTGAGGCCGCATATAAATGCAAAGCGAATATAAACCTATTCTAATTTTTCAATTTTGGTGTCAAATAAAAAATATTTAGATAGTGAATGAAAAATAATCATAACTTACGAGTGTTACAATCTTTGACAATATCTTGATAATTATATTTTTGGCTTCATTTGGAGGAGGGTTCCTCCAAATGAAGCTTTTTCCAGAGCAATAAATATAATGGAATTGGATCTATTCAAAGTATTTCGAAAAAATACCTTACATACTTGATTTTTTTTCATTTTTTCACTCGAAAGTAGTACTTCAGTGTTTGCGTTCTATTACATTTCCTGTTTATTGTCGTTCTCTTTATTTCTATATAATAATTCAAGCCTTTAGATTACATTTCATTTCATACCACACAAGTAGGTATTATACAATACCGTAACTTGTAATACTAAGTTTTCTGCTATAAAAATTATTCAAATAAAAACATTCCTCTAAGGTTTTTGCAATGTACTTTTTAATAATTTATTATTAGGTTTAATTCACTTTAAAAAAATGTACCTACCTATCTACATGCTTAAATCATTAAAATATCAGAATTTTCTTTTATTTAAAAACTGTTTTTTCTTGATTAATTTGCTATTAACCAAATTGTGTGAAATAAAATACTAAGTTTTCTTGTATAAAAGGTAGGTTACAATATTTACAGCATTGGTTATTGAACATTAATCGATTGCGTGGTAGAAAACAAGTATTACTTATTAATAGTGATAGTTTAAATTATTTATATACTTAGCAATGTTTATTGTCAATCAGTCATCAAAGTTTATTTCGGGAAACAAAGCCACAATGGCCGATACTTGTGCATAGTAATTTATTTTATTTTATTATTGCACATTGCACGATTATCCCGGCAAAATATTCAGTGATTATATTCAAGGAATAATGGGGTTTTACCCAATGCGCCTTTGCTAACTTGGTCAGTTTTCAAGATAAAATTCAAAAAAAAATTCACAAGGTGTAATAGGGTCCGTAGATAACGAAAATGGCTTAATCGGAAAACTGCTGCTATGGCTATTGCAGCAATATTCCCCGCAGCCATCGAATTATAGTTGTACCAAAAACACAAGCTTATTCAAATATTTTCATCATCTAAAATTAAGTGAAAAGTAATACAAATCCTCAGCGAACACCTCCCGCGATCCCCTTCCCGCGTTGAACTATGTGAACGAGATGGTAATATTATGATACAAGAAGGAATACCCAAGTGAAAGAGGAATAACGTTGTTTAGTGATGCGACCCGACTCGCCAGTCTCGCTTCGACGTAAGGAAGTAAGTCGACGTATGTAAGTTGTATCATTCATTATACACAAAATACGTAATATTTTTATTAGAATTATTTTATTAGTATTTGATACAAGTTTTATGCAAATGAAAATAATAATGCTATTTAAGTAAAGTAAATTAATGTAGCATACAATTATAAAGATCATAAGCTTTTTTTATAAGGGACACGTCATTTTGACTTCACCTTGCCTGATGGTAAGCTAAGGGCAAAGTCTCGGAAAGAGGGTCACCATCGTAACCATATACCGTGTCAACAGTAGTGGCACTTGACGGCCTCATCAGATGCCTTTTCACTTAAAGGACCCGGGACTGTAGGAAGAAGGAAGGAGGGAAACACGTGAACTGGCAGGGAATTCCAGGTCTTAATGGTGCGGCATAGGAATGAGTAACTGAAACGCTTGGTTCTAGAAGTTATAATCTGCACCGTATACGGATGGCATCTTAGTCCTGTATGTGTTGTCTTGTGAAGGAAAGGAGAGGGTGGGACTAATTGGAAGAGCTCATCAGAACATTCACCATGGTATATACGGTAGAATACTGCCAAAGACGCAACATCTCTACTCATCTGCAAAGGCTCGATGGTGTTCGTTACCTCAGGATTCCCAGTAACGCGGACCGCACGTCGCTGCAACCCGTCGAGAGCATCTAGTAAGTTGTACTTTGCGGAGCCATCCCAAAGATGCGAGCAGTATTGCACGCAGGAAAGAATTTGAGTCTTGTACAGAAGACACCGATGCTCCAGCGTGAAAAAATGTCTCACTCTGCTCAGGACTCCGAGTTTACGCGAGGCTGTTTTGATCATCAAAGTGCTCTCGATATAGCTTTTGTTATTCAGTTTGCAGCGAACATCCATACCGAGGAAATTGAGGTTATCCTGCAGTGGCAGTGGCGTGCTCTGAAGAGTGGGAAGGGGAAGAAAAGGAGATACCTTTGCTGTAAACGCAAATGCCTGCGTCTTCTTGGCATTGAAGTCGAACAGGTTCTCTAGAGAACAGGATCCGTTCCAGCTCAGTGACAAGCAGCTGCCTTTTTTCCGCGATATCAGACGGCTTGGCCACAGTATGTGCGTAATAACTCCCGTGTAAAGCTGCTTTCGTCTGCATAGCAATGAATGCTACCGTTAGAAAGCATGTCATTGATATGCAGAAGAAAGAGAGTGGGAGATAAGACAGAACCCTGCGTCAAGCCAGCATTTACCTGCAAGAACTCCGAAGCTCGTCCGTCACAAAGGACGCGAATACGGTGCCCCTGCAGTAAGCTTGCAACCCATTTGCACAGTCCGGGAGGCAGGCCAAAGGCTGGTAGCTTGGAATGAAGGGATTTGTGCCATGTTTGTATGTATGATTTTCACGACGCATCGGCCTTCGGTGGAAACTTGGATAAAACCAAGATAATTTTCAACGAACATGTTGCACCGAAACCGATTGCCATCGAAGGGGCGACGCACGAAGTTGTGCAAAAATATGTATACCTGGGCCAGGTAATCCAGCTCGGTAAAAACAACGTACGATTGAATTGTATAAAAATGGTAAGATCGTTGCCGTATTGGTTTGTACTCTAAGGGTGATGTATCTAAATATATAAAATAAATAAATAAATAAAATAAATAAAAAAACTTCAAGAAAGAACTAGCCAGAATTATCCAACTGGGTTGGGCAGCATTTCGCAAACTACGTCGAGTCTTCTCTTCTCCCCTACCGCATTGCCTGAAAACAAAGGTCTTTGACCAGTGCGTCCTACCTGTTATGACTTACGGTGCCGAAACGTGGACACTTTTGTATTTTGACGGTAGGGCTAGTCTATAACCTCAAAGTCGCGCAGCGGGCTATGGAGCAAGCTACGCTTGGAGTTATTTGAAGGATAGAATTCGAAATGAGGTCATCCGACACAGAACCAAAGTTACCGACATATCTCGCAGAATAAGCAAGCTCAAGTGGCAATGGGCTGGCCACATCTGTCGAAGGACCGATGGCCGTTGGAGCAGACGAGTCCTAAAGTGGAGACCGAGAGAAGGCAAACGCAAGGTAGGACACCCCCTAGCCAGATGGACTGACAACCTGAAAAAGGTGGCTGGGATAGACGGAAGCGGAAGGTGGAGGATCGGATGAAATGGCGCACATTGGGACAGGCCTATGTCCAGCAGTGGACAGCGGTGGGCTAGTTGATTGATTGATTGTACATCATTACTAGTAGCTTTCAACGATTCTACGCAACTGGGTAACATAGAACATATTATTTCACTAGTAGTACTACCTATATACTTAAGTAATATCAATATACACGCTGATATGTTCAGTTGTATCATCTTAACCACACTTTGTATCAAAGTACACATCATATTTTTACAGTATTACATATTATTTTACTTCATGTTACACCAGGCTCGTAGCCAAATATTACAATATAAGACAACCCTGGTTTCAGACCAGTTACAACAGTATAATAGCTAAAACTATAACACAGATACTTATCACATAGGAACCACATTGGAGTCGAACCACTTCTCATAATTATTAGTATGACAATACTTGCACAGTCACTAATACGCTATAATAATATTGTACCATCTGGTACATCAATGAAACAGACTAATAGCCGACACTATGATACATAGGTAGTACATAAAACTTAGATACCACACTGGTATCGAACCAGCCCTTATAATTATTGGTATAGCCATACTTTTACAGCCATTATTATTATGATAGTTTATTATCCCGAAGGACTATCGCAAATACATCAAATGATACTTTGATTCGGTTACTTTACAAGTATATTTACATAAAACTTAGATACCACACTGGTATCGAACCAGCCCTTATAATCATTGGTATAGCCATACTTCTACAGCCATTATTATTATGATAGTTTATTATCCCGAAGCTTTCGCTTCCTGAATGCTCAATTTTGGCCTATGCGGATGATACCGCATTACTGATCCGCGGTAAGAACTGGCCTGAAGTTTTTAATAGGGCTGAGGAGGCTTTACGGCTAGTAATGCAATGGCTCTCATCCAATTTACTAACACTAAACCTGGATAAAACTACCTACATGACGTTTTCACTCTCGAATTCTACACAACCAATATCAGACACACTCAAATTAAAAGCACATACCTGCTCGACAAATCACCCATCTGTCCCATGTCACTGTCCTGAAGTGAACAGATCTACTCACACCAAGTACTTAGGCGTATACATTGACAATCATATCACCTGGAAATATCACATACAATGTCTTGTAGGGAGAGTACGCAAAATGATGTGTATATTTAAAAAGATACGCCACTCTGCAGACGATAGTACTAAAAAGATGATATACACTGCGCTTTGTCAGACCATTCTAACCTATTGTATTTCGGTCTGGGGTGGAGCAGGTAAAACTCACTTACTACCCCTGGAGCGAGCACAGAGAGCTATGCTTAAAGTAATGACTTCCAAGCCCTTTAGGCATCCCACAGATAAATTGTATAAAGAATGTCAGATTCTTACCGTGAGACAGCTCTTTGTCCTCAATACCATTATTAGGAAACATAGATCTCTATGCTACAATGGGGAAAACTCGAAAAAGCGTCGCTCTTATAGGATATGCCCAACCCTGAAATTTAGAACTACACAAGCTGAAAGGCATTTTAAGGTGTTGGGTGGTCACCTTTATAATGTAGCAAATAAAAATTGCAACATTTATCCACTACTCAGATCACGCTGTAAAGGGGTGGTCACAGAGTGGCTCTTGAACAAATCCTATCCGGAAACTGAGGACTTGTTAAAACTGTCAGTCCTATAATTTTGAACACACAGACACACACACGCATACACACACGCACGCACACACACATGAGCACACACACACACGCGCACACACACACACACACGCACGCACACACACACACACACACACACACACACACACACACACACACACACACACACACACACACACACACACACACACACACACACACACACACACACACACACACACACACACACACACACACACACAGACACACACAGACACACACAGACACACACAGACACACACACACACACACACACACACACACACACACACACACACACACACACACACACACACACACACACACACACACACACACACACACACACACACACACACACACACACACACACACACACACACACACACACACACACACACACACACACACACACACACACACACACACACACACACACACACACACACACACACACACACACACACACACACACACACACACACACACACACACACACACACACACACACACACACACACACACACACACACACACACACACACACACACACACACACACACACACACACACACACACACACACACACACACACACACACACACACACACACACACACACACACACACACACACACACACACACACACACACACACACACACACACACACACACACACACACACACACACACACACACACACACACACACACACACACACACACACACACACACACACACACACACACACACACACACACACACACACACACACACACACACACACACACACACACACACACACACACACACACACACACACCACACACACACACACACACACACACACACACACACACACACACACACACACACACACACACACACACACACACCACACACACACACACACACACACACACACACACACACACACACACACACACACACACACACACACACACACACACACACACACACACACACACACACACACACACACACACACACACACACACACACACACACACACACACACACACACACACACACACACACACACACACACACACACACACACACACACACACACACACACACACACACACACACACACACACACACACACACACACACACACACACACACACACACACACACACACACACACACACACACACACACACACACACACACACACACACACACACACACACACACACACACACACACACACACACACACACACACACACACACACACACACACACACACACACACACACACACACACACACACACACACACACACACACACACACACACACACACACACACACACACACACACACACACACACACACACACACACACACACACACACACACACACACACACACACACACACACACACACACACACACACACACACACACACACACACACACACACACACACACACACACACACACACACACACACACACACACACACACACACACACACACACACACACACACACACACACACACACACACACACACACACACACACACACACACACACACACACACACACACACACACACACACACACACACACACACACACACACACACACACACACACACACACACACACACACACACACACACACACACACACACACACACACACACACACACACACACACACACACACACACACACACACACACACACACACACACACACACACACACACACACACACACACACACACACACACACACACACACACACACACACACACACACACACACACACACACACACACACACACACACACACACACACACACACACACACACACACACACACACACACACACACACACACACACACACACACACACACACACACACACACACACACACACACACACACACACACACACACACACACACACACACACACACACACACACACACACACACACACACACACACACACACACACACACACACACACACACACACACACACACACACACACACACACACACACACACACACACACACACACACACACACACACACACACACACACACACACACACACACACACACACACACACACACACACACACACACACACACACACACACACACACACACACACACACACACACACACACACACACACACACACACACACACACACACACACACACACACACACAGCACGTATAGTTAATTGTATGTTCTATAATGCCCTATAATACCCTTGGTTGATTCATTTTGTTTTTATTTTTGACTTGACGAAGTACTTGTTGGCATGTACAAAAGACGCTTGAACACCAAACTATTTGCATCCTAATTAATGATGATAGGTTACAGGAACCCTGGTACCCTAAACACAAGTTTAATCTTAAGCTGGGTACCAGATTACATAAAACTTTATTTTAATACCATAGGATCATATTGTACTGTGTTCATTAGATTGTAACCATGGAATAAATGAATTTTGAATTTTTGAATTTTGACTATCGCAAATACATCAAGTAATACTTTGATTCGGTTACTTTACAAGTATATTTTAGTTACACAATATTTGGAACACTCAAAGTGGGTATTTAGTTATAATTGCTAATTCAATTACTTATTAAATACCAATCCACTATTATATTATTCACTTTAACAGTAGTTATTACTACATTCACAACATTATAAATATAACAGAGGTATATCGTACCTCACACTTCGACGGCTCGGGAGCAACTGTGCGAATGACATCTGAGATCGTCTTTTTATAACATTTGAGACGTCGCATTGCATCGAATGATTTTCACCTACCTACTTATAAAAATATTGTATAAAGTAGTTTCTTATTTGCAAATCCTTTAAAATATTCTTTATAGTAATATAAATACACTATAATACATCAAGCTACACCTCACCTGATCGCTGGCCACCCCATATTTTAACATGATTCTAACACGGCCATACTGACAATTACTTCGCTCTCGAAGTATATACAACGAATTTAATTGCAAATTGCGATCACATATTTCATAGTTAAACTTAGTCGTTATAATTATATTTCTTTTACATCACTTTTTGCAAAACAGAATTTATACATTAAAGAAAAAACACTTTTTTTTAGTATCAAAATTACCCCAAAAAGAATGGTCAACACCATAAAAATATAGATATTCAACAACATTTTGGTACTTTGTCTCAAACTTAAGATTTAAACATTATTTAGTCTTCGATCTTTATGAAATCTTAGCATAGTAGAAGGGCAAAAAACATTTTATAAAATGTGTGTAAAATATATATATATATTATCTTCTGTTATTATTCAGTTATCTAAGAACATTAATTACCTCCGAATCCAACGGAATAATTTGAACTTTTATAAAATGTCTTTTGTTATTGTTCGGTTATCCAAGAATATTGATTACCTCCGAATCCAACGGAATAATCTGAACTTTTATAAAATGTCTTGTTATTGTTCAGTTATCTACGAATATTGATTACCTCCGAATCTAACGGAATAATCTATACTATCATTTCAAACACCATCTATAAATTTACCATTAAATTAATACATCATCACGTCATTTGATCATAACAGTCTTATTTTACCCGAGATGCAAGTCTCGTATTTTATACGAGGTATAAGTCTTGTTTTTTAACCGAGATATAACCGCCTCGCCTTTTTTCCCATGAGACAAAACCGTCTCGCCTTTTACCCGAGACATCATAGTCTCACCTTTTACCCGAGACATCAGTCTCGTCCCTTTTGTTTTTTTTTACTTACAACCACCACTAATGCCAAAAGCCAATAACACTATATATAGTAACACAAATAGCAATGTTTTTAATCTATCACGGCCATTCTGAACTACACTTTGATCTCAAAGTGTTTAGTAAATCCATAATAAAATAATATCTATTGTAGTCCTTTAAGGTACATTGTACATACGCAGTGTAAATGCTATTGACTTTCTTTTTTTATTCGAATTTTGTTCGTTTTAACTGTACTTGACTTTACAAACTTTACTATTGCATCCACTGTACTCCACGTTTCAAACCAGTGGTCCATTTGCTAGTATTTAATATTTATTTTTTATATTGGCGTTTTACAAGCAGAATAAACGATTTTGTTAGAATTTGAATTTAATATTAAATCGACGTTAGGTACTTTTCGTGTAATATTAAATCGACGGTACTTTAACTTTAATATTGGACCGACTGTACTTTTACTTTAATATTGAACCGACTGTACATTTGCTTTAATATTAAGTCGATTGTACTTTTACTCTAATATTGAATCGACTGTACTTTTACTCTAATATTGAACCGACTGTATTTTTACCTAAATATTGAACCGACTGTACATTTACTTTAATATTGAATCGTCTGTACATTTAATATTGAACCGACTGTACTTTTACTTTATTATTGAATGGACTGTACTTTTACTTTAATAATAAATCGACTGTACATTTACTTTAATATTGAACTGACTGTACATTTACTTTAATATTAAATCGACCGTACTTTTACTTTAATATTGAACCGACTGTACTTTTATTTTCTTATTGAATCGACGGCACTTTTATCTTTAATATTGAATCTACTCGTACGGTACTTTTATATGAATCTATTGTACTTTTAACTTTAATATTGAACCGACTGTACTTTTAACCTTATTGGCTTTACACGACTTTTGACTTTACTGGCTTTACACGACTTTTAACCTTATTGGCTTTACATGACTTTTAACCTTATTGGCTTTACATGACTTTTAACCTTATTGGCTTTACATGACTTTTAACCTTATTGGCTTTAGATGACTTTTAACCTTATTGGCTTTACATGACTTTTAACCTTATTAGCTTTACATGACTTTTAACCTTATTGGCTTTACATGACTTAACCTTATTGGCTTTACATGACTTTTAACTTTATTGGCTTTACATGAATTTTAACTTTATTGGCTTTACACGACTTTTAACTTTATTGGCTTTACATGACTTTTAACTTTATTGGCTTTACAAGACTTTCAACTTTATTGGCTTTACACGACTTTTAACTTTATTGGCTTTACACGACTTTTAACTTTATTGGCTTTACACGACTTTTAACTTTATTGGCTTTACACGACTTTCAACTTTATTGGCTTTACACGACTTTTAACTTTATTGGCTTTACACGACTTTTAACTTTATTGGCTTTACACGACTTTTAACTTTATTGGCTTTACACGACTTTTAACTTTATTGGCTTTACACGACTTTTAACTTTATTGGCTTTACACGACTTTTAACTTTATTGGCTTTACACGACTTTTAACTTTATTGGCTTTACATGACTTTTAACTTTATTGGCTTTACACGACTTTTAACTTTATTGGCTTTACATGACTTTTAACTTTATTGGCTTTACATGACTTTTAACTTTATTGGCTTTACAAGACTTTCAACTTTATTGGCTTTACACGACTTTTAACTTTATTGGCTTTACATAGTTCACTTAATGTTAGGTAACTTGAGAATGTGTCCAACTAAATAAAAAAAATGGGTCGTATTTTAAAGTCCTGGTAACCATCACACATTAATGAGTATCAGTATCAATAACTTAAATTGTAAAAAGATGAATCCAAATAAATTAAGAATGTCTTTCAATCTTTTTATCACGGTGTATGTGTATACATACCCTTTTAGTAATTCTCATAACAAATAAAATCTACTTTACACAGTAATCATAAATAAGTAACTGTTCGGCCAACCTGATATATCTTAATAGGTTACTTGTCAGGTACCAAAAATAACTATTTTAGAATACAAAATACACCACTAATTCTTATCACCAAACTTTTAGAATAGGTATAGAATATTAACACCACTTAATCTGATAAAACCATTTCAGTTCACCACAAAGATATATATAGGTATTAGTCAAGCCACATATTTTGTTTAAGAAAATAAACCGTTCGATCATTACTTTCTTTTTTATATTCAATAGGGTAGCTTTAAATATGAAATCCAGTATTATATCAATGATACCAGCCAGAAAATTTAAAATTATTCGTTAGTGATCAGCCCGAGTGGTTTGCAATTAGAACTATCAGGAAGTTCACTATCCAACTTGAATCTTATTAATCACAAAAGCTATAATACCGTTTTTGTGCACTTTTTTGTTGGTGGTTTGGAAATACACTGCTTCACAGTACCTCTGCCAATTGATACTGGATTTCACTGCCTTGCAGATAGCTGAGCCGTCAGTCATTGCTCCAGTGGGTAGCAAATATTACAGAAGGCTTTTGGCAAGCCTCCCAGATGCAGATACAATCTGAAACTTGTACAATATGTATTAGAATACGGTTTTTGCGTATCCCATTTCTGATGTTAGATTTGGGGGGTAAAATTTGGGGTAACTATATATATATATGTCTATAACTTACTATATATACCCATAAACAGGATGCCATTTGTAATTATGTATTTGAACCAAGGAAATTAAACAATAAATACAATTCTGTTTTATCACTTTTTTATTCTGTTATACTACGTCAGTTCCAAAAGCTGTTGTAGACAGGAAAGAACTGACAAGAAAACCTGTCTGCCTTCTAACCACAACATAATTATTATTTTACTTCATGTTACACCAGGCTCGTAGCCAAATATTACAATATAAGACAACCCTGGTTTCAGACCAGTTACAACAGTATAATAGCTAAAACTATAACACAGATACTTATCACATAGGAACCACATTGGAGTCGAACCACTTCTCATAATTATTAGTATGACAATACTTGCACAGTCACTAATACGCTATAATAATATTGTACCATCTGGTACATCAGTGACACAGACTAATAGCCGACACTATGATACATAGGTAGTACATAAAACTTAGATACCACACTGGTATCGAACCAGCCCTTATAATTATTGGTATAGCCATACTTTTACAGCCATTATTATTATGATAGTTTATTATCCCGAAGGACTATCGCAAATACATCAAATGATACTTTGATTCGGTTACTTTACAAGTATATTTACATAAAACTTAGATACCACACTGGTATCGAACCAGCCCTTATAATCATTGGTATAGCCATACTTCTACAGCCATTATTATTATGATAGTTTATTATCCCGAAGGACTATCGCAAATACATCAAGTAATACTTTGATTCGGTTACTTTACAAGTATATTTTAGTTACACAATATTTGGAACACTCAAAGTGGGTATTTAGTTATAATTGCTAATTCAATTACTTATTAAATACCAATCCACTATTATATTATTCACTATAACAGTAGTTATTACTACATTCACAACATTATAAATATAACAGAGGTATATCGTACCTCACACTTCGACGGCTCGGGAGCAACTGTGCGAATGACATCTGAGATCGTCTTTTTATAACATTTGAGACGTCGCATTGCATCGAATGATTTTCACCTACCTACTTATAAAAATATTGTATAAAGTAGTTTCTTATTTGCAAATCCTTTAAAATATTCTTTATAGTAATATAAATACACTATAATACATCAAGCTACACCTCACCTGATCGCTGGCCACCCCATATTTTAACATGATTCTAACAAACGCGTCTGTAGTGAAATTGGAAATGCTTGTTATTCCGAGTTTTGACGGACGCCCTGAAAACTGGAATACATTTTATCAGTCCTTTAAGGCCAATATTCATTCAAACAAACAATTGTCTGATTCGCAACGTGTGCAATACCTATTCTCAAAACTAACCAATGACGAATTAAAGTTCACTGTGAGCATCAAGATGGCGGGATCAAACCCCAAATTTAAAATTTAGCACATTGAAGTGTTTGTACTACATATGTACTATTTGTACCTCAAACAAGACATTTGTACCTTTAAAGGTAAACGAAGTATGTTAAGACTTTCCTGGTCCCGCCACTATATACTCAATTTTCAATACAATTGAATACAATTGGAAGTGCCAAATTATTTGCACTTCCAATTGTATTAAAAATTGAGTATTTACCTGTACATATGTAGTACTAAGTCTTGGGGTGTGAATTACCTGCTTCTGAGTAGCGCTTCCAGAAGAACCCGCCACTTTGATATCAAAGTGGCGGGACCAGGGACGTCTTAACATACTTCGTTTTCCTTTAAAGGTACAAATGTCTTGTTTGGGGTACAAATAGTACATATGTAGTACAAAGACCTCTATGTGCTAAATTTTAAATTTGGGGCTTGATCCCGCCATCTTGATGCTCACAGTTCACTGCCGGTATTGTTCCGTCAAGTGAGACCTACAGTATAGTTTGGGACGCCTTGGTCAAGAAATACCAAGATAAACGTTCATTAGGTTCATATTATCTTAATAATATATTAGACTTAAAGAATTGTTCACCTAGTGTGAACTCACTTCATTCATTTATAGGTATATATTCCTCCTCTATCGCCGCGCTTAAAGAATTAGGCATAAATGATTTAACGGACTTCATGTTTCTACAATGTGCCTTGAGGAAAATGGACACTCTAACCATCCAAGCCTTCGAACTTTCTGTCCAAGGTGTCAATATACCTACGACGCAACAGCTGATCGACTTTGTACAAGATCATGCTAAGATGATTGAACGGTCAAACCCGCGGTCTTCGTCATATGCGAAGTCATCCACTGCTGGGGCGCCACAGTCTAGTGATAGGCGTGTACAGCGTAATTCTAAGTCGTTTGCTGTCAGTGAGCCGATTAATAATAAGTCGAATGCGCCCGCCGCAGTTAACGCGTCCTGTTGTTTATGTGGCGGCAGCGACCACCGACACCTGTATGACTGCGCTCAGTTTAAAAATATGCAAAATGCAAAGGCTAGATATGAGTTTATTAAATCTAAGCGTGGTTGCGTCAATTGTCTAAGCACATTACATAATCTCCTGCAATGTAAAAGTACGTCAGTTTGTTTCTGTCAGAAAAAACATCATAAATTATTGCATTTTTATAATAATGTTAACCCTCTGCGACTGAGGTGTCATTTTTGTAAACATTCTGCTGAGGAGTAGTCCATAAGACGTGTAATTAAAGTGCAATTTATGGTCGCAGGTATTATAAATTGAATAATGAAACAATATTTATGTTATCTATTGACATGTATCCTAAATATTAATCATAAAAAAAAAACAGAATAAAACACAAATGTAATAATCAGGAACTGTATTTGTATCACATATGAGATCAAGGCATATTTGAACAAAGCTTTTAATAAATTTTAAAATAATATTAAAAATTAATAATCACATAAAAATAAACTTAGAAGTGCCTTTTACTGGCGTTAAAGAAATCATAAAAAAATTAAATTATAAAATTCTTAGAGTATTTTTTTTTAAATTCAGTCTTGCAGTCAGTGCAAACTTGAGCGGCGCATTGTAAACAAATTGGTTTTGTGTGGACACAACATGTAAATCTCGTTTGGCGCTTCAAATTACTTGGACATATGCGGCATAACTTTCGTGCCGACGATGTGCCAGGGTCACTTGGTGGTGGAGGAGGTGGTAAATCTTGTCCCAAAACACGCCGAATAGTTAAACGTAGCCCTCTAGGCAGTCTATCATCTTGACGTTATCAAAAACTTGACGTTAGTTTCCTATGTCCCAAAAAAAGACAAGGCGGTGATCCTCATGTCTTCTTGTCACCATAATATGTCCTCGCTGCTCGATATCTCACTATCTTGGTGGACTTCTTTCTCAACAACGAAATCTTGATCGCCAACTTCATCGTCGATATCACTGAACTATGACTCGATGTCCTCCTCTAGCCATTGCTGTATAGTATAGTCGTCAGTAGCCTTTCTTTTTCTAGAAGGTCGATCATGTGGTTGTTGTCGACTGCTATCCATCTAAAATCAACGAAACATATACATTACTAGCTGTCGCCAACGACTCGTCAAAATGAGCCAGACAGAAATTTTTTTTAAAAATCGTATTACTGGTATCCTGTATTTAACTTTCATAACATGCATGTAGTATTTTTTTTTATTTTGATATTACAAACAGACACTTAACTTTAATTAATTTGTAAAGATTTGAAGACAATAACTATAATTTTCATCATTTAACTGACGTGGAGTCTGTAAGACACTACAATTTTACTGACGTTACGTCCATAAGACAGTATGTGCATATAATTATTTTACTGACAATACGTATATAAGACACATCACTTAATACTGACCTTACGTATTACGGACACTCGGCTGCTGTAACTGAACACGTGCAAACGCTGCGACTGCCGTCGGCACACTGGCGGGCGGGGGCCGCGGGCTGATGAAGGTACCGAGCGTCCCGGATAGGTCCTCCCGAATTGGGCGACACAGCGCACAAAAGTTTATTTTGCGGTGTCTGACAGACGTAACCTCAGTCGCAGAGGGTTAATAATTCGCACTCGCATGCGACGACTGCTGTCGCTCTCCCGCCGCCCCAGTGCGACCATGTTAGTCTCACTCCTGAGTCACCGCTCGCTTCAAGCACTGTGCATTCGTATGCCTCTAGCCATAAGTGTGATATTCTCTTGGCAACCGCTCAGGTGTATGCTCGCCCTAAAGGTAGCACTGGAAATAAATCTGTAGTCAGATGTTTAATTGATAATGGCTCACAGAATAACTTAATAACATTGTCCTGCTGTCGTTTATTAAATTTACCAATAATATCAATGAGTAATTCTGTTGTCAAAGGTGTTGGTTCCACTTCGCACCCGATAGTAGGCTATGTGTATTTGGACATTGAATCTCGTATTTATGCAGATCATAAGTATACTATACATGCGTTAGTTATGAATAGCCTTACGGATCAATTGCCCTCGCAATTAATTAAGTGTGATCGCGAGTTAAATCTTCGCGATTTACCGCTTGCTGACTTAAGCTGGAACATTCCAGGAAACATTGATATAGTATTAGGTGCACAGCTCTTCCCGTATATCTACTTAGGAAATAGAGTCGAGTGTGGTCCCAGTGCCCCTTGTGTACTATCAACCGCGTTTGGGTATGTACTTATGGGTGATTACCCACGTAAAGATGTTGTGCCTACAACCGCATCCTTTTCTGCGCTAGCACTAAATGATTTAGTGCAAAAATTTTGGGAACTTGAGGAAGTTCCTGTGAAGCGCCTATTGTCTCCAGAAGAAACCGAGTGCGAGAATATTTTCACATCTACTGTGACTCGCGATGACGTAGGTCGTTATACTGTTGCGCTGCCGTTCTGCAAGGATCCCTCTGAACTAGGGAACTCGCGCGGCGTCGCTCACCGCCGGTTTTTGTCGCTCGAGCGTAAACTTCGTCAATCACCAACCGTACGCGAAAATTACAATAAGGTTATTCAGGATTATTTAGATAACGGTTATCTTAGTCTCGTTGATGACTCTAATTTGTCTATGGATGGTTATTACATACCACATCACGCAGTAGTTCGACATGACAAACCGATGCCACGTATTTAATTGTGTTAGACGCGAGCGCTAAAACCCACACTGGTCTTTCGCTCAATGATATTTTACATATTGGTCCCAATTTACAGGCAGACCTGTTTTTAATATTATTAAATTTTAGGCTATTTCCTATCGCAATGAACGCTGACATAAAACAACATTATTTACGTATTGGCGTACCTGTTGACCATCGTAAATACCTGCGCATCTTATTCAGGTTCAAGGAATCGGATGAAATTCAGACCTATGTGTTTAATCGACAGGCGTTTGGTCTGAAGTCAAGTCCGTATATAGCTATACGTACTGTGCGTCAGCTGGCTACTGACATGAGTCCGCACTTCCCTGACGCCGCGAAAGTGGCAGAGACCTGTCTGTATACTGACGATTTAGTTCATTCCGCACCTGATGAGGACACTGCTGTACACTTAGCTCGCAACTTGATAAAACTGTTCAAGGCTGGCGACTTTGACTTAGTGAAGTGGTCTAGCAATTCTTCTGTGCTGCTAGACTCACTTCCTGATACTCACCGCAAATCGCTTGAGTTTGATGTTGGCAGTCATGTCGCAAAGGTTTTAGGTCTCTCGTGGGAGCCGTGTGGAGATAATTTTTATTTCACATCCACCTTGGTAGATGAGAAGTGCACTAAGAGAAATATACTCTCTATAGTTGCGCGACTATTTGACGTGCTCGGGTTGGTGGCACCTGTGATACTCTACGCCAAGTTGTTAATTAAGGAACTTTAGCTTAGTAAGAGTGATTGGGATGACCCTGCTCCAGAGCATATACGCTCACGCTTTTCCGCTCTCGTTCAAGAATTAAAATTGCTTGACAATTCCGCGATATATAGGTGTCGAAGTTGATTGCGAATTACGTCTTGTCGCATTTTGTGATGCCAGCCTGAATGGCATGGGATGTGTTATTTATGCACATTGTACCTACCCATCTAGCATTCAAACTCGCATTTTATGTGCGAAATCAAAGGTCTCTCCGACAAAGATTACTACGCTTGCTCGATTAGAGTTATGTGCTATTTTGCTTATGTCAAAGTTAATAAGAACTGTACGTGATTCGTATGCATTACGCATTCCCGTTACTGACATTTACGCCTTTTCTGATTCCACGATTGCCTTATCATGGGTTCACTCGTCACCACATCGGTGGTCGATTTTTGTTAGCAACCGGGTCGCTCAGTGTCAAGAAAACTTGAACGCTAAACATTTTTATCACGTCGCCGGAGCCATTAACCCGAGTGATTGTCTATCACGCGGCATGCTCCCCTCGCAACTTTTGACTCATGATTTGTGGTGGAACGGTCCAGCATGGATCCGCGGCCCCCCTGATGAATGGCCTATTAAGTCATTCTCTCCCGCCAACTGTTCTGACTTACCTGAGCATAAGGCAAATGTGTTAAGTGTGACAACAAAACACACAGAGTCGCCATTGTTATGTGCATTAGCACAACGTGTTTCTTCTTGGCAGAAACTACTACGCATCATTGTATACGTTTTAAAATTCGCACGATTTAAATCTAAGCTCGAACCTCATTCTGTATCAGGATTGTCAATCGCTGAGACGGCATTGATTCTCGCCGTTCAATCAGTTCACTTTGCTGAAGATATAAAATTGATGAAGGCTGAGAAGTCACCCTCGAAGAAGCTGCTGCGTCTTGCAGTCTTCTTAGATGAAGAAGGCATTTTGCGCATAGGTGGCAGACTTTCTAAATCGATGCTTCCATTTGAAGCTAAACATCCTGTCCTTCTCCCTAAACGCGATCACGTTGTTGATCTAATAATTCAGCATTTTCACGTTGTCAATTGTCATACTGGACCTGGACTCCTCATGTCTATCATACGCCAACGCTTCTGGATATTAGACGCTAGAACTGTTATCAGATCTAAGTTACGAAAGTGTAACATTTGCTTTAAATGCAATCCAACGCACCCTACACCAATAATGGCTGATCTGCCCAATTATCGTGTATCAGAAGCCAAAGCCTTTTGTCATACTGGGGTTGATTAGGCTGGTCCAATAAAGACCATACTTTCTCGTCGTAGAGGTCAGCATTCTCAAAAGGCATACATTATATTGTTTATCTGCATGGCCACACGTGGCCTTCATATCGAATTGACCAGTGATTTAACCACTGATAATTTTTTAGCCGCCTTTAAACGCTTTATTTCCCGCCGTGGACCCGTTTCGTGTCTTTATTCTGACAACGGATCTACTTTCATTGGTGCGAAGGCACAATTAGATGAGTTATACACGTTCCTATTGAACTCACGATCAGATCAGATAGATCACCTAATTTTGGTGGGATATGGGAAGGAAATATAAAAAGCATGAAAACTCATTTGTTCAGAGTGATAGGTAGTCACATACGAAGAATTGCAAACGGTACTGACTCAAATAGAATGCATTCTGAACTCGCGCCCATTGGGCTTGCTCTCCTCTGACCCTGATCCGGAGGTGTTAATACCCGCACATTTCTTAATGACTACACCGTTGCAATACTTACCCTCGGCTGATCTATCAGATCAACGAATTAGTTTGGTAGATCGAAAAAAATTACTCGACAACATGATCCACTCCTTTTGGAAAAAGTGGCACGTAGAGTATTTGCACACGTTGCAAGTCAGACAAAAATGGGCTACTCCCGACAAACCAGTAGAAATCGGCACCGTTGTTCTTCTAGAGCAGGAAAATTCTGCTCCGTTGAATTGGCCGTTAGGAGTCATTACTGACGTGTTCAGAGGCTGTTATGACGTGGTTCACGTAGCAATGGTTAAAACGCGTACTGGTACTTACAAACGCGCTGTAACCAAATTGTATCCTATCCCAACGCAATAACTTACAACGCTAAATAGAATCTTAAACTTTAATTTTTAACTCAAACTTTAAACATACTTTAGATAGAATATTGTTAGTCTAAGTTGTTATTTTAGCTATGTGTATTATTATGTTATACAAATTCACTATGGGCTCTAATCAGCTAGTGTTCGCTTGTTTGTTTCGTAACATCTTGCGACGTTCCAAAGCCGGGTGCATGGTGGAGCGCTTATGTACTTTCTTAATTATTTCCCACATAATTTAATTGTATTTCAATTTTTGTAATTTAAAAAAACCGCTTCTGTGATCGAATAATGTTTGAGTATTGGCGCTCATTTGTTGACCACTTAGTGTTGAAGTAGGCCAATAGATGGCGCTGTGCACAGATTTTTTTCGAACTATACTTTGAGACTGAAGTTCCTACGAGCGACACTCTCAAGCTTCACGGCGGACGATCTCCCCGCCCATTTTTTCTTTTTCTTCAACCCGCTGCCGCTCCGAACGGAAGTTGAGTACTTCAACTCCTCGTTTCTTTTTCTGTGTAATTCTATAAGTTTCTTTGGCCACATTCTCAAGTCAGTATAAGTGAAGTGTATCGGAAGAAAACGACTCACTCAAGAAAGTCACCGGCCGGTCGACACCTACCTACCCACCAGCACGTGCCAGGAACCACGCCTGTCTGCAGCTGAATCCTCACGAGGTGGAACTCAGGTCAGTGCCGGTTCTCTTGCGTTTTCATTCATAGAAGCGGTCACATGTGTATTTTCTTTTTATTACAACCAAACTTCAGGTCACAGGTTCTTACACGCTCTGTGTGCAAACACACCAGTGCACGGTGGAGTATTTGCCCAAAAAACGTGGACAATATTATTTTGTGCATTATATCATGTGATTATGAATAATTAGACAGTTAAAAATGTTTTTAATGATTTATTTATTATTTTTGTTATTTTTTTATTATATACATAAATAAAAATTATTCATCTAAATCAGATTCTTTATCACTTTCTTCTACGTCACTGCTTTCGTTTTCTTCAGGTAAAAGAAGATTAATTGTATCAGTACTGAATGGCTTGCTTTTTTTTCGTAGCTTTTTTCTGTTGCAACTTATTAAAGGGTCGGAGGTCAGTAGTAAGCGGTTTAAGACGTCTCTATTACATGTTATCCTGTCAAATTTTCGTGAAAAATTTAGCCTGTATAATCGAAAATGTTTGTTACGGGCTTCAGCTGCCTCTTCAGATAGTTGCCCGATTGGCAGTATCGAGTTTGAAATTACAGTAGACCCGTGCATTAAAATTTTGTGTACTGTAGGTGACATTGGATGCCACCCATATAACTGTACGTACAACTTGGCAGTTTCAAATGCGTAGGTTTCAAATTTTTTTGCGTCAATGTTGTACCCACTAGACATAGTTTCCAGAATTACTTTAAATCTGTATATTAAAGTAGAGTCGATACCCGTTATTCGGGCAGCAGCTTCTGGATCCGAAAAAAATCTTCTGGAAGTGTTCCCGTCATTTGTATTGCCAAACCCCGCCTTTGGTATGTCTACCAAAAGTCCCATTTCTTCCCGAATTGCAATTTGGATTTGTTCCTTTTTCTCCTTCACTATTCTTTTCTCCTCAGCTGACCTAATTTGCCATTTTTTAATACTAAGTTTATAAGACAAGTGTAACAAAGATTCAAAAAATCGAATTCTTGCGTGGAGAAGAGATAGTCCGAATTTCAAAGTTTCCGGATCCACTTCACTTCGCTTCTCTAAGTCGTTAAATTGTTTAGAAGTAAGCCCACAAATATAACACCTCATAGTTGATGAGGTATTGGTAGCCGCATTACAAACTTTTGCGTCCACCATCGTTGGTAACAACTTATGTTTTATACTAAGCATCCCATTAGCCGTTTGTATTGTAGTTTTATCCAAATTTCTGGTCTGGTTTTCTACGTATAAAATTTCATCCTTAGTGACGTCCTTTGTTTCATGAATAAAACGTATACGAATAGGTCTGCAAAATCTGGGCGAGGACGGAACTGGATTTTGCCATATTGTTTTCTTTCTGCCATTGGTCTCCGTTTGTAGACGTAATGGCACAAGGGAACTCTGGAATATATTGGCATCACTGTCTGTACTGTTTTCAAATTTCTGTTTATATTGTGATTGTTGAGACCCATCACAGCCCCATTTCGTTATTAACAGCAAATTTATTTTTTCTTCATCTGTGCAAGTTTCTAAAACTGGTGCTAAATATGTACATATCCGTTCACATGTATGATTGAGTAAATCTTGTAAGAATACTTCCGCACATGTTTCTGTTATTCTTATTGACTGCTCATCTGGATAGCAATCTTTCTTTGCTTTCTTTAACAGAGAATAGCAAGGATATATATTTTTATTAGCATTGTGCAGTATTTCCCATTGTCTTCTACTAAAATCCCCTTCCACGAAAATAGCTAATGCCTCAGATGGTGTGTGTTTCTTTATACTCCTTTCAGGTGTCAAAGACATTGCCCTCCGGTACTTTGCTGCTCTTGTCGGGGTTAACGTGACATCTTTTATTACTTTAGACATATCTTTATTACCTTGTGCACGTTGAGTCATCTGAGCGGCATAAGTCAACTCCTCCGCAGGTACCTGCTCTCTCAAATCTTTTGTTCTTCTTCTTTTTGTTCTGTCGCACGATTCACCGAACTCCTTTGACGGACGGCCTGGTTTATCGACAGACCAATTCACGAATTGTATTGACTTACTGAGCCATTTTTCATTTTTAGACACAAAGCGATCATGTTTATAACAAGCAGCTGTCCATTTTTGTTTAAATGCACTCTTAAAGTAACTTAAAGAATGTCTTAGTTCGTTAAATTCACTATCGGGACACTTAGTCATTTCGGCCACTTTTTGTTCCAAAAATTTCAGTTTTGCCTCGATTTTTTTATCCGGACACTGTTTTAGTATGTCATATAACTGCTTCTTAGTAAAATTCTTAAAGCCACCAGTAGAACCTGTAAATAAAAGAACATTTATTACAATCTCGTAAAAGATCAAAGTTGACCTTCAAACCTTTGAATGACTGACAAACAAAATGGCGGAAAAAAGCGGAATATTTTTTTCTGTAATCCTATTAAACAAGACCTACACTTAATTAAAAATAATACATTACAGCTGGGACAACCCCGGAACATAAACAAAAAGTCGATTGTTTAAAGAACTTTCATCAAAAGAGGTCTGATTTTTATACATATTTTCAATAATTCATAAAAAATATTTTTCATGTAGATAAATTGATTATATCATAATAATAATAAAGGTACATACCTTCACCTTCCATATCAATTTCCTTTGTTTCACTAATAAAACAAAAAATCAATAAAACTACGTATTGAATTTAGAGTAATTTCAAGAGCGTCAAAAAAGCAACCGACCGCACGAGACGATGACTGAGTTCCGACTACTTGTGTGCCTTATCTCGGGAAGTGAAGGGCGTGCGGGGGATACAGCGTTGTAGAGCGGTTATTTAAGTATTAGAAAAACATAGTTGCGACCACTTTTATCAAAATTTACGTTTTCGACTTTTGTCCACGTTTTTGAAGCTAATACTCCTACGTGCAGTGGTCGGACTATTTACACGTCCTACCATTGACTTCTTTATTAAGGCAGTTCAACAAAAGAGCACGCCTAACTTGCGCTTCACAAAAATGAATGTGAAATAAAAGTCTGCAAGTGTCACTAAGATTCTTTAGGATTTTATTCTTAGAATCATCATCTATGAGAGCTGAAGTGAATAGAGTTGATACAGTATTAGCTACGGCAGTTATGGCGTTTACTAATATTTTTTGTTTTCAATTACGATGGACTTAATAATGTCCCCTTTCACCTCATTTTTCATTCAAGCCATTAACCAAAATGTAGGACCACCGAGAGGCAACATCCTTATGTATACAAGGGCCAAATTTATTTTCCTTTGGGGGCTCTTCTCCCAATAAACATAAAAATATATCTAGCTCTAATTCGATACTTAGCTCCGTAGAAGTCAGCGGCGCGAGCGTATCCGAAATATAGAAAATTCCTGGCCCAGTGGGCGTCAGCGCCGGCGCGGTCGTGAACATAGCTGCGGGCGCGGGCAGCGGGGCGGTTGGCCCCACACTGGCAGGCCGCAAGACCATGGACTGTAACGCGGCCCTGTTAGTAGGACTGTCATCGGCATCGATAGTGCCGATCACGTCAAATCCATACTTACTGCGTGGAATTTCTATAATAACGTGTCTATTACATATATTTGTCTAATCTAGCCGACGTGATGGACATAACTCAAAACACTCCATAGTTAATCATAGTATTAGCCTCACGAACTGTACTCCAGACGTGGATGTTATTATATTGATCACCGACTCAAAACATTCTAAGGTTAGTCGCGGTACCAGGCTCACGGACTGGACTCCAGACATGGATGTTATTATATTGATTACTGACTCAAAACACTCCCAAAAATTAGTCACGGTACCGGCCTCACGAACTGGACTCCAGACATGGATGTTATTATATTGATCACCGACTCAAAACATTCCAAAGTTAGTCACGGTACCAGGCTCACGGACTGGACTCCAGACATGGATGTTATTATATTGATTACTGACTCAAAACACTCCAAAAATTAGTCACGGTACCAGCCTCATGGACTGGTCTCCTGACATGGATATTATTATATTGATCACCGACTCAAAACACTCCAAAGGTTGTCCCGGTACCAGTCTCGCGGACTGTACTCCAGACCTGGGTGTTATTATAATTAAAACCGACTCAAAACACTCAAAAAATTAGTCACGGTACTAGCCTCACGGACTGTACTCCAGACATGGATGTTATTATATTGATCACCGACTCAAAACACTCCAAAGGTTGTCACGGTACCAGCCTCGCGGACTGTACTCCAGACCTGGGTGTCATTATATTGATCACCGACTCAAAACACTCCAAAAATTAGTCACGGCACCAGCCTCACGGACTGGACTCCAGACATGAATTTTATTATATTGATTACCAACTCAAAACACTCCCACGTTAGTCACGGTACCAGCCTCACGGACTGTACTCCAGACATGGATGTTATTATATTGATTTCCAACTCAAAACACTGCAACGTTAGTCACAGTACCAGCCTCGCGAAGTGTAGTCCAGACATGGATGTTATTAAGAGTATATTGACTACCGACTTTTCATTACTACATTTTGCAAATTCACCTTTTTTATATTCATTTATCGTTTAAACAATTTGTATACAACAAAGATAAACAAGCATTACAGAAACCTATGCGGTTCATTATCTATGCCTAAGGTGTTAAATAACATTATACAAGTCTGTTTTTGACACTATGAGGCACCAGGTCGACCAACGAACGACTGCTTACCAGGTCAAGGAACCAGGTAAGCAGTCGTTCGTTCGCGGTAGGCATTGTTCGCGCCGCTCGGCTCGCACAACATGCCTCGCCTCGAGCCACCGCCCGCGTGTATACAGGACGGCATAGATTGTGCCGAAAATTTTGGTTAAAAAAAGTTTTTCTTAACTACCAAGTGCTTGACTTGGGTATGCACTCTCGCAATATTTAAACAGACCATAGTCATTATCATTGAACTGCTGTTTGATGTTTTTGATACAATTTTGCGAAGAATTCTTCGCTAAAGATTAAAATTATAAATAAATTATTAATACTTTGCACATATGTGTTGTATGTACGACCGTGGTTGCTTAATCCGTATTGGATATAAGATTCAGCTAGGGAGTTATACAACATTATTTTGACTTTATATGGAATGCGATTTTTTCGTAACGATATGTTAGCGAGGAAATATCTGAGTTTATCGGAAACATACTCGATAAGTATGGAGACTGCAGTTCCATATGCTATCGCACTTGCAAAGGATGTTCGTCTCATATCATCATCACCACACATCGTCATCGTACTCACCATAATCCCAATCGGTTGATTTTGTAGATTACTGGAAGTCGAATTGTAGCTGCGGTGAAGGCGCCTGCGACGAATCTTTGACTTTTGGCGTTTTAGCTTCCTGATTTTTCGTTTTAAGTATTCCTCTTCATCGTCATTGTAATGTTTACGCTTTTCCATCTTGTTCCGGCACAAATCACACAAATTATCACTATAAATCTAATATATTTTAACACACAAGAAAAAACAAGTGCACGATGGCCGCCACACAAAACGTGTATGAGATACCCCCAAGTTAGCTAACTTTTTTTTTCTCTTTTTAAATGTTGCTATAAAATTGTGTACGATGGCAGCACTCACGCGTGCTACTACAAGTAAATTATAATGTAATCTCGAAGGGCGAATCACAGAAGTTTAATAATTATTCGTAATTCTATTTACTTGTAGTATCGCGTTATTGACTTCCACTATCACTAAAGTTGAGGAAAAAGGTGTCGCCACAAGCGACACCAAACTCAATTTAATTATTTTTTTCCGTTTCCGTTTACTGTCACCTGTCACTGTCACCCGCACTTGCGAGGCCTCAACAGTTTCGTTTTCATTACGTTGAGAGATTCATATTTCCGTAACGTCTGGGGCTACTTAGGGAGGGCGGGTGTCTCCCGCTAATGATAGAACTTCACGTACAGGTAAGTTCGTTTAATCATTAATTTTACTCCATGTTTCGCCCTCGAGATTAGCGGTATTATAATTATTCGTAATTCTATTTACTTGTAGATATTGAGAGCACGTGGAGGAAATATCCATAACTCTAAAAATAATAAACAAAGTAATTTAATTATTATTTTATTAATAACCGTAGTTAAATAGGTATCAAAAAGAAACAGAATCGAATATTATGTAACAAAATCAAAAGTAAGTCACAATATTATAATATTTATAATCGGACTATTTTCTAGGTATTTAACTGGATATACGCAATCAAACGTATGTCTATTTGTAATGAAGATCGTTCGTGCCAAAGTTGTACTATCTTCCGAATTGACGACTGGCCTATTGTAAAATTTCGCAAAGGTGGAAGAGTTGCCACTCCATCCAGCCGTTTGTCTTATTATATCTAAGCTGACTCCTAGATTATGAGCTTTGGATGTAGCAGCGTGACGAGTACTATGCGAGGAAAAGACAGACGTCAATTCCACTCTCCTTTAACATGGCCTTAACTGAGCGTCTGCGAAGAAACCGGTTTGTAAGGCTTGCGAGCACTAATAACGAGAGCTTAACAAGTTGTCAGATTCACTAAAATTTTTCGTTTTATCTAAATATAACAAGAGTGTCATTGCAGGCCAAATCCCATGCCGGTCTTCAAAGAAAGGCAGATGGTAAAGTTGGTTGTTTGTTATCAACTCTAGATGTCTTAATCAAATCGCTAACTTTTATTATAATTTGGTTATTTAGAATCACTATTTGGTCCAATGATATTTTATACAAGATAACTCATAACTCATTTATTTGTAAGAATATTACATGTCAGTGTATACAAAACATCATTTGTCAACTCAGATAATCGTGCTTCCACAGGTGGGATAGTGTCCGTTATAGTAACTGACTCCTCAAATCTGATCCAGCAGTCTGTCAGTGCACAATAGTTGACAATTAGCGTTAAAGTAGTACGAAAGATGGGATAAGCACGTGAGTAAAGATAGCTATAATTCGGAATGATTCGGACGATTGCACTTCTAGGATGGCATCGAAGCATAGATTATGATTTTGTTGAACAGAAGGGGTATTTCTTTGGTAGGCATGAAATGAAATTCGATGAAAAAATAACACGTCATTATTTACTTCGGAAAATGATAACAATTAAAAACCGGCCAAGGCGAGTCGGACTCGCCCATGAAGGGTTCAACATAATATGAAAGTTCTTGTAGTTCATTATTATTTTTATTTATGAGTTAATTGAATGAAAGGCGAAAATTGCGGTTTACGACAAAATAGTTTTTGACTTTCAGTTCTAAGTATGGGGACCCGCAAAATTTATTGCTTTTTTTCTATTTTTGTGTGAAATTCTTAATCGATCGAATCTATAAGGGTTCCGTTTTTGCCATTTGGCTACGGAACCCTAAAAAGAAAGTAAAAAAAACTTCTCGAAAATAAAACCATAGTGACGCAATGACGTTATAATATTAATTTATTTCTTTTCTTCCTCTTAGAAAGTATTTTATATCAGGATTATTTTTATGAGCAGAATGAAGCCGAACAGTGGTATATTTGTCAATTATTGATATTCTTCCTGAGCAATGTTCGACCTTATTTCGAAGTATATCTCTCAGTGGCTTTAAAGTGATTGCTACAAGTTCTGCTGCTTTTTGAAGGTGTCCAGTCAAACTCATTTCGTTGTTCCCTAACAATTGCAATCCACTCTTGAAGTCGAAATTCATTAGTCGGAAACCTTGAAAAAAAAGTTAGGTTATTACAATTATTTAAAGGATAACAAATAAATAACACAAAAATTTTGTTACTGAATTTTAAATAACAAATAAAACTGAACAACAGGTCAATTATTACTTTAGTAGGCAGTAAAGTGAAAACTACCCTATGTCGCATCTGTACTGATAATCTATGCAAGCAGTGTTGTTAGTTGTTGTTTCTGTCTTTTTTCTTTGCCGCCATTATTTTAAAAATATTATTAAACCAATTTTAATGAAATACAATAATATATCGGTAATATTGTATGTACTTACATGTGATAGGAGATCCCTCGTGTTTTATTAATTTAATGTCGTACTTTGTACACTTTTTAAAAACACACGATGGCATTTTTGTTGCAATTTTATTATGCGCTTACATACGTGTCAACTCGGCATTTGCCAGACATATACTAAATGCGATACGTCCCAATTGGGACGTTTTCGCGTCTTCACCAGGCTCACTCTAATAACGTATCTGCCTCTTGTTTATATGTAATATCATTGATTTGGTCAGTCTTAATTTAAGAAAGTGTTTGTAATCTATGAGCCGTCACTAGAGCTAGCAATATTGCACATTTTTTTGATAATCGTTCAAAGGCTAGAGTTTCATAGGGATATAATGAGTATAAAAAGTCCAGGACTACACCGACATACAAGTAGTGTTATAAGGGGGTAGCGGAGGTCGTAACCTATAGACACCCTTACAAAACCTAGATATCCTATCGTCGTCTGTTTCCTACGATTAGGGAAAGTGCGGAGCGATGGGTATTTATCGTACCGTATTGGCCACCATTATTAAAGCGTTTAAAACAATTGATGTTAAAAAGACCGCGGATCTATGAGGATTATCAGTCAAAACTGTGGCAAGTATAAATTGATGTCATTGCTCCCCATCTAGCAACTGTGTTTAATGACTGTGTCAACAGTTGTGTATTTCCTGATTTAATGAAACATAGCAAAGTCATACCTTTGTTCAAGGCCGGCAGTGCCACAGATCCTTCGAATTTCCGACCCGTTTCTGTGTTGCCGACCTTGAGTAAAGTATTTGAGAAACTAATTCTAGGACAGTTGCTGACCCATTTTGGTGAAAACAAATTGTTTCATGATAAACAGTTTGGGTTTACTAAGGGACGTTCGACTACTGATGCTGGTGTAGAACTGTTAAATTGTATTTACGAAGCCTGGGAGGATAAGCATGATGCTCTAGGTGTCTTCTGTGATCTATCCAAGGCCTTCGATTGCGTTCACCATGACACATTAATCAGGAAATTAGAACATTACGGAATAAAGAACAAGGCTCTCGAGCTTCTGACTTCATATTTGAACAATAAAATTCAGAGGGTCGATGTTAACGGTACATGTTCAGCAGGATCTGTGGTTTCGTTGGGCGTTCCGCAGGGTTCGTTACTTGGACAATTTTTGTTTCTAATTTACATAAATGACCTTCCCTACTATGTAAGGGACAATAATAGTATTATTTTATTTGCTGACGATACTTCGTTAATTTTCAAAATTAAAAGGCAACACGATAATTATGACAAAGTGAATGGTGCAATCAAAAGAGTGGTCCATTGGTTTAATATAAATAATCTTTGCCATAATGAGAACAAAACGAAATGTATTAAATTTACTCTGCCTAATGTTGCACAGGTAGAACCTTGCGGAATCGACAGTGTTCTTAGGTTTGAGTATTGACGCTAAACTTCAGTGGGGTTCACATATAGACAAAATAGCTAGTAGATTAAGCTCAGCTTCCTATGCTGTAAAAAAGATTAGGACTTTAACAGATGAGGATACGGCTAGAATAGTTTATTTCAGCTATTTTCATAGTATTATGAGCTACGGAATTCTACTTTGGGGTAATACCGCAGATTTAAACACAATATTTGTCTTGCAAAAGCGGGCTGTGCGAGCTATTTATAATTTGGGCCCAAGAGTCTCCCTCCGAGATAAGTTTAAAGAGATAAATATTCTAACCGTAGTGTCACAATACATTTTCGAAAACTTAATGTATGTCAGGAAAAATATTGCAAAACTTCCAAGACTTTGTGACAGGCACAATATAAATACCAGAAATAAAAGCAATCTTGTAGTTTGTCATAGCAGACTCCATAAAATAAGTAATTATTTCCAGGGCAACTGTATACGCTTTTTTAACAAGCTTCCTAATGAAATCGGAGATTTACCTGTTAATAAACTTAAAAATACAGTAAAGTACAAACTGTGCCAGAAAGGCTATTATAAAATCCAAGAATATTTAAACGATAAACAAGCTTGGAAATGAGCTGTTCGCTCAGCTATGCTACTCAAGCAAAACATTGTATCTAGACCATAAGTTTTAGGCTAAGTAAGTAAATGTTTTGTAAATAGACCAAAAAAAAATGCCCGCTGAGTTTCTTGCCGGAGTCTTCTCAGGTCTGGGCCGCGTTTCGAACCGGTGGTCCATTTACTAGTATTAGTTAGTATTTAATATTTACTTTATGTTGACGTTTTGTAAGTGCCGATTTAATGGTCTATGCAAAATAAAGTATTTTTGAATTTTGAATTTTGAAAAAAACTTGCTCTGTGGGATGGGATTCTATCCCCAATTACCTTTTTGAAGAAAAAAACACATCCATACATAGACATACTCTAGTTCCAATACTGACACATATTTTTAATTTTTGCTTGCACGAAGGTATCTTTCCTTCAGTACTAAAGAAATCGGTTGTTCTCCCTATCCATAAATCCGGTGATAAACAAACGATCAGTAATTATAGACCAATCTCTATCCTTCCCTCGATCTCAAAGCTCTTGGAGCGCATCATTAACAGTAGATTGATAAATTACTTGGGAAAAAAAATAACCTAATTTCTGATAATCAGTTTGGCTTTAGAACAGGTAAATCTACGAAGGATGCAGTCCACAAGCTTACAGACTATGTGGTAGAGAAAATGATAAAGGTAAAAAAAACAATAGCCATATTCCTGGACTTGGCCAAGGCCTTTGATACGGTCTCGGTGCCACTGCTGATAGATAAGCTTGACAGGTTGGGAGTCCGCGGGAATCAGTTAAAATTTGTGGCGATACCACATGTACCCAGCGCCATCTAGCGACAGCAAGCCGAACTACTACGCCACTACTACGTCACTACGAGAGGCGGGAGGCGGGAGGCGGGAGGCGGGAGGCGGGAGGCGGGAAGCGGGAGGCGGGAGGCGGGAGACGGGAGACGGGAGGCGGAAAGCGGGAGGCGGGAGGCGGGAGGCGGGAGGCGGGAGGCGGGAGGCGGGAGGCGGGAGGCGGGAGGCGGGAGGCGGGAGGCGGGAGGCGGGAGGCGGGAGGCGGGAGGCGGGAGGCGGGAGGCGGGAGGCGGGAGGCGGGAGGCGGGAGGCGGGAGGCGGGAGGCGGGAGGCGGGAGGCGGGAGGCGGGAAGCGGGAGGCGGGAGGCGGGAGACGGGAGACGGGAGGCGGAAGGCGGGAGGCGGGAGGCGGGAGGCGGGAGGCGGGAGGCGGGAAGCGGGAGCCGGTAGTCTGGAGTCGGGAGTCAGGAGGAAGGAGGCGGAAGGTGGGAGGAAGGAGGCGGAAGGCAGGAGGCAGGAGCCCGGCGGGAAGCCGGAGGCGGGAGGCGAGAGGTGGGAGGCGGGAGGCGGGAAGCGGGAGGCGGGAGGCGGAAGGCGGGAGGTGGGAGGCGGGAGGCTGGAGCCGGGAGGCGGGAGGCGACAGGCGGGAGGCGGGAGGCGGGAGGCGGGAGCCGGGAGCCGGGAGCCGGGAGCCGGGAACCGGGAGCCGGTAGTCGGGAGTCGGGAGTCGGGAGTCGGGAGTCGGGAGGCGGGAGTCGGAGTCGGAGTCGGAGTCGGAGTCGGAGTCGGAGTCGGAGTCGGAGTCGGAGTCGGAGTCGGAGTCGGAGTCGGAGTCGGAGTCGGAGTCGGAGTCGGAGTCGGAGTCGGAGTCGGAGTCGGAGTCGGAGTCGGAGTCGGAGTCGGAGTCGGAGTCGGAGTCGGAGTCGGAGTCGGAGTCGGAGTCGGAGTCGGAGTCGGAGTCGGAGTCGGAGTCGGAGTCGGAGTCGGAGTCGGAGTCGGAGTCGGAGTCGGAGTCGGAGTCGGAGTCGGAGTCGGAGTCGGAGTCGGAGTCGGAGTCGGAGTCGGAGTCGGAGTCGGAGTCGGAGTCGGAGTCGGAGTCGGAGTCGGAGTCGGAGTCGGAGTCGGAGTCGGAGTCGGAGTCGAAGAAGAACTCAGACTTACAATATTACGTTTGTTTAATCATAATTGGTTGAGTACAACCGGAGATATAACTAAAAGTCCCAACAGCCGACATCCATGCGAGCGGAGCCGCGGGCATCAGCAAGTTATTTTTATTAGCGTGAGTTGATGTGCCTTAACAGAAAAAGAGACCAGTTTGGATTTGAATTTGATTATTGATTCAGGTTCGGGTTCAGATTTGGATTCGAATTCGAGTTCGTTTTTCGATGAAATTTCGCTAGTCGCCGGGTTCGCTAAATTGATGATATATTCTTAAGGAGCCCATTCACGATCAGTCCGCCTGCAGTTTCAGATCGTATCGGGTGGTCTGCAGTCTTAGGCCGACAGCGCCCACACACGAAAGTGATTTTGGCCTACCGGCCTTTCCCTGCCCTGCTATCAGTTTTGCGACTACACACGATCAATTGGGAGTCAACCGTTTCTCATCGTACGATTGCCTGCCGGCAATAATTGTCTGATATCGGTATTGACGACCATTTTAACGACGATCAAAGATGGCGGTAGTGAAATTTTCAACAACATTACTATGGGTATCATTTTCGAGGTTTTTGTGGTGACTAATTACGAATATTATCATCCATTTGCGATCCAAGATGGTGGACGAGAAATTTCCAAAATAGTCAAAATGGGTATCGCTTTCGAAGTTTCCGGAGTTAGGTACTGATTGCGAATATATCATCCATTTAGAGATCCAAGATGGCGGACTCGAATTTTTCAACTAAGTCAATATGGGTGTGGTTTACGAGGTTTTTGGAATTGTTAATTAAATTACGAATATTTCATCCATTTAGCCATCTAAGATGGCGAACTTGAAATATCCTACAAAGTCCATAAAGGTATAGTTTTCGAAGTTTTCGGGATTGCTAATTACGAATATATTATCCATCCAGTCATCTCGGATCGCTAAATGAATAGTATATTCGTAATCAGCAACCCCAAAAACCCCGAAAACTATACCCATATAGATTTTGGTGAAAATGTCGAGTCCGCCATCTTGGATCGGTATATGGATGATATCTTCGTAATCAGCAACCCCAAAAACCCTGAAAACGATACCCATATCAATTTTAATGAAAATTGCGAGTCCGCCATCTTGAATCGCTAAATGGATGATATATTCGTAATTAACGACCCCAAAAACCCTGAGAACGATACCCATATCGATTTTAGTGAAAATTTCGAGTCCGCCATGTTGGATCGCCAAATGGATGATATATTCGTAATCAGCGACCCCAAAAACCCTGAAAGCGATAGTCGATACCCATATCGATTATGGTGAAAATTTCGAGTCCGCCATCTTGGATTGCTAAATCCATACTAATATTATAAATGCGAAAGTAACTCTGTCTGTGTGTCTGTCTGTACGTTACGCTTTCACGCCTAAACCACTGAACCGATTTTAATGAAATTTGGTATAGAGGTAGATTAGACTATGAGAAAGGACATAGGCTATGTTTGGTCGCGATAACCGACATCGACGCGGGCGGAGCCGCGGGCAAAAGCTAGTAGATGATATATTCGTAATTAGCGACCCTAAAACCCTGAAAACGATACCCATATCGATTTTAGTGAAAATTTCGAGTCCGCTATCTTGGATCGCCAAATGGATGATATATTCGCAATCAGCGACCCCAAAAACCCTGAATCCGATTCCCATATCGATTTTGGTGAAAATTTCGTGTCCGCCATCTCGGATCGCTAAATGGAGGATATATTCGCAATCAGCGTATATTAACATTTTTTAATTAATATATTAACTCTGAAAAAATTTAATCATATTAACTCTGAAAGTATACAGAGTATAAATATATTATTATTGAATTGACGTACCGAGACAAGTCACGACGTGATCCACTACGCACCCCGTGTCAATATCAATGCGTGTCCGCGTGGCTGCTACGCGTGTCATTAATGCAGTGTGGACGTCATTTGTCAAGCAGACAACACCGAACATCCTTTGAAAAAATCCGACTCCGACGGATCACCTCGTGACACGTAACTTTGATCTGTGACAGTACACAAATCAGCGTCCACACTAGACCCGAACAGTACATCGTAACACCGTACATTTTCTTGACGTTTGTTCCGTGTCTGACATTTACTTTGAGTGCTCGGTATGGATAGAGGCGTGTCAGTAGCCTGTGACATTGTCCGCGTGACAAAAACTCGTCCACACTAACGAACTGACACGCGTGTCTGACACGGTCACGGAGTACTGTACGGCGTAAATGTCACAAGTGTGGACGCACCATTATAATTTTATGTTTGACATGACATGTCAACATAGATAAAACCTAGATAAATACAATATACTTACTCTATGGATAAATAGCATAGATTAATAGATATGTACTACGTAATAAATAGCAAAGAGTACATTTTATAATAAACAGGTCTAGAATTTTAGAAATTTGATTATGTCAAAGAATCTGGTAATTGTATGCAACATTTGCTATAATATTATGTACTAAATAAACCTATTATAAGTTAACGTTGCATTATTTAAGCGAAGACTGACAAATCTATTATTAGGTATGTAAAATCTTCCTAGCTTTAATGTGTCCTTCATCATCATCATCATGATTATCGCTTTATATGTTTATGTAAATGGCTTTTGTGGTCATGACTGCCATCAGACCCGAAGCGAAAGCCTGCACCAGAGCCTCGGCCCAAAGACCTTAGTGGGGCTCATGAATATGTCTGGGTCAATTTGTGGGTACATGCTTACCTAAATTTAAAGTGAAGAAGTGTTCTCACAGCTCGTTAGTATCAAATTAAATATTAGCAATCAATCCCGTTCTTAATTGAATGTAAATAACATTATAGATTTTATTCTTTACAGTTGGAGTAATTAATAAAAGGAAAAGCCATATGAATTTAAATCGATGCCAGTACTGTTGAACAACCTCTGCATTACTGTAATATATTTCATAGCCAGTTCTTTATTATCACTAGAGACCCGTGTAGAAAAAAACGGGTGGAAACGCCACTCACTCGAGTGGCGTTTCCACCCGTTCCCGTTTCCACCCGTTGCGATTCGACCCGTTACCGTCTCCACCTAAATCGTTTTTGCCAGTAGGTACAGTCAGGAACATAAATAATAAATCATTTATTGGTTAATATTTTTTTATTTGAAATAAAAAAAAACATCTGTAAAAAGGTAAATCACAGTACTTTAGTTCGTTATATTCTAATTTTCTGTCACAGAAATCGTTGGTTTCCTTCAGTTTGAAAATGATGATTTTATAAGAGAAACTCAGATGGAGCTCATATAAGGAGATATAACTATATCCCAATCTTAATATATAAAACAAAGACGGGTTTGTTACAACATTTATAACTCGAGATCTGCTGAACCAATATTCATGGTTATTGATTCGTTGGATTTGTCTCCGCCCCGAATAGCATAATAAATCTTAAAAATAATGAAAACTCGATATGTGTAATGAATAATTAATCATTTCAATAAATGCTGATTTGTTTATTTCATGTCAAACATTTGTTGTCCAATCCTGTCAAATACTGTAACAAATATTCATGTGTGCGTTCAGAAATTAATTTTTTGTAAAATGTCTCGAAAGTTCAGGTACTATGTATGGTATATTTGCTTGTTTTAGACATTAATTTGTGTAAATTATTTATTAATTATTAAATTTTTAATTTCCGAAAACAATACCTAAGATTTATTGTACAGGTTAACAAAAGTCAGTATTGTACAGGTTAACATCCTTAAGAGGGTAGTCAAACTGTACACACATCAAAAATTTTGCTCTGTGATTATTTTATTTATTAATATATATTAAACCTTATTTTAAATGTTATATACCTGTTAAAAATAATAGTTATCCTGTAGTGCACCAAAACAGTTTTCTATCTCTCCTATAAAGTCTCACGCGCACTGATTAAATCACATCAACACTATGGATCTGTACACTAAACTGTCAAACTGCATGGAAGAACTTTCCTCAACATTTACATCGCGCATGGCCCAATATGAGGAAGACTTGAGGAATGTGGCGGGCACCGACGCAGCACATAAGTCTATTGCTGGCCTCTCACGGGACTTCATGGATTTCAAGGCACTCATCTGGAAGACCATGTGTATGATGAAATCACAAATGGAGCTGTTACTTTCTGGGCTTGACAGGCATGAGATGGCTTCCCGTAGAAAAGTTCTTCTGCTTCATGGCCTGGATGAATCAAAAGAAGCAGGTATAAGTCAGACCCTTTCAGTTCTAAATGAGAAACTGCAGTTGCCTCACATCAAGGTCAACGATTTGGAGAGCTGCCACCGCCTGGGGAACAACGCCTCGAAACCCCGGCCGCTACTCATCAGGTTTCAGACTTATCAACTGCGTAATGAGGTATGGACCAACAAGACTAGGCTAAAGGGAACAGGGTTGACTCTGTCAGAATTTCTTACAAAGCCCCGCCATGACGTTTTCATGGATGCCCGCAGGCACTTCGGAGTGAGGCGGTGTTGGACCTCTGACGGTAAGATCGTTGTACAACTCTCAGATAATACACGGCGTAGGATTGAATCCTCATCTGAACTGCGTAAGCTGCGTACGGAATTCCCAACCCCGCAGATACTTCCACCGGGAACATCAAAGACTCCACAGCCAGTTCAAACCGCAGCCGTAGGCACCGTCAATGAGAGAAGACCCCGTAAACAAAACAAGTAGCAACAATATTTTACATTAACCTCCTTTAATCTGCCGGGTAATCCTTGTATGTATATGTGATTGTATTTTGGAAATTGCGTTTGAGGTCAGTTATGTATTTGCTTTTTCTGTCTCCTTCTAACTCCAAATTTACTCCCTCCTCGCAGATTTATTATGTGTTAGGTATCCTTATTTGTATTGTTTTCTCACAACCTCACTTTCATAATAAATTTTGTAAATTTTGTATTACGTATATATGACAGATGGTGTTGTACACTGCCTTGTGACATTCAATATGTCATTAAGTTGTCACTTGTCAGTGCGTTTAGTTGTTGCATCGATATATTTATTTGTCTCTAGCACCTATAGTGCATTGAGGATAACAAAATGAGAATTTATTTACATAGTTATTTATTTTAAACAATTTATTTACTATATTATTTAATTATTATATTTTTTATTTATGTCTGATTACGAGGAATCTTATCTTTCTTGTTCCTCTTCTGATACATCTGCTGGTGACTATGCCAGTGCAGATAGTGATAACGAAGGGGATGCAGTTCGTTTACACAAAGAACTGGTAACTGTATTCGGTCCATCAAATAACTTCTTAAATGTTGTACATATCAATGCTCAAAGCGTTCACGCCCACTACCCCGATTTACTTACATCTTTCGATTCTCTTAACATCCATGGTGTGCTTATCTCCGAAACATTTCTGAAACCTACTCTTCCTTCGAAACAATATGCTTTACCTGGATATAAGCTTATAAGAAATGATAGAGTGGGCCTGGGATATGGCGGAGTGGGGATTTACCTTCGTAATGATCTTGCCTTCAAAGTTATAGACCAGTCTCCTAATGTTTACACCGGTTTTACCGAGCATATTTTTGTTGAAGTTGACTTTCACCATGTTAAATTCCTTTTGGGTGTCTACTACAGTCCTTCACTTAAAATTGACTTCTTCTCTTCTTTTGAATCTAAGCTTGAAAACCTATCCACTTTATATCAGCATTCCATAATCTTGGGTGACTTCAACACGTGTTTACTTAAGGATGATGCGCGCAGTAAGAGACTCCAGTCTGTAGTATCCTCTGTGAACATGCACATTCTTCCGTTAAATGCGACACATCACGCTCCTCACTGTACCCCTTCTCTCTTAGACCTCATAATTGTATCCGACCGTGATAAAGTTATTACTCATGGCCAACTTTCTGCTCCTTTCTCATACCACGATCTAATATACCTTTCTTACAAAATTCGTGCGCCGAAACCGATACCTAAATTTTTCTTTCGTCGGAGTTTCAAAAACATTAACTGTGATAATTTGAGAGCTGATCTGAGGGAAACTGACTTTTCTCTGGTGTATAACAGTAATGACATCGACATAAAAGTAGACATCTTTAATAGATTACTCTTAGATATTTATGATAAACATGCTCCACTGAAAAGGATTAAAGTGAAACATTTGCCCGCGCCATGGCTTTCAGAGGAAATCAAAACGGCTATGTCTAAACGGGATAAAGCTAAAAGACAGTACAATCGTAATCCCTCTGATGAGAACTGGTCTACCTATAAAATCTTTCGGAATCGCTGCAGTCGTCTGTGTAGGGACGCGAAAAGGCGCCACATTCACGACTCCCTTAATAACTCGAACACATCTCAGGTATGGCAATTTTTGAGGTCCCTTGGTATCGGTAAAGTCCCTAGTGACATCACCGATAATACTGATCTCAATGCCCTGAATGCCCATTTCTCCACACCTCCAACCTTGATAGATGACGTTAATAAAGCTTCTACTCTCAGTTATATCTCCAGTCTTGCCCTGCCTGGATGTGCCTCCTTTATATTCAACCCGGTTGCAGAGGACGATGTAAGGAAACAAATCACCTCAATTTCAACAAAAGCTATGGGTAACGATGGCATTCAGCTACAAATGCTGCTACCTATCCTCAGTGAACTTCTTCCAGCCATCACGCATATTATTAATTTTTCGCTTGAGAATAGCTCTTTTCCGTCGGCTTGGAAAAAAGCGCTTGTTATTCCTTTGCCCAAAACCACCAATCCCACCTCAGCATCCCAGTTTCGTCCTATTTCAATCCTGCCAATTCTTTCCAAAGTCCTCGAGAATACGGTGCGAAATCAATTAGCTTCTTACCTTTCCTCTCATGGTCTACTGAGTCCATACCAATCTGGCTTTCGTTCAGGCCATAGCACAGTCACGGCACTAGTTAAAATATCGGATGTTATAAGACTGGCCATGGAGAACAAACTCCTCACAGTAATGGTTTTGCTAGATTTCAGTAGCGCCTTCAACTCTGTTGATTTCGACATCCTCCTGGGCATCCTATCATCTTTAAATATATCGTCCTCTGTAATCGCTTGGTTTAACTCCTATCTTCATGGGCGCTCGCAGCGGGTTCACTCGGACGAGGTATCCTCTGACTGGTGTGACCTTACTGCGGGCGTCCCACAAGGTGCCGTTCTCTCTCCTCTTCTTTTCTCAATCTTCATTAACACTATCAGTAAAGTTATATCCTCCAATTTTCATCTCTACGCAGATGATTTGCAGCTATATCGCCATTTTGGGACTAACGAGAGCAATGAGGCCATTACCATTGTCAATAAGGACCTGAAAAACATTAGTGCTTGGGCAAAATCGTTCGGACTGCTTGTGAATCCCGCCAAATCCCAGGCACTCATTGTTGGTGGTAGATACTTCTACAATAATCTTGACCATGCTTCTCTGCCTCCGGTCTATTACAACAATACTGTGATACCGTATACCACTGTGGTCAAAAATCTAGGGGTCTACATTGATTGCAATCTGTCGTGGACTAAGCATATCACCGAAGTTAGCAGGAAAATGTTTGGTACGCACCACTCTCTTAAGCGCCTTCAGAATTTTCTTCCTTTTAAGACCAGAATCTGTCTTGCTCAATCTCTTCTCCTTCCCCTATTGGACTATGCTGATGTCACCTTTCTCGACGCAACCGAAGAACTCTGGAACAAGCTGGAAAGGTTACAGAATCTTTGTATCCGGTTCATATTCGGTCTACGAAAGTACGATCACGTTTCGGAGTTCCGAAAGCAACTAAAATGGTTACCAATTCGGCGGCGTCGAGATGTTCACATTCTTTCCTTACTCTTTTCTGTTCTTCATAATCCCAAATCTCCTATATATCTTCGTGAGCGTTTTGATTTTCTTGTCCCCAGGGGTAAACCCTGTCGCACTTCATCTTCTCTACTACTTCGAACTCCGTCCCATAGTTCTTCTTACTATGACAATTCCTTTACTGTCTCTGCTGTGCGGTTGTGGAACTCTCTTCCTCATTCCATACGCGACAGCCCTTCTTTAAATATCTTCAAAAAACGAACGAGTGACTACTTTCTCTCTCAACAATAGCAGACATAATATGTATTTAAGTATAATATATATATATGATTATATATGTATGCAGGTATATGTATGTATGTAGGTATATGTAGGTATGTATGTTTATATATTCTTAATTATTTCTACTGTACTGTATGTGTATGTAGGTCTAAGATGTTTATACATGTATGTAAGTATTTATTATATAATGCCTTTGTCAGGAGTATACATTTCGTATACCCCTTCACTATAAAATTTGACATTTCTTGTACACAAGACTTTTGCCTCTCATTGGATTGCTATTCCTCTGTGCACTGTCCCGGGTTTGCTGGAAGAAAACTCAACATTGAGTTAAGCTCGCCTTTGTACATATTATTTCTTTTCGATGTTTAAATGCCTTTGTGTACAATAAAGTATAAATAAATAAATAAATAAAAGTGTAAATGTCTTTTTATAGGTTGTCTATATTTTTTATTGATAAGCTATTCATATGTAGTGGTTATATACTCTTTGAGATATTGTCTATGTCTCGAAAGTGGTTTTTTGTGGTTTTATGCGAGTGCACATTCAGTATTAATATTATTAACAATGCCGCGTCCTAGAAGATCTAATCTTTCCCAGCGGAGCCGTAATGCAATTAGGCAACGGAATATCGCGAGTCAATTATCTGATGAAGAACGAGAAATTGCACGAGAAGAACGCCACGTTAGTATGGAGCAAAGAAGGGCCTTAATTCGTGCTTCTCAAACACAAGAGCAAAGAGAGGTAGCCCGTGAAACGGCTAGGTTAGAAACGAGAAATCGTCGAGCTTATCGTACAGATGAACAGAGGAATAATCTTCGAAGTGCAAGAAGAAATGGTTCAAGTATTGATTTGAATCGAGCAGCGTTTCTATATGATTGCACCATCGACTACAGATCGCATCGTTTAGGTGGCATTGGTCCAATGGACGTTGTTTGCCAGCATTGTGGAGCATTGAGGTTTGCTGGAGAAACGCCTGGTTTGTGCTGCCTTAGTGGTAAAGTGAAATTGCCATAATTGGTCCCGCCACCAGAGCCATTGTGCTCCCTGCTTTATGGCGAAAAACTTTTATGTTTCTATCTGTTCAGTTTACTCATGGGTCATGTGTTGGGGATTGACTTCAATGAATAATCTTATTTTTGATTTCTTGAAATATTATATTAATATTGAGAAATTACAATATTTAACGTAAGAGAAAAATTATAGTATCAAAACGTTGACGAATGGCTGTGAAGAGTGAAGTTGTCTTCATTCCGGCGCGCTCCCCCACACGGGCCACACGCGCGATCTTCATCTCGGTCACATAGTTTCGCCACCCGACGATAGAGGGCGGTGATAGGCTCAAACATGCCGGCCGCCTTGGAAGTATCGGGATCCAGACTTCCAACGGACTCGATGAGGTGATAGTTACAGCTTGGCTATTGCATTGGTAGCGGGCATATCTTGGAGAATGATCTTCGAATAGTGCCGGTCGCGGTTCTGATCTCAGCAACGCGAGAGACACCGTCCTTTCCTGGGAACACAGTAATTACACGGCCCAGTTTCCAATTCAAGGGCGGAAGGTTATCATCCTTGACCAATACTAGACTGTCTTGAGCTATGGATACGTATTGAGTTCGGATACGTATTCCCTCGACCAACGTTGCCAGAAATGTTGCCTGAGCTGCTCCACCCGGTCATAGCGTCCCAGTCGTGCAGGCAGGGTCGTCGTCAGGTCTGCGCAGGCTGGTGCAGTCAGCGGACGGCCGATCAAGAAATGAGCTGGAGTCAGAGGAAGGTAATCATCGGGATCCGAAGAGAGAGGGGACAGTGGGCGGGAGTTAAGAACAGATTCTATTTGCGACAATACTGTCTCAAACTCCTCGCGTGTCAGCCTCGCATTACCCAGTACTCGCCGCAGGTGATACTTACAGGACTTGACTCCTGCCTCCCATAACCCACCAAAATGAGGACTGTAAGGCGGTATGAATGTTAAACGAATTTGATTTTTACTAGCAAAGTCAGAAATATCGCCTGAATTTTCGAATATTGTAGCTAATTCTTTTTCAGCACCTACAAAGTTTTTTCCGTTATCCGAGAATATCTGATATGGCTTGCCACGACGAGAAATAAAACGTTTTAAAGCTAAAATATAATCTTTGGTGCTTAAGCTGCCAACTAACTCTAAATGTACAGCTCGAGTAGTTAAACAAATAAATAAACAAATATATGACTTAATTAATTTAGCACCTCTGCCTTTGTGGTTCAATACAAGCAGGGGTCCCGCGTAGTCTACGCCACACTGCATGAAAGGAAAGCTTGACTCCAACCTTTCTGATGGTAAATTACCCATGATCGGGGTCAATGTCCTACCTTTCATGCGCGTACATATGACGCAGCTATGTACAATCTGCCTAGCTAAATTTCGGGCTCCTAGTATCCACCAGGTTTCACGCATAGAATATACTAGCAATTGAGGGCCTGCGTGAAGTAAACGTTGATGCTCATATTCACATAATAATCTAGTAAATCGATGTTTACTACTTAATAAAATCGGATGTTTTTTATTGTAACTAAAATCGGTCGAGTTGCATAACCTACCACCAACACGAATTATATTAGACTTATCTATAAATATATTTAAACCAGCTATTTTGTGAACTGATTTCTTGGGTTTAGATAACGACAAGTTGTTTTTAAGATTGTTGTATTCATCATTAAACGATTGTAATTGCACAAAATGTATCAATGCGTTTAATGAATTTTGTAGTTCGTCTGTAGATAACGAACCGGTTCTGCGGCTTTGTATGCCACCGCAAATAGGTGCCCGCGCGTTATCTATGAATCGCAACACATATGCACAGACTCTTTGTAAACGAATAAAGGACGAGAAGCGTTCCAAGTCAACTAGTGGTGGAATTTGATTAGATACTAAATTCACTGTGTGAGAAGGTTTGACCTCGGGCATGACCAACTAACTACGCCTGGTTCCCTTAAAAACGTTGGCCCGCACCACCAGCGGTTATTACTATCGTATTTTAATGAATCAAGAGTGGCACCTCTAGTTATGACGTCAGCAGGGTTATCTATGCCCTTGACATGTCGCCAAATTGTATCGTCTGTTAACTCATTGATTTGTACAACACGATTTTGTACAAATGTTTTGAGTAAGTGTGGGGACATACGTAGCCACCCCTGAACTATTGTTGAATCTGTCCAAAAATAAACTTTATCGAAAGTTAACCGTAGTGACTTTTTAATTTTATGGTATAACTTTGCACCTACTAGTGCACCGCACAGTTCAAGCCTAGGAACACTTACGGTTTTTATTGGTGCTAATTTGCTTTTTGCACACAATAAATGCACAGAGATAGGCATAGACTGATCACTGTTTTCGTAACACGAACGAATATAAGCACACGCCCCGTACGCGTTTTGAGACGCATCTGTGAATATGTGCAACTCTTTATAATGCGAGTTCGGATCGGTTACGTAACGAGGTATTTTAATATCACGTAAATATTGTAAACTATAAACGAATTTACGCCATTTATTTGCAATATCTACGGGAACTTCTTTGTCCCAATCTAGCTTATGAAGCCACAAATTTTGTAATAACGATTTTACAATAATTATGGCAGGAGCTAATAAACCTAATGGATCGTACACTTGTGAGATCACTGATAAAATTAAACGCTTTGTGATAACTGAGTCATTTTGTGTACATTGAGATGTAAAGTATAGTTCGTCACTTTCCGTCGACCAGCCTAACCCTAATGTTTTTGACAACTGACTTTCACCTATGTTCAAATCTTTAGTGCTCTCAGGGCAGACTTTATGACTGAATGTCCATTTATGTAGTGGGAAACAACCTTTACGTAATATTGCCGCGACTTTGTTACATACCTCAGTAAGGGAATCAAGGTCATCATGACCGGTAATCAAGTCGTCGACATAGAAATCTTCATTAATTGTTCTAGCGATCAAATCATCATTACATTCTTGAGCTAATTGTTTTAAACACCGCATACTTAAGAAAGGTGCTGACGCAGTGCCATAGGTCACGGTTTTTAACGAATATAGTTGCAAAAGTAAATCGCGATGTTGTCTCCACATTATCAATTGGAAATTACATTGATCTGTGTCAACTAAGATCTGTCGGTACATTTTTTCAATGTCGGCACACACAACGTATTTATACTGCCTAAATCTAAGCAAAATTGAAAAAATGTCATTTTGAAGAGGTGGTCCTATGTACTGTAAATCGTTTAAAGAAATGTTAGAAGACGTTTTGGCGCTTGCGTCAAATACAACGCGTAACTTAGTTGTAATACTATTTTCTCTATAAACGCCATGATGTGGTAAAATATAATGCGGTTTACGTAACATTTCTTCAATATTTGACACCGGAGACATATGTCCGAGTGCTTCGTACTCGCTCATAAATTCAGAATATAATTTCTTATACTGAGGGGCACGATCTAGCTTTTTCTCTAGGGATAAAAAACGATTTTTTGCATTGGTATACCATTCCCCTAACACGTGTGCAGATTCTTTAAAAGGAATGCGCACAGAGAACCTACCATTTTCATCACGTTGCGTAGTGTCCGTGAATAACTTCTCACAATAACGATCTTCGTTTGACAAAAGTGTAGGTAAGTCAGTAACTTCCTCTAACTCCCAAAACTTTTGCAGTTGACAGTCAATTTGAACTAGGTTACATTGAACTCTGTCTATTTTTAACGATTGTTTATAGCGAATTGGGCCTGATAATATCCACCCTATTTTCGAGTCGTATAGGGTGGGACCACAGCTGAGCTTTATTTTATTATTATTTAATAAGTCCCAAAATATATCCGCGCCTATAAGTACGTCTATATCGGACGGGACGCTAAACGTAGGATCTGCAAGCTTTATATAGTTAGGTATACATATAGACTCGCGGCTAATATCTATCGAGGGTAACTTCGATGTAATCTTTGGTAAGACTAAACACCGGATTTCAATATTGAAATCATTAAGCTTTGAACGAATAGTTATCTTGCAGGTGTGAGAACATTTTGAAATACTTTGTCCTACACCAGATATATGAGCAGTGGACTGTGTTATCGGTAGTTGTAAACGATTACATAATGATTCAGTAACAAAACAACTTTGACTACCATTGTCTAAAAGTGCCTTTACTGTATGATATTTATTGTTTAAATCAGGGACATCAATAAGTGCCGTCGATAATAAAACGGGTTGTACCGCGGTATTACACATGAGTACGTTCCGTGCGGGATGTACTTGCGCGTCAGCTGAGCTGCTTACGATGTTTGACCTTGGGTGCGAACATAACGTGGACGCGACCATACTAATACTTTCACTAGCGGGAGTATTATTATGAAGTAATGTATTATGTTTTTCTTTACATAACTTACAAGGGCTAAACGTACATTCGTCTAACGAGTGATAAAAACGAATACAATTTTTACAAATCTTTTTGTCACGTACAATTGCGTACCTTTCTTGTACAGACATATTTAAAAATTTAGCTCACGTAAATAGGTAGTGACTTTCACCGCAGAACACACACACGCGGAGTTGTTTGTTATTATCAGAGTCTTGTTTACTCTGTGTGGAAACGTAAGAATGCGTGTGGGGTAGCGAGTTCGATTTCGAGTTAGAATGTTTTTTATTATGATTAGAATTCACCTTATTTGACTCATTTCTATTTTGTTTGGGTACCGAAACAACTTTACTATTCTTTGAACTCAACATTTCTAACATGTCAGCTCGATTTCTTAGAAAGTCAAGTAAATCGTCTAATTTTATTTTTCTTTTCTTTTTAGAGTTACTTTGCGTTGTTACAAGTGTACCACTATGAAGTTCCCACTCGCGTTCTGTAGATGGGTCAAGCTTTGAGATAACTAAATAAACGATTAACGTGTCCCATGTATCGGTTGACTCATCTAGGGATTTAAGAGCACGTAAATTACGCAAAGTAGAATCTATCAACTTTCTGATATGCGCGTAGGATTCATTTTGAAGAGCCGGAATGGTATACAAGGATTTTACGTGATTTTTAACTAATAATCTATAATTATGAAAACGTCTTTCAAGTAAATCCCATGCATGAGCGTAATTAGGGCCGGTGAACTCTAATGCGTTTATTACTTGTGAAGCTGCACCGGTAAGGGACGATTTCAAGTAGTGGAACTTTTGTATCTCGTTTAGATCGTTACGGTTGTGGATCATAGTCACGTACGAGTTCCTATATTCTAACCACTGATTGTATGAACCGTCAAATACAGGTAATTTTATTTCTGGCAGCTTAATGGACGCAAGATTCGGAGATTTGTCTACTACATTACTGTTACTTTTATGCTCACTTAGCTCACTATTATTAGCATTTACCAAACACTTGGCGGCAGCCATTACAGAAAAATATTTCTCTTCAAACAATTCCCGATATTCTAATTGTGACATGAGATCAGAGTCTTCTACCAATTCTTCGATTTTGCTTTGAATATCGTTGAAGTTTTGGTATAAAACGGAACTGGACTGAATACGTAATTCAATTTCGGTTTTTATATTGAGGTTAAATTCTAATATTTCGTATTTAGCTACACTTTTTTCAAATAACGTAAGTCGACCTTTGAGCGTGCCTCGCTGCTTTTTTAAGTTAACGAGGTGCTCCTTAGATGCTGTGCCTACTACTAACCGGGGAGATTTTGGCCTATCAGGCATAACAACGGATTCCTGATAGCCAGCAGCTGGCTGGAAACTATCGTCGTCACTCATTTTAGCAGATTATACAAGCCAAGAGTACTTACAGTTTCCTGGTCAGCACCGGTCCTGACAATGCGCAGCACGTGGCAACGATCGACAGAACGGAGGCGCCCGCCACTGATCCTGTTCTTGTTGCTCCTTTTTCGGTAATTTTCTCGATATCTTCGAACAACGCCCACGTGGCCGCTGGTAGGTACTTGCTATTCGGCTCAGAAAAGGACCATTATGTTCAGTTTACTCATGGGTCATGTGTTGGGGATTGACTTCAATGAATAATCTTATTTTTGATTTCTTGAAATATTATATTAATATTGAGAAATTACAATATTTAACGTAAGAGAAAAATTATAGTATCAAAACGTTGACGAATGGCTGTGAAGAGTGAAGTTGTCTTCATTCCGGCGCGCTCCCTCACACGGGCCACACGCGCGATCTTCATCTCGGTCACATAGTTTCGCCACCCGACGATAGAGGGCGGTGATAGGCTCAAACACTATCTATATTAATATTATTTTGTATCATTGTATTACGTTCATCAAAGCCTCAATTAGTTCAGCTAAAAGGTAACACGACATTCATTGACTGTTAGGCGGTACGAAGTTCGCCGGGTCAGCTAGTTTGTAGATAAGCTTAGGTAATAATTAATGTCAGTATTGCTTTACAATTTTATTATTTGTACATATCTATTAAGTTTTGTTTTTTTTTTATTTGCTGAAATCACTAAAATGGTAGTTGAGATAATTATTGTAAATGTAGTGAAGTTATCGCTTAAATTATATAGTTTTAATTGTAGTTATATCGTCTCCAGTTAATAGCTAAAGTGCAAAGGAACTAGTGAGAAGGAACAGTTTCAGTAGTTCCAGTAAAAATTAAATCGAAATTAAACGGAACTAATGAGAAGAAAAAGTTTCACTAGTTCCACCGGGACTACTTCCACTGGAACTAGTGAGAACGATCCAATTTATTTATCTATTCAAATAGCCTCAGGTAAAAAAAAGGTCGCACATGCACCTTAAGTAACGGCGCGTGAAATAGATACAACTATCGTATTCCCTTAATGCAAAATTAGAAACAACATTTATTTATCCATATATAGTAAAGTGTAAAAAAAGGTTTCAAAGAGTGACCCGGAGTGTCCTTCTTGCAAAATGTGCAATAGTTAGGTTCCATGTTTTAATATAAATATTTAAGCTTGTTAAATAATTAACCATATTTTAGGTTGACTGTACTATATTAAAAAAACCGGTGGAGTCGGGAACATAAATAATTATCATTTTTAATAATAAGTTTTCGGGTTGAAACGGGAACGGGTGGAAACGACACTAACCCGAGTGTACTGAATAAATAACAATAAATAATAATATATCTCTAGGTCCTTTATTTTATTTCGAGAAATCAATTAGTCACCAAGTTACTTAAAAGTTTGTTATTAAACCTTATTTGCTAGCCGGTCCACCTGCTGAGTAATTGACGAGGTTTCGGTGCAGTCTCTTGGGGATTTTAACATCGTATTAGACGTGTTGGTTCTCTGTGGTGTAGAATAGGGCTATCATATGTCTTCCCGGGGATAAATAGGGGAATAAGGAATAGGGCAGTTCTCCATCTGACAGTAAATACCTATCTTATTAACAGTAAGTGAATACTGTCAAACCATATCATCATTTACACCATTTTACACAGTCCATCTAGTGCGATATCTTCACTAATCAGCAATACCTAATTACTTTTAACATAACATGGATAAATCATTTAAATACCAAACAAATAGTTCCATCCATACACCCATCAGCTAATTATGACAGCCGTCACATTACAGTAACGATACTCAACCACTCAAAATTAAGCAAAATTCAAACAAAAACCAAACTGCCAAGTATCCCACGTATACCGTAGCTAGTTCCGTTTACACGAGAGCCACTACGGTTTACAATGCTCATGACAGCCCAACTACCGTAAGCGTAGTCACGTGGTCCCGAAACGATTCTCGTATACGTATATGACTTTCGTTTAAAAACTCACAGTAGACCTACGTTCGGACATGTAATGCGTACGGATAAAAGTAATGTCATAAAAAAGGTATTGACTATCGAAGGCGCTGCACGGGGAGAGGAAGACGTAAGAGGAGTTGAGATGACTGCAACCAGAGATTGATGGAAAAAGTGCACATGTTGCGCTGGGTCGGGGAGGCACTCGTCAGTTTCCCTAGCTCGCCAGTTTCTGTAACTGGTCAGTTTCATAATTCGTCAATTTTAAGTAATTCGTGAACTAGTCAGTTTCCTTACTTGTCAGTTTTCTTAATTCGTCATTTTACATAACTCGTCAGTCTATACTTTTGACAGGGTACAGTCATGTTCAACTAAAACATCGTTCCTCGTTCGTGGTTCACCATATCAACAAAATAAAAGAATGAGGTAGCACACTTTAAAATCTTCTAATATATAAAATTCTCGTGTCACAGTTTTTGTTGCCATACTCCTCCGAAACGGCTTGACTGATTTTGATGAAATTTTGTGAGCATATTGAGTAGGTCTGAGAATCGGCCAACATCTATTTTTCATCCCCCTAAATGTTAGGGGTAAGTCCACCCCTAAATTTTTTTTTTTTTTTTTTAGACAAAATTTTTAATTTCTATTTTTTTATGATACAACATACAAAAATACATACAATCCTCAATTTTCACCCTTCTACGATCAACCCTTATTTTTGAATAGCCATTTTAGTAATTTTAATCATTTTTTCTTTCCGGTAGAAAAATGATCAATCGTCATTTAATTATTATCTATTTTTCATCCCCCTAAATGGTGCAGCGGGAACGGGATCTGACGCCACGAGGGTAGGAAAAAATTGGCGCTACGAAGGTCGCCGGGACAGCTAGTATATTACTGAATTAAAAATTACGCCTCTTAAAATGTTTTTAAAATCCAGGATTATCACCTGGACAGGTAGGATGCGCAGTAATGAACGCAACCACTACCGCCAGCCAGATAGCCCAGACTCTAACCGAAAGAGCAAGAAGGACGGCATATCACAAAATCAGCTGACCTAAAATTCTCACTTTCAAAACGTTGCTAGCTCCTATACCTACTAGAAGGAGACACTGGAATGCCAAAACACGACAAAATACGAGTAGTAAAAATTAATCATCACTACATATTATAAAACAAAGTCACTGTCGCTGTCTGTCTGTCCCTATGTATGCTTAAATCTTCAAAAGTACGCAACGGATTTTGAAGCGTTTTTTTTTAGTAGATAGAGTGATTCAAGAAGAAGGTTTATATGTATAATACATGCAATCATATTGTAGAGCAACACTGCTAAATTTAGAGGTTTCTAATGTCATGTCGTAAAAAAGCACATTTTTTTGCGCTTACATTGCAAACGCTGGCTGAACCCCAAGAGATAAATCAAAATGATGTACTATAGTATTGTACACCTCAAAAAGGCCTACATAAAAGTCCGCGATAGCATATTTATGTCTATCTATTATGGGTAGCCCACAGTAACCATTTTTATCTTTTACAAATAATAATTTTTTTATGTGTCATTTTGGAAGCTATTTTTAACAATATATTGTTATTCCTTATCCAATTAAATACTTTAGATACGTTGTACATTTAATGTAGATCAAAATTGCCATTCACACTATATAATTATAATGCATACTTTGGAAGCTATCGCAATATACAATTAACGCACGGCAAAATAAATTCAAGCAGAAATCCCGATTGACATTAGAAACCTCTAAATTTAGCAGTGTTTTTCTACAATATTATGCATGTATTATACATATAAACCTTCTTCTTGAATCACTCTATCTATTAAAAAAAACCGCTTCAAAATCCGTTGCGTAATTTTGAAGATTTCAGCATACATAGGGACACACAGACAGCGACAGCGACTTATGATGAAGTGATCCAGCAGTGGTCTGCAATAGGCTCGCTGTCTGTTCGTCCTTCAAAAGTACGCAACGGATTTTGAAGCGGTTTTTTTAATAGATAGACTGATTTAAGAAGAAAGTTTATATGTATAATACATGCATAATATTGTAGAGGAACACTGCTAAATTTAAAGGATTCAAATGTCATGTCGTAAATAAGCACATTTTTTGCGCTTTTCTTGCGCTTACATTGCAAACGCTGGCTACACCTCACGAGATAAATAAAAATAATGTACTACAGTATTATGCAACTTAAAAAGGTCAATATAAAAGTCCGCAATGGTATATGTCTATCACTTACGGATAACCCATAATAACCATTTTTATCCTTTACATTTTACAGAAAAAAAATGGCTTATTTACGAAGTGATTTTAAGCAATACAGCATTAATCCTTATCCAATTAAGTAGGTAGGTACCTTAAATACATCGTCCATTTAGTATATAGATCAATATGGCCCTTTATAGCATGTTATTTAAAAGAATATTTCCGAAGATATTGCAGATTTAAAATGCAGGGACAATGTCGAGTGGCGCGGCAGCGGTACCTACTACCGGCCGGCCGGCAGCGCGTACCTATAAATAGCGCGTCGCAGGCCGCGCTCCCGCCTATAGCATTTTATGATTAGCAGCGAACGGACGTGTTTCTCGGTCGGAGCTCTGTAGCAAGGAAAATAATAAAATAATAAAAAAACGTGCCTTTCGACGCGACAACTTAATCCGTACTTATAAGTACGTTACGATAAATAAAATATTAATATTAGAAATTGTATAATAGTATATTTAAATATTAAAGTGATTTATTTAAAAAAAAAATTAAACCCCACCTAAAATAATTAGTACCTACTTATTGGGTTCAGTAGGTTAGATAATATTAGCTTAAACAGGCTTAAACCATATTTTTTGGTATTTCTTCTCTTAAAATTTTGGTTTGAATTTAGATTTAAGGCAATTTAATATTAGGGCAAGCATTTTTAACTATCGAAAGTTACTTATAACTGAATAGAATAGGGATTTTTGTTGTTGTTTTGTTAATATAATTATTGATTACCTGTTTTAAGGCGTAAGTACAATATTTTTAACAGCAGCACATTATAATAATTTGTGCAATTTGTTTAAAATAATTAAGTACCCACTTATTAGGTTAAATAGGTTAGATAAAATAGCTTAAATCATATTATTGGTATTTCTTCTCTTAAGATTTTGGTTTGAATTTAGAATTTAGGCAATTTTGTCTTAGGGCAAGCATTTTTAACTATCGAAAGTTACTTAAACTGAATAGAATAGGGATTTCATTATTTTTGTTGATAATAATATAATTATTATTGATTACTTACCTGTTTTTAGTCAAAATAATAGTAAGTCAAATATTTTTAACAGCAGCACTTATTAATAATTTGTGCAATTCTTCTCTTAAGATTTTGGTTTGAATTTAGAATTAAGGCAATTTTGTATTAGGGCAAGCATTTTTAACTATCGAAAGTTACTTAAACTGAATAGAATAGGGATTTCATTATTTTTGTTGATAATAATATAATTATTGATTACTTACCTGTTTTTAGTCGAAATAATAGTAAGTCAAATTTTTTTAACAGCAGCACTTATTAATAATTTGTGCAATTTGTACATAATCATACCTACGTATAAATGCTTTTAAGGTGTATTTCTCAGTATTAAATTTTGTACAGAAATTATAATCATGCCTGGGAGACGTCGTCGTTCGAACATAGGTCGTAGAACAGTGAATGCGGGAAGAGCACGTTCAGCAAGAGCTGAGGAATCATCAACGGAGCATGAGGTTCGCCTCAGCCAGCTTCGGGATCGATATAGAGCTGAGAGAGAAAGACAATCCTCAATAGAGCGCGAGGCGCACCGCAGTCAGGATAGGGATAGACACAGAGTTCAGAGAGCCAGAGAATCTTCAGCAGAGCGCGAGGCGTACCGCAGTCAGGATAGGGATAGACACAGAGTTCAGAGAGCCAGAGAATCTTCAGCAGAGCGCGAGGCGTACCGCAGTCAGGATAGGGATAGACACAGAGTTCAGAGAGCCGGAGAATCTTCAGTAGAGCGTGAGGCTCATCTCAGCCAAAATAGGGATAGACATCAAGTACAGAGAGCCGGAGAATCGTACGTAGAGCGTGAGACTCGCGTCAACCAGGATAATAATAGACATCGAATAGAGAGAGCGAGAGAATCGTCCGCACAGACACATAATTTTATAATAAAATTGAAAAACATATTTATACAAATTTAAAAACAAACAAGGTTACTTCCACCAAAAAACAACGTTATAGGTAGGTATAATATCATGCTAAGGATTTCACACGCATATGATGTCATAAATCTTCCTGGTAGTACCACCTCTTCTATCCACAAACTTTATTTTTTACGCTTATTTCTACGAACTAAGTTAATACGTGCCAGATTAGATACACAATTAAACATGCCGTTTTGACTATCTTCGAAAATATCATTAACTAAAAAATCAGACACAATATTTGCAATGCGTTTATCAACTGCTATGGACCTTTCTGGACGTTGTGATGAAGTCCGGATCGACCAGCAGATCAAAAAAAAAAAATACCTGGCGGTGGACTATCATTGGCGAAGCGAAAGCCATAGGATAAACCTGGACCTGGACCGCTCAAGACCGTACGGGATGGAAACTCACTGTGGACGCCCTCTGCCCCAGCTAGGGGCCAAAGGACCTTAAGCCAAGTCAAGAAGTCAAGTATGGACCTTTCTTTGCGATTTTTATCTGGCAAATAAATACATTTTTGTCTGATTCTGAAATCAACATGAAGTGCCTCTCTTCTCAATATCCATATAAAATGGTATAAATTAATATGTCTGGAAGATAAACGTATACGTAATCTATTCAAGATTCAGAAAAAAAAAAAACTTTTTTAATCCACTGCTTCTGGAAATATTTATTAAATGTATTGATTTCCTCACTGACAGGACTTTTTGCCATTGCATAACCATATCCTTCTTTTAGGTATTTTTTTGGTAAGCGAGCAATTCCAATACATCTCGCCACATGCCTTTTTTTAACTCTTGTTTTTATTTGTAAGGCCTTCGCCTTTTTCCATAATGCATGGTTGAAGTGATAATAACATCCCTTAAAAACTATATCAGGAAATATATCTTTAAAGGCATTCATTGCCGCAATTTCAAAATCCAATATAATTTTTTTAGGATTCCAGGTAGGAATTTGAGACTTAATTATGCTTAACAAAATTTAATATGTATTATGTCTTTTATCGGGAAGAAGTGCGAAAAATAATGGAGTTATGATATGGTTAATTTCATCATAGCCATGAATGGTATATAACTGTTTGAAGGCTTTTGGGCAACTTCTGAAAGTGCCATCAGCGAAGAAATGTTTGAAATTACTCATTTTTGTTGTCACATCACGAATACAAAATACAATGATTCTGAAATCTCCATCTTCATATTCACAGAGATATAAATGTTGGTACTTCATTGGTATTTCAACGTTCGTAGCATTTGAGAAACGCATTTTTGAGGTACCAACTACTTTGTTTCGCCCATTGTAAAGGTCACTTTTCACACTGCTGAACTTAGGTATATCGCCAACGAAAAGATGTCCATCATTTTTTAATTCACGTACCATATTGTCGTATTGTTTAGGGATGGATTCGAAATTGCAACTACTCTTTCTTTTGAGCTCATCCAATTTTTTCAAATATATAGTTTTCGCAAAATCACGTCTGCAATAGTGTTCCTGTGCCCTTTGCATTACTATTTCATTACGCGTATTTAAAGTGATATTACCTCTGCACCCTTTTGTTAGGCTACATTTCCAAAATGAGTTTTCATTTACATATATTTTTTTACGGCTGTAACGTCTACCATCGTACAACATAGAAACACCTCCTCTTCTTGAACTAATGAATCCAATTTTAGATGTATTTGGGTATACATTTGAAGTAGACATATTGATGTCTTCGGAAACGACTGATTACTGGTGTTAAATCATACACCTCAAGTGACAAATAAAATAATAGATGTCAGCTAGGTACATCAGTAAGAAAAAAAAAATATATTCCAAACATTTTAAGTCTGAAAATAGTTTGAATTCTGTTAACAGTTTTGGTTGAGTAATAAGAAAGTTTTTAGTTTTTCGGCAACTGGTTGCGAAATTGCAAAGGTAAAATATTATAGGTGTGTATCAAGAATCAACTTTCGTCTTTGGCAACTAGTTGAGTAACAAGAATATCCAATACTTTTTCGTAACTGGTTGCCAAACACAGTTGCCATGGTGGCCGGAGGGGTCACCGCTACACCTGGTACATAAAATGGGTAACGGCTGGCACCCTTGTAGGGTGCGACAGAGCGTGGGGACCCTTGACATTCTTCTCTTGGAAATACTCACCTACCACATGCTTAATTCACGAACTATTTACCAGACAATTACCCCATTAGGCATATCCACGACTTTGCCCAGTATATTGCTGGTTGTAAAAAAAATCCGCCCTCGATTTGATGAAGGCTTGCAACTAGAATCCTGTTAACGAGGCTGATGTCCCCAAAACTGCCATTACCATCCCAATAGGTCTGTATGAATTCCCCTACATTAATTTTGCCCTACGGGATGCTGGGCAAACTTTTCAGAGGTTTGTGGATGAGATGACCAGAACCTAGAAATTTGGTACTGTTACCTTGATGATTTTTTTGTCTAATCTATAAATGAGCAGGAACACGAAACATACCTTCACCAGCTTTTCAGCCGTATGAAGGAATATGGTGACACCTCAAAATGTGTTTTGGGGCAAGCGAAGTCACATTTTTCGGCTACAGAATATCTGCAGCTGCCCAACGCCGCGGCTATTCAGGCCCCTTTGAATGCTCTCTTCACTGAGTCAGTTTAGGCTTCTCATCCCGTCGACATTACCGGCGAGGCCTTTACGACCTTCAAACAGTTCAAGACAAGCCTGTCTAATGCTGCACTACTAGCTCACCCAGGTTATCAGGCCGAGCTTGCTCTGGTAACAGACGCATCCGACCTGGCGATGGGAGCAGTGTTGCAGCAATAAGTAGAAGACAGAGCGTGGGGACCCTTGACATTCTTCTCTTGGAAATACTCACCGTACGATCGCGAGTTCTCGCTATATACGAAAGTATAAAATACTTTCGCCACATGCTAGAAACAAGACACTTCGTGGCTTATACAGGGTGTATTTTGGAAATGGATCAGTAAGGGCAAGTACCTTAACCGTTGTAGTTACAGCAAAATGCTGCTAGGAGACGTTTCCTAACTTTTTGAGATATTTGGATTGCATTCACAAATGAAAATATAGGACAGTCAGCAAGAATAATGCAAAAATCCAAAAAAATGACTTAATGCGCCAATCGAACCTATTTTATGTGGGGATCAAAAAAACCCATAGGACCATTTTAGCTTTGAGTACTAAAAAAGACAGAAATCCCCAAAAACGTTTCCCATACCTTTCAGAAAGAGAATTCAATTTCTACAATGGTCAAACATTTTGTTTTGGGTAGGAAGGGGGTAGGATTGGCTGAAAAGTAAATAAAAATAAATTTTACGTACAAATTTCAAATTTGATGCAAATATCTTTGCTATCCTTAGTCTGAGCTGAGAAAATTCATGTTCGTTATTATTTAAGAATTTTTGTCAAAATGTCTTCTAATCGTGAAAAATTGGACTTAACAGAAGCTTATTTTGTGAAAAATCGAAATGCGGGAGCTTCATTAGTATTATTGGCACATGTATAATAGGTAAGTTAGGTAATTATTGCGATACCACACTAATTAGCTCCCGCGTTTCGATAGTTGACTTATATGCTTCTATTAAGTCTTATTTTTCACGATTAGAAGACATTTTACTAGAAATTCTTAAATAATATCTAACAATATTTTTCTCAACTCGTACTGAGAAGGACCTATCTATATTCGCATCAGATTCATTTACTTTTCAGTCAAACCTACCTCCTTTTTACGCAAAATAAAATGTTCCATCACTGTAGGAATTTCATTCTCTCACCAAAATGTTCACAACCCTGTTCCTATAAGATATATAGTACTCGCTCAGGAAGACGTCAGAAGGACGCGCTCAGGCCGCCAAGTACGATTTCCTGATTTATATCGCCCGAAGGGACGGTCTCTCTTTGATGTAGCGTACCTGCTCATCATATTTTTATTCATACATACTGTTACGGCAGACGGCGTTACCCGATTGGAAGTAAACATTTTTGTATGTGAGACCGCGTTATTTATACACCCCAACAGCCAAATCTTGAACACGACACTCACAGCGCGACTGTACAGCACGATGCACTAGGAGGTCCTTGCACTTTCAGTCATAAACTTGACACTCACACCGTGACTGCACCGCACGTTGCTATTACAGTCCACTGCACTTTCCTTTCTCTTAATTGAACTTCACTCTTTTTTACTTTTCTTCTTCTTCTTCTTCTGTTCACTTTGCACGCTTAAACTTAACTGTCCTTTCACCGTTCGCACCTCACTGTACCCCGCAAGTGGCACGTGGAAACTAGTCCGTGGCGATTTCCCCCTTCTAGTGGAAATCAATTTAAACTAGATTTTTTGTGCATGCGTAGTGTGACTAGGTTAGGTGGTTAAGTCGTGACATATGCTAAATTTTTGTGCCAGCTTGACGGCAATAGGCTCGCACCAAATTATGTGTGACCAAAAATCATAGTTGGTGAAATCTGGGTTTTAATACGCCGTCTACCTCTTTGGGGATTTACAGGCTAAAAGAAACTAAATAAACGCAATACTGATCAGAAATAAACTGTTTTATATAGTAGTATTTTCTTTAGTTTATTGTATCTCTGTGATATCATAACTCAAAAGTTTTAAGTAAATATATATATATTTCAAAGTTTCAGGTCTATAAAGCGGTTTGACCAATAATTTGGCTTGTACCATTTTTAACCCCCAACGCAAAAACGACGGGGTGTTATAAGTTTGACGTGTCTGTGTGTGTGTATGTGTGTGTGTGTGTGTGTGTGTGTGTGTGTGTGTGTGTGTGTGTGTGTGTGTGTGTCTGTGGCATCGTAGCACCCAAACGGATGAACCGATTTGGATTTAGTTTTTTTTGTTTGAAAGGTATATTAGTCGGGAGTGTTCTTAGCTATGTTTGAAAAAAATCGGGCCAAGATGGCCGCCGCCACAACATGTCGGAATACATATTTCTTCATAACACACTCAATATGGGTATCAAATGAAAGAGCTTGACTAGTAGATCTATTTAAAAAATATAAAATAAAAATTAAATTAAAAATTTAAAAAACCTCTGTCACAAAAAACGCTTCCAAAAAGTTGAAAATTAATGAATAAATTTTGATTCAACGGTTGCCATGCCGGGGGACCTTGAATTGTTCCGATAGTGTAACGGAGTGCCTAACCAGTTAGGGTCCCCCGACATGGCAACCGTTGAATCAAAATTTATTCATTAATTTTCAACATTTTGGAAGTGTTTTTTGTGACGTTTTTTAAATTTTGATACTTTTACATAGATTTTGATTTTTTGCCACTGATAATACCTAGTTGTAGTTATTCAGTTTTCTATCGATATTATTGTATATTTAGTTCAGCTATGATGCATTTTAGGTTCACTTTAATTTAGTTTCTACAGTTGTTTTAGTTGGTTTTCAATAAATTCTTCCTATGTAAGCTCAACATAGACGGAGATAAATGTGAAATGGACGAAGTTATTATGACGAATAACTATCAAAAATATATTCTGAAGGACGGTAAGTACTGTGGACGTTTGTCGGGCATACCACCGCCCTGGAGAATCATTTAGACACATTTTATTTCCCGTTGTTTTCGTCCTAGAGTATTTGCACAGGCCTAAGTCACAATCTAGAACATTACACATTAGTAATTTACCTTGAAATACGATCTTGTGATTTCGAGGGTGCCATACTACAGGTATGTGCCTCTAGTTACATGGTTGCATAAATATGGACAGATTCACGTGTCATTAGAAAAAAGAGATTTCAATAACTGGGAAGTGCTCAAGCAACTGAAAAACAACAGGAATACTTCGCAGGTAGGATGGTAGGGTAGGCTCACTGGCTCGTTCAGGACGTGGATCCCTTTCGCTAGCTCTTGGGACGTTGCCTCATTAATTCGATGGAATGAGAATAGCGAGAGGGTTCCCCGTCATACTGGATTATAATCCAGCAGGGTTTAACAAATAGGGCACGAGTGTGGTGATACTTCCAAAAAAAGTGATAAGGCCCTTGTTGAAAACTTGTCGTGTCGACTGGTGAGCGTATATTACGAACGTATGACATTGCCAACGTCAACGGGTGGCACCCGTTGATGTTGGTAATGTCAGGAATCCATACTAATATTATAAATGCGAAAGTAACTCTGTCTGTCTGTCTGTCTGTATGTTACGCTTTCACGCCTAAACCACTGAACCAATTTCGATGAAATTTGGTATAAGGATAGGTTAGACGTTGAGAAAGGACATAGGCTATGTTTTGTCACGATAACCGACATCCACGCGGGCGGAGCCGCGGGCAAAAGCTAGTAAAATATATTTAATAGGTATAACTCAAAGTTAATTGATGTCACTAGGAATCTCATTATAAGAATATTTCACTTTAGCAGTTCAGTATTTATTTGATCATTTTTCAAGAATAAAAATAAAAATCTCTAAGTAATACCTAAATATATCTACTGCTATGTATGAATTACAAATGAAAAATTAGTTTTATTTTAATTGTTTATTATGGTATGTATAGTCCCTGTTTATTGTTTAAAAATAAATATATTTTCCCCACAATTTAAAAGTATCAAGATAGTTTAATCAAATTTCCCCAGTATTGCACTTTACAATTTTCTAATTTGTTATTTGCCATGCGATTTTGGTACACCTATAGTAGTGTATTACTTCCTTTATAAACTAAATATCTGACTAAAAGTCAAAAGTGGTTCAATATAACTAATTATTATTTGACATGATGCCCACAGCTACATTCTATCATCGCACAGGGAATTCATCCCCACATATCGCATTCGAAAATGGTGCGCACTGTGCGGTATGAAAGGAACTTCATCCCGCGCACGCTCAAGTTGTGGAATGAGCTCTCTGTCGTGGTTTCCCAAGCGACTACAATATGGGGTTCTTCAAGAGGGGCATTAGAAGGTTTCTTCAGGGTAGGCAGCACGAATGTAAAGCCCCTGGTGTTGCATACGTCCATAGACCACTTTCCATCAGGTGTGCCGTGGGCTAGTCTGCCACTAAGTGGTAAAAAAAAAACACTCACCTACCTATTCGGAAATACCTATAACGAGTATAACAATCATTCGTAATCACCCATTTGACCAAGACCGGTAGACCAAGACCATAGACACTAGCTTGTTGTTCGAACGAACGCTTGACAATGGGACACTTGACGTCGGGGTGCCACAGCTATTGCGATTTTTGAAGTAGAAACGCTTGCCATTTGTCTAGAGGTGCAGATTCCGGCTAATCTCTGTCGACATGCAGCTCGAGCGGTGCTAGATTGTGTTTTTCATGAAGGAGCCCGTGTGCGCCGCCACCGTTCCAGCCCCATGAGTCATCGAATCGACAAAGGTTAAGGTAAACAATTATTGTAATAAATAAATATGACACATAACTAATATTTTATTCCACAATCCCTTACAAGCCTCCCTTTTATACGGCGTCGCCGAAACGACGAAGGTTAGTAATGTAATATCTTATTCTTTAGACATAAATGAGTTAGCATTTAAGAGGTATGAATCGCAGATATTTCTGGATGCAAAACTTTCAAGTATCGTGGGGTCCAAGTGTTCGTTGATGATCGCGGCACAGCGCAAATCCGACATGATATGCGCCAACGGTGAGTTGAGCTGGTGGACGATGAAGGGTTGTTCTGGGATGTCTTGCTGAGCCGTCTGTTGTGCTGGTGCGTGCCCTAACGCAGCGCGCAGTAGAATCACCTGAGAGCGTAGCGGTCGTGGTATGATGCTGTAGTACTGTTTCTGGTTGAGGCGAGTCAGCGCACATTCTATAAGCGAGCGTGCGTACTGCGCTGAGTGTGACACGCGCCCGAGAAGAGTGCGTACGCATACATCTAACTTCTCAGACCACGTGGTCGAGTTTTGTAACGCATTTTCCAATGCTGTACAATCCCCTCCAGTCATCAATGAGTACATGTGCCGCAACACACCGTCTTGTAGTTGCTCCTCGTCCTTAAACTCTGACAGTTCGTCGTCAAGCTCGTTTACAAACTCCTCTGGTGCACATCCGACACAGAATACTTTGCCGGTTAATCCTGAAAATGTAATTAAACTTTGTTATGACTGTTGATTCAGTGAAGTTAGTGTGATCTTCTGTCGAATCGACGGCGCTTCAACTCTCAGTTTCTATGTTCTCAGTATGCCGCCACCTGGATTTCATTCTCTGAGGTGCTCATAAGTTCCTCCGCTGTACAAGTGAATGGGCATGCAGCACACGCTAGCAGGCGGGACATGGTTTTTTTATATATTTTTTTATACAAGACACGTCAATTTGACTTCACCTCGCCTTATGTTAAGCTAAAAGCAAAGTCACGGAAAGACGGTCACCATCGTAAACATGTACAGTCAACTACAAAAGTACCTTAACAAATTCTAATTTATTGAACACTGTGGCCCCTAAACCTTACATAAAATTGTGAAAAAAATACATTGAATATGTAAATTAAGTTTGTCTTCTGAGAATCATAACACTACATTTACTATAAACAAATGCATTCGATTATGAGAAAGATTTGTAAAATATTTTAGTGTTAATCAACTTATGGCGTTAACTGTACCATGTTAACAGTGGCGGCACTCAGCTTGACGGCCTCATTAGATGCTTTTTCACGCCCCGCTTAAAGGACCCGGGACTGTAGGAAGAAGGAAACATGTGAGCTGGCAGGGAGTTCCAGTTCTTAGTGGTGCGGCATTGAAATGAGTCACCGAAACGCTTGGTTCTAGCAGGTATACTCTGCACCGTATATGGATGCCATCTTAGCCCTTCACGTTTCGTTCTGTGAAGGAAAGGAGGGGGTGGGAATAATTGGAAGAGCTCGTCAGAACATTCACCATGGTAGAGACGGTAGAATACTGCCAAAGACGCAACATCTCTACGCATCTGCAAAGGCTCGAGGGTGTTCGTGTCCTCAGGATTTCCAATAATGCGGACCGCACGTCGCTGCAACCTGTCGAGAGCATCTAGTAAGTACTTTGCGGAGCCGTCCCAGAGATGTGAACAGTATTCCACGCAGATGATTTTGGGTGAAAAAACGTCTCACTCTGTTCAGGACTCCGAGTTTACGCGAGGCTGATTTGATGATGCTCTTGATATAGTTTTTGTTATTCAGTTTGCAGCGAACATCCATACCGAGGATATTGAGGTGATCCTGCAGTGGCAGTGGTGTGCTCTGAAGAGTGGGAAGGGGAAGGAAAGGAGATACCTTTACTGTACACGCACATGCCTGGGTCTTCTTGGCATTGAACTCGATCAGGTTCCTAGCGACCCATTGAGAAATGTGGTCCTGGATCCGGTCCAGCTCAGTGACAAGAAGCTGCCTTTTTTCAGCGATATCAGACTGTTTGGCCGCAGGATGTGTGTAATAACTCCCGTGTAAGGTGCTGTCGTCTGCATAGCAATGAATGCTACCGTTAGAGAGCATGTCATTGATATGCAGAAGAAAGAGAGTGGAAGATAAGACGGAACCCTGCAGCACGCCAGCATTTACCTGCAAGAACTCCGAAGCTCGTCCATCACAAAGGACGCGAATACGGCGCCTCTGCAGGAAGCTTGCAACCCAGTTTGGGAGGCAGGCCAAAGGCTGGTAGCTTGGAGCGATATGTGCCATACCCTATCGAAAGCTTTGGCGATGTCAAGACTAATTGCCAGTGACTCGCCCAGCTTTTGCATGGCCACCTCCACCTAGTGAACACATCATTAACACACAGCTCCTCTAGTGCGCCACCTAGAGGAGCTGTGTGTTAATGATGTGTTCGAATACCTTTCACAGCACCGAGGTGATGGCTATCGGTCGGTAGTTGGCTGGGTCCGAGCGATCCCCTTCTTGGGGATCGGCTGGACATTCGCCTCCTTCCAAGCCGAAGGCACTGTACCCGAACTGTAGGACAGTCGGTACAGCCACGTTAGCACAGGAGATAACTCCGCTGCAAATTTTTTAAGTACGACCGCTGGAATACCATCAGGACCACTGGCTTTCCGGACATTAAGTGATTGCAGTACTGCACGGACATCGCGTTGCCTGATACGGATATCAGGCATTGCGTGGTCACCAGTGGGCATTGTCCGTGGTTGCATACCACAATCATCGACTCGGGAGTTGGCCGCAAAGAGATTGACTAGCAAATTTGCTTTCTCTTGCGGCTCATGGGCCAGAGATCCATCTGAGTTGCTCAGCGGGGACCGCGAAGGCTGGCAGAAGTTGGCTTGCACGGCTTTGGCCAGTCACTAGTAGCCACGGCTACCCGTGGGATGCACCGCTAGCTCTTGGCCCAGCCGTGCTAGGCGCTGGACATCCGTCCTGACGTAAGCCCTCTTGCAGCTGTTGTACGCCACCTTGAAGTGACCTTGGGATCGCGTGTGACGCGCGCCCGCCAATACGCAGACTGTTTAAATCTGTGGAGTAAGTCCACACTCACACCGCAGGTCCACGCTGTTTGAGGAACCCCACCTTGACCGATTTTTCTTGCTTCGACCGACCTGTGTCCAAAGTCTGTATAGGGACTTCCACCTGATCCCGGTGAGGTCATGCCTAGGGGCCAAATTTTCCGACAGCGGAACGAAAGGTGTTGGTGGCGAGCTCCGCGCTCTCCACACGTCTACCCTGACCAGGCAGGATGCAACGCATGCCCAGAAACTCTTTTGTCTTTTCAGCCTGTTTGGTACGTGATGGTGGCCGCGCATGGGGTGTCGCTGATCCCGTTCCAGCTAGACTCCATTCCTCTCCATGGATGACGCCACGTCTCTGCGTACGCTGGGGGGTGCTATGCCGGCTAGTGGATACAGCAACTGTATCGGAGTCGGTTTGAGACAATCTGTTATTAGACGGCAGGTCTCATTTAGTGCTACATCCACTAGCCCAGCATGTGCAGAACGACGGTCACGCATATTCACGCACAGAATAACACAAAGCTAGGCCTGTTGTTCGCAGCACCTGCGGTGCGGCCCCCATGTTGTGCTCGTGCGTCATTCAGGTTTTCCTCTACCTCCTTCAAGGATCCCTGTGACGTAATGTAGAGCAGTGACTGCTAGCCTTGAAGAACACAAGAACAAAATTTTAATAAAAGTTCTATTTACGTCGATGGTACATTGTAAATATAAGGCCGTAATCTTTCGATGAAAGCAAGTAATCCAGACTAATATTATAAATGCGAAAGTAACTCTGTCTGTCTGTCTGTCTGTCTGTATGTTACGCTTTCACGCCTAAACCACTGAACCGATTTTGATGAAATTTGGTATAGGGATAGATTGGACCTTGAGATAGGACATAGGCTATGTTTGGTCGCGATAACCGACTTCCACGCGGGCGGAGCCGCGGGCAAAAGCTAGTTAAAAATAAAAATCAATTATTTGCACCTCAGAGAAATACAAGCAGGTAATTAACGAATACAGTGTTATGGTGTATGGTACAGCCCAAGACGAACAGTCTCATAATTAAGGAAAAACTAAAATGACCACCCTACTACAATAAAATAACAAGTACTGACCGTGTTCTTCCAGAATAGCAGCAATTTCCAGAGCAACAACAATGCCACTCTCGTAGCCCAACAGATAAAACGTGTCATCCATTCCAGTCTTCTTCAGCAAAACCTGAACAGGTGGTGATGACATAAGGTGAGAGGGCAAATATATTGATAATGTGACCTAATGTTAAATTTCTCAGAAGCTATGTTATAGTTCAGAGTAACATTAAGGCTAATTATAAATATGTTTAAAAATATATAAGTGAAAGATACTCTTTTACTCCCCTATAGGGAGGCATAATCTTTTCTAAGGCGAAGGCGATTTATAACAGATAAAAGGCATAAGGTTGATATCCATGTACACATACCTCCGCAAACCTCTGTGCTGTTTCCACCACTGTCTCGTGTGGATGATCGAGTCCAGGTTGCAGTACGACAGCTGGCAGCTTGAGCCGTTCGCAAAAAACCCGGAACCGCTCATGATGGCCCTCCATTCCCGGTATTATGCATATTTTTGTTTGGTTTACTTCGAACTCATCGTCTCTCTGTATAATAATATTTGAGATGTCATATTATTGGAATTTTATTAAACTATGTTGATGCATATAGTAAGAATTCATTTAATAAATGCAGTACATACCATAAACGTGCTACTGACAAGTGTTGGCAAAAATACTAATTCTGTAGTCGCAAGAAGTTCGTCCGCGTCAATATAACTGATGAAAGTGGTCAAGCCCTTTATTTCTTCGAAAGGAAGGTCTATTACTTTTTTTTCTGTTTCCAATATCCTGGAAATCCAAATCCAAATGAAAGTCTGTATCTAACATTATGATAATATGTGTTTATTTACATAATGTGTGTATTATAAGAAATACACGTAAAAAATAAGTCGGATAAAAAGGATATGAAAACAAAATTTCGGTAACAATTTTTTTATTAACATTAGTAAATAAACTTTTACTGATGTTACTAGTGAAATAAGGGGAAATAGACACAATTTTTAACACATATAATTAAAACGTAGGTAAAGAATATCACAATATTAAACAACAAGGTTGCACATAGCGCGTTCAACTTACGTGTCAATTGTTAATGATTGAACTTGTTCTTCGTCAAATGCCAGGTTGTACTGTACGCGTAGGAAAGTGCAAATTGACTGCAATTTATGATTTTGAATACCTAATTCTGCCAAAGTTAGACTTCTCGTGACGTCATCTGGTATACTTAGACCTGCAGTAAAATAATAAGAATACTGCTATTCCACAAAAATAAACAATGCTAGAAATGAGCTCTGTTATAATACAACTTACCGGCCAATTTTGCAATTTGTTGAAGAAAGGAGATGCTATGTTTATTCTCGTGTGCTAGTACTACACCATAAGTGTTCTGCAAAGCTTGTTCCGTAGCATCCACTGCACTTCGCCAATTTATGAAATTGCTGTATGATTCCTACAATAAATAAGATACATTTTAAATTTTACTTAGCGCTGCCGTATTGCCGTTTTATAGCCTCTGTGGCATGGCGAGAAAAAGCAAATCTCATGAGAAATTAACTTTATCAAACTTTGAGGACTGCTATAGATAAGCATAAACCATTACTTTAAGTTCCGTTCACGTAAAGAATTGAAGGCTAACTTACTTCCTTAATTTCAGGTAGCAGGAGTACTGTGGCGGGTAACTGATCATTGAGTCGATTTAGACACACATTCTTGCCAGTGGAATTATCACCAAAATCGATTAGAGCAAAATAGCTGAAAGTTTCAAGAAAATTTAACCTTGGGTATATTAAACAAAATAGCATAACATATTTCGTAAATGTCAAAAAAGGTAACTTTAAAGCCCGGCATTCATTGGCGTACCAATCCGCCGGATTTGTCGCTGGCGACAAGTTCGCGGACCAATCTCTGTGTGTGTGGGGTGATCCACGGTACGGCTCGCAGCTCGCGGTGCGGCTCGAGGTTCGTCGCCCGGAGCCGCGAGGCTCGAGCCGCACAGGGCTCGCGTAATGTGTGGGCGATGAGAGATTTGTCCGCGGACGGGTGCGGCTTGAGGCTCGGCTCGCTGTAGTGAATGGTGGGCTTAAGATTCGAATTGAACTGAATCGACCAAAATATGGTTGTCAGTCACGACTATGATGAGTTAAGCCTGAGGCCCGCATGTTGCGATCTATATTTAACTGTAAGTATGTTATTGGGAACGGCCGTTAATAAATTCAACGTATGAGTTTAACGGTCAGCTGCTGCAGATAGCCCTGCCCCCAAAGATCTCTCAACATATTTGAATAAAAATAATGTTTATGACAGTACATCTAATAACAAAACAAAAGTGCGTATACGAGTACATTAAGAGTCCTTGCAGCGTACGATGTAAGGTATCCCTGCCTCTGACCGTACCATACCAATAACACATCAAATCACACTGATGTACCTTAAATCAAAACACAATTTCCTTATTTCAGTATCCAAATTGCTTATCAAATTATTCTCAGTGCCAGTTTCTTCGGCAACGATATAAACACCTTCCAGAGGGCCCAGCCGTAAACTCCTAGTTATTAAAGAAAATGCTGATTTCCGGTTGTTTAGAGATTCCGAAGACACGACGACATTTACACCCAATTTTTGCCAAGACCTAAAACACATCATATAATTAAATTAAAGATAAAGTACAAAGTTTCAGATATTTTTCCGTAAATCGTGGCATTTTATGGTTGTTTTAAATGACACTTTTTCGCCACATAGATCAATTATTGTAAGCCACCATTTATATCACCAAGTATATTGATAAATATATACCGTATTTTGTACTGTAAGTAAGGAGATTGTGTCGGTACGTGCAGATACAGTTGTTTAGCACCTCTGGTCACAAGTCTATCAGCAAACTGTAGACCGTACGATGTCTTGCCGCACAGTATGAGCTGAGAACGATTTGCGCTACATCTTATCCTGGAGATCAATGTATTCTTATGTTACAATTTTTTTGTAAATTTACGTCTACAAACTATTATTAATACAATACATGTACTCGTCTGTATGTTACATGTTATGTACTTTACCTATTCTGTGCTTGAATAGTGTTTGCTTTTACATGTAACAACACACGGCCGCGGTGGGAACTGGAAGCCAGTAGCTGGAAAGCACGGGCTGTTTCATGTGGTCCGTATGTTACACATGACAGGGGACGAACGGAACCGCGAGCAATGCCTTCACTTATCATTCCATGTATATTCTGTGGATATCATCAATATTATTGTTTTATAACTACTTTATTAACAATAGAACTATACATGACTCTCAATTAACATAATATAATTTTTGGGCATAAATTTTACTTTCCAAATTCATTCACTAAGAGAGTTCATTGCTACAAGGGAATTGGTGTTTAGTAAACAAAAAAATAACATACTATACAGGGTTAAGTATCATAATACCGAAATTCAATATCCCGAATGTACAAAATACCAAAGTACGATATACCGAAATTAAAATCTCGAAATTCAGAATCCCGAAAGTTCAAAAGCCCGCAAATTTGATTTTGATACTTTACCGATGGTTGGCGTTCTGGTTTAACTGCTATAAGTAGTTACCTTTTACAACCAAGGTAGTTTTTTTCATGTAGCTCCTATAGTTTCATGTATTATCAATTAACCCAACACGAAGGGTATGGCTCTTTTGTCGAGTGGTCGTCCACGTACACCGATAGTATCCCACTTTTACATGTGTGGGTATTTCTTATTTATATGTTACACGGTATGTGAAACGCTGACCATTTATTACGTCAAACGTAGGTATTTATGTGTGTGAACACGTTACTTTACTCACACGCTTGCAAGTTACAATTGATTCAAAACCATTTTTATTTATTTATCGTATTAGTTACAGTTTCTCCGGTAATAGTTCATAAAATTCTTAAGAAGTAGGTACATAATAAAATTCTCAAAAAAATATTAGTAAAATAATATTTAATAAAAATTTATATAAAGAATAGTATTCATAAGACCGTAATTTTTAACATGGTCAATATAAAATCATCGTGGTTCCGCGGCTCACGAAGTTGCATTTAAATTTAAATATATGTGTTTGAGTTCGAATCCCAGTATGAAATTTGCTATTTGCACTTAGTATGTTAGTCTTTTAGCGATATTGTTTTACAAAAATAATGTTAGTACCCGTTTCTGTATAGTATCGTAGTACCTAATTTCCTTTTTGAATAATGCCTCTACGACAGCTTTTTGCTTTAATAAAATCAAGATCTGCTTTACGCAAACACTAAACAGGTGTCAGGACGCGTTCGTATTAATGGTTATTAATAGCAAGGACATCGTTAAAGCGTTTAACACAATTGATGTTAAAAAGCACGCGGATCTATGGGAATTATCAGTCAAAACTATGTCAAGTAGAATTGATGTCATTGCTACCCATCTGACGTTTAATTAATGACTGTGTCAACAACGGTATATTTCCTAATTTAATGAAACATACCGGTTCAAGGCCGGCAGCGCCAAAGATCCTTCGAATTTCCGACCCATTTCTGTGTGACCTTGAGTAAAGTATTTGAGAAACTAATTCTAGAACAGATGCTGACCTATTTTGGTGATAACAAATTGTTTCATGATAAACAGTTTGGGTTTACTAAGGGACGTTCGGCTACTGATGCTGGTGTAGAATCATTAAATTGTATTTACGAAGCCTAGGAGGATAAGCATGATGCATTAGAAGTCTTTTGTGATCTATCCAAGGCCTTCGATTGCGTTCACCATGACACATTAATCAGGAAATTAGAACATTACGGAATAAGGAACAATGCTCTCGAGCTTCTGACTTCATATTTGAACAATAGAATTCAGAAGGTCGATGTTAACGGTACATTTTCAGCAGGATCTGTGGTTTCGATGGGCGTTCCACAGAGTTCGATACTACCATTTTTATTCCAAATTTACATAAATGACCTTCTATGTACGGGACAATAATAGTATTATTTTATTTGCTGACGATACATCATTAATTTTCAAAAATTAAAAGGCAGCACGATAATTATGACGAAGTGAATGGTTCAATCACAAGAGTAGTCCATTAGTTTAATTAAATTAAATTAAATTAAATCAAAATTCATTTATTCTCAGACCATCGATCCACATAATTAATATAAATAATCTTTGCCTTAATGAGAACAAAACTAAATGTATGAAATGTACTCTGCCTAATGTTACGCAAGGTAAAAACCAATGTACAACTCAATGGACAATTGTTGAACATCGTGGAATCGACAGTGTTCTTAGGTTTAGGTATTGATGATAAACTTTCTAACATAGCTAAGAACACTCCCTACTAATATACCAATATAATAATATATTTCAAACAAAAAAAAAACTAAATCCAAATCGGTTCATCCATTAAGGGACTACGATACCACAGACATACACACACACACACACACACAAACACACACACACACACACACATACACACACACACAGACACGTCAAACTTATAACACCCCGTCGCTTTTGCGTCGGGGGTTAAAAACGTCGAAAATGGTCGAAAACAGCTAGCATAGACCTAATATATCTAGACGTATATTCAAAGTGTGCGAGCGAATTGCAGTTCGGTGTGCTCCAACGCTTTTTGTACCCAACGGCGAACGGGGATATCTGCAGCTGGTTCCAGTGGTTAACTTCGACAGCCAATGGAATCTAACGGCCTTCTGCATATTCCTCCACGAGCTCAGTCTCAGGGTCATAAAGGTATTATGTATTCTACAAGACCGGCTTTCACTTTGCGGTTTATTCAATTTGATTTACATTGTGCCATGAAAATTTGTATCAAAATATGGGTACATCTTTTAAAAATAATGAATAACGTTACTAATTTGTTTTTGGAAGCGGTAAGCTCTACATCGGGGTGCGGGTTGGGTATTGGGGTGCGGGTTGGGTAACCTCCACGTTGGCCTTTCCGTTTCTTCCCCCTTTGGACTGCGGTCCTGGAGAGCGGAAGCGAAGGGGCTGGTGCATCCAGGACAACGGCTAACAGACTCCCACCTTGGGAGTTCTGTTGGCCGTTGACGAATAACCCAACGGCTGACCTCATTGCGCGAGGAGGTCGTGGGATGGCGGGCCTGCAAGGCCCGCGGGAAGGGATCCTAGGATTCCTTCCATTCAAACAGCCCTTTTGAGGGCTAGCTGACCCGGAGGGGGTCGTGGTATGGCGGGCCTACAAGGCCCGCGGGGAGGTATCCGTAGGATTCCTTCCATCTAAATAGCCCTTTTGAGGGCTAGCCGACCCAGAGGGGGTCGTGGCATGGCGGGGCTTCAAGGCCCGCGGAGAGAGATCCGGTTCCCGATAGTCGCTCCCAGTATCCCTCTGCTCTCAGAGGGGACAGGGGAGAGGCAAGGGTTCCGCGAGATCCAGGGACGGGTCGGCCCACTGCTCGCGCAGGGGCTGACAGGCACTCGTGCCACCGTCGGTGTTGGGAGAGTTGGCTGCTCCCCCGCGTCGCGTAACCTCCTAGATATCGACAACGATCTGAGTGCTAGCCACACTCAGTACGCCGGTAACCTGGAGGCCGCGGGGCTTGCCTTAATTGGCCGGCCCGCGACAAGGAAAAGTCTTAAAAACCCGACAGCGAAGTCGATTAAAACCTGTGGACACCAGGGGACCTCCACAGTATGTACCCCGCTTCTCGGAAAGAGCGTCACCCGGGAAGTGTAACCTTTCATCTCATGCTCGTGGGAACCTTTATGCATACTTTAAATCACATAAACCCCCCCCCCCCCCTTACCAAGCGAAACAGACTGCGCGGAGGTCGCGCAGCGCCACGACGCGGAGGTCGCGTCACCAACTGCGGCGGTTTCGGAAAACTTCGACACCGCCACCGAGAAGAGCAGGGCGAACAGCCCGGTGGGTCTGCAGACCCGAAAATCTGCACGGAGGAGGAACGGCGGCAAGATGGCTGCTCCTCCTCCACGGAGGACTGAGTCGGACGCAGCCGTCACCTTGACCGACTCGTCCTCCAACGAGGAGCCCAACAACGGCAGCGAGGACTCCCCCCCGCCCAAGGTTGCCATGGTCGGTCGGGGGAAGACGCGGGGTGGCAAGAGGGCCATCCCCCAAACGCCCTCCTCTCGGGCCCCGGCCCTGAGAGATGCCGTAGCGCCGCCGAGGCCCTCCACCTCGGCGGCGGCGCCCACGCCCATGCTGCAGTACCTCCCTAGAAGTAGGGTCGGTACGGGGAGCCCTGGAGGAAGTGATAGGGACCCGTGCGGGGTCTATGGGGCCGGAGGAAGTCCGGCTGCGACGGGCGACGACGCGCCTTGTCGAGGAGTTTGGCCTGCTGAGATCGGAGCTGGCTGCGTCGCGCGATGAGCGGGCTCAGCTAGGGAGAAAGCAGGTCGAGCTCATCGAGAGCTCAGAGTGGCAGGCGGCAGAGTACCGCAAAGAGATGGCCAAGATGGCGGCCGAGCTTGCGGACCTGCAGAAGGTCGTCGCCGGGCTGCTGGAGGGGCGCGTCACGCGGTCTGCGCGGCGGAAGCCGGTCGCGCAGTCGGCTGCGCCGAAGCCGTCGGCTCTGCCGTCTTCACCGGTGCGGTCAGTGTCGCAGATTATCACCGGGCACGGGTGCTTCGGGCGGTATCTGCGTCAGATCGAAAAGGAGCCACCGTCCGAGTGCCATCATTGCGACACGAGTGAGGACACAGGGCTGCACATGCTCACCGAGTGTCCAGCATGGGCCGGACCGAGGCGGGAGCTAGTGGTGGCCCTGGGAGTGAGAGTTCTCACCCTCACCACCCTGCTCACAGCAATGGTCCGCTGTGCGGACGCGTGGGCAGCCGGCGTCTCTTTCAGCGAGCAGGTGATGGTCGTGAAGGAGACGGCGGAACGGGAGAGGTGGCGCGAGCGAGAGAGACTCGTAGATCGCGCCGTCCGCGCGCAGGCAACTCGGGCCTTTGAGAGCACTGACTGACCTCCGTTCCCCATGATCGCGGGCCTGGAGGTGACGGGTGGAGGCGTTCGGTATTATGAGTTTCGGTATTATGAGTTTCGGTATTATGAGTTTCGGTATTATGATATGTACCCATTACAGACGTGGGTCTAAAAATAAAAAATAAACACATACACAAATATTTTAATTTTAAAATAATTTTGTTAATACTTACTTTAAGATCTTTTACATTTTCATCTTCAAATAGCGAAGAGAAATCTACGCTAATATAGTTTCTCGCCTTAGTTAAATGATACATTCCAAGATTATATTCATCTCCATTTTGAAGTTGTGAGATGTCAAGAAACAGACCCCCAAATTTATTGCAGTTGAAAGATATCTGCAAAAAATTTAAACACATAATGACGACAGAAGCTTAATTAAACTATAATGCTTCCTCAATAGGCTATTTAACTATTTTTTTTTTCTTCCGAAAAATGACCACTTTGTAATAATAATTAATGAACTGTAAAAGTTGAAATAAAATGTTCGTATGACAAATAGTTTTCAAGATATTTGACTTTGAAATATTAATTTTGTCGCGCTGCCCGAAAACGCTCCATACAAAATCGTACGAAATTGTGACGTCACGCTTCTGTAGCGCGTAGTGCAAATGGATGGAGTGCAAGAGAATATCACGTTTATCTCGATCTACGTTGCGTTTTCACGTATATAGTTAATAATAAAAGTTATTTAAAATTTAATGAGAAATCTAAAAAGTTATATATTTGAATTGAATTTGCTGGTTTATTATTTTGGCTTTTTTTGGGAATTTCAACTAATAAAAAGTCATAGTTCCAGTTTAGATATGCAATACTTTATTTTTCAAGGTATATTTTTTCAGAACAAGCTATCATATTAAGCAGTATTGGGAAGAATCGGCGATTTAGTCAAATAGCCTATTCTCGCAAACAAAGGGTGAATCGTTTTTTATGTTACAATAAGAAAGCATAACGTCGTTCGGCATTCAGAATATATATTTCAGAATGAATGAATAGACAAATTAAAAAAAAAAGTATTTTTTTCACATTCGTGGTAATGAATGCCGATCGACGATAAGTTTTATAATTACAGAAACTTTAGAGAAGGCTAGAAATCTTGCACAGAGGATAAGCCTTTCAACGTGGCAATGCTGCCTGCCTTATGGGAACGGTGATGTTGAGCAATTCCTCGACGCATTAAGTATGTCAATATTTTATTTATTTAATTTTAGTGTCTAATTATAGTTATTTTATTACTTTATATAAATAAAACATTTGAGTTTCTTGTTCAATAATTTTGTAATCATTAATGTAGGAAAGTGTGTGCGACAATCCAAATTGAACTCTGCGGTGTCGTGAACACTTCAAGGTGTCAGAAAGTGCAGTAAACATTATGTAAATAATTATGTAAGCAAGGTGTTTTCATGAAATCATGTATTAAAAATCTAAATTATGTATTTATTTGTACATTTAAATTATAGTAAGGTGCCTGAGTTATGAATTAAGAAATAATCCTATTTATTCATTCATACAGCAACGGGGTATATAAAAAGATGATCTCACTTACATCTTTGAGCCATCCCTTAACACAGCTTATAACAATATCGCATTTCTTTCCTTTGGAGACTATTTCAACCATATCACTGAAAGTGTAATCGCGGGAACAACCAATATGATCAGCTGAAATGATCAACAATTTCGATAAGTTAAAAAAACAATGGTAGCAAAAACTTGACGGTAAATTAGGCATAGTGTCTTAGAAAACAATATTGAAGTTAAGGAATAGAGGAATAAGAGAAAGTAAGGAAGCTAACAATAGTGAAAATAATGCCACAACTATACCTTTCAGTGCTGGAAAAATGCTTAATAGGAAATGCTTTTTACTTATATTACTGACAGTAGTGTAGACTTCACAATCTATAGCCAAAGCAAGGGATATGATTGCCTGCCCTAAAGCACCTGCTCCTCCGTGTACAAATATCGACCTGCCTCGAGGCAGTTGACACTTGACAACCTTTGGAAAGAACAAAAAGAAATATGAGAAATATCTCAAATTGCACAGTAACATGCTTTGAGTTTTCAACACGGGAAATGCTTGATGCGCATGCGTTCCCTTGCGCCAAGCTATTTGAAAATTAAGTCGTATGGACGGTTCAGCTCTGAAGATTCCGTGTTGAAGTGAAGAAGAAGTTGATGAGAGAAGAGAAGAAGTGAAGAGATACTCACTAAGCAATAGTACGCTTGCACATAAGCTAGTGGCACGGTGGCAGCATCTTCCAGAGTCCAGTGTGCCGGTACAGGCCAAAGCAGTTCTGGCTGCACTTTCACCCGAGTACTTGCTGCGCCACTGCGTACTATACCCATTACAGGGTTACCACTGTGATGAAACATAAGAACAGTTAACATTCCCCTGGGAGTTGCATTGATGCAGATTATGATTTCATAGAATATCCACGTATACAAATAGAAAAAATCCCTCCTATTTTCACCCGTCTTTAAGGCGAAGACGGTGGAGTCGTCCACCGATGTTCTTACAAACTATCGGAACCAATGAAAGATGAAAAAAAAAAATTAACATTGATTTCCGATAACTCCGCCCAAATTAATATATAAAAGAAAGTCGTGTTAGTTACACTATTTATAACTCAAGAACGGCTGTACCGATTTGGCTGAAAATTGGTGGGAATATAGCTTAGAATCAGAAGATGGACATGGACACGGAATGTACCTACCTTACACATATTTGTTATTTTTGTGCTTATTTCTTCTATAACACTCGTGATCCTCTTAACATTTTCTATCAGAATGTTCGGGGTTTACGAACTAAAACCAGTGCTTTCTACAGAAATGTGTGCATTAGTGGCTATGACGTGATTTGCATCGCGGAAACGTGGTTGATCGATGGGATATCCGATTCGGAACTTTTTGACGATCGATATCTTGTGTGGAGACGCGATCGTAAATATGCTTCAACTAATCAGGAACTGGGGGGAGGTGTTTTAATAGCCGTTAAAAGGGAACTAGTGGCTAATGTTAGAAGTGAATGGTGCTCGTCTGCCGAGGACCTGTAGATTACCATTACCGTAAGTCACAAGAAGCCGAAAGTTTCTTACAAATTACATATCTGTGTTGTATATATATGTAACAAAAACTTAGGGCATACATTATAGCGGCTCAGTTGAGTAATTTTACTAATAACATAATTGATATTGTCCTTAACCAACCTGCTGACACATTTTTAATATTAGGTGACTTTAACCAGCCGAACATAAAGTGGTGTGCATCGAGTGACACCGTTTCCCTTAATCCGAGTAACCTGCAGGCAGTATGACGTGCTATGCGTCATAGGCAAAGTACACTATAACTAGGAAATAATATTATATAAACAACACGTATCAATAAACAATAATGTCAGCACTAAACTTATATGAGTAAAACCCCACTCTAAACCTCAGTAAAATCATGTAGAATAATTAGTATATAAGAGTGTGTAAATAGTAAATAAATTAATCTTGTTCCAACTGGTAAAACATATTTTACTTACTCCGCAACATTGGTGACCCCGACGTGATCTCCTAGTGCTGATATAATTGCAGGCCAACTGCAGCCCTGAAAAGGTTTTCAGCAGCAAACCTAGGAACTATCACAGATCACGGTGGAGCCATATAAGGAAAAATTTACCCAACAGCCCACCAGCTTACCGACCACCACCATCAGCGAAATAGCACATTTCAGTTGGCTTCCCACAAGCGGGTCTAACCAGCTGAAATTTCAAGAGGCTAAACGCAATCATGGCACCGATAATTCCAGCCGGAACACCGTCAAAAAACTCTGGCACATCAGCTGAATCAATCAGCGACAGCCAGGTGGTGGCTGCAATTAGCATTACGGAGAAAATACCATCGTTTTGGACAGATTCACCGCGCTTATGGTTCGCGCAATTCGAGGCCATCGTAGCCTCCCAAAAGCAAGGTGACGAATATAAATATAATAGCGTCATCGCAAAATTACCAAAAGAGGTCATACATCAGGTTAGCGACATCCTGACGTCACCGCCAAACGCAGACAAGTACCTTAAAATCAAGGAAAGATTAATTGCGTGCTATGAGGAAAGCGATCAACGACGCTTCCACAAATTGCTATCGGAGATGGACCTAGGTGACTCAACACCATCACAGCTGTTGAGAAAAATGAAAGAAGCCAGCTGCGACAAAATGACCGAAGATACCATCAGATTATTATGGTTCAGACAGCTTCCGGTATCAATCACCTCCATATTGGCAGTCTCCGAAGACCTCGACCTCACAAAATTATGCGAAATGGCGGACCGAATTTATTACAATTTGCGCTATAAAACCAAAACAAACAACTCGTCACAGGAATCCGCCGACGTTAACTTAATAACAATGCTGACGTCACAAATTGCAGCTATGCGAGTTGAAATAAACGAGCTCCGCGGTATGAGTAATCGCCGACCGATGCAACGCAGCAAATTCCGAGCAAGGTTGCAATCACGCTCACGGTCACGGACACGGCTATGTTATTATCACAGACGATTCAAAACAAAAGCATATAAATGCGATCAGCCATGCTCGTGGATAAATAAAACCGATAAAAATTCGGGAAACGAGAACTAGCGCAGAATGAGACGGGACTCTGTGCCATACAACCCGCCAACCGTCTAACTATAACCGACTCAAACAGTGGTTATAGGTTTTTAGTAGACACGGGAGCAAATATTTCTGTTTTACAAAACGCACAGGGTAAGAAAAACGCGAGCAACTACAAACTGTATGCCGCAAACGGGTCAATGATTGAAACTTATGGCGAAAGCACATTAACGCTAAATCTGGGGTTACGCAGACCTTTTACTTGGACGTTCTTAATCGCCGATGTAAAAATGCCTATCTTAGGAGCTGATTTCCTAGAGCACCACAGATTATTAGTGGATCTATACGGCAAAAGGCTGATCGACCAAGAAACAAAATTAACGACGCCTGCGAAAATTGCAAGAGCAACACACGTGCCTTCAATTAGATCCATCGACGCGAAATTACCCGAACATATAAAGCACCTGCTAGAGAAATACGTAAACGTCACTAGACCAAGACCACTTAAAAAACCCACAGAGCATGGAATACAGCATCACATCATAACAAAAGGTCCTCCAGTTTATGCCCGCGAGCGCCCACTACCACCCGACAAATATAAGGCAGCAAAAAAGGAATTCCAAGAGCTAATAAACTTAGGAATATTAGAACCTTCCAGTAGTCCTTGGGCATCGCCTCTCCACATGGTAAAGAAAAAGAATGGGGAATGGAGACCGTGCGGAGACTACCGCGCGTTAAATAAAATAACAGTTCCCGACAGATATCCCTTGCCAAGACTGTTAGACTTTACATACATCGCAAGTGGAAAAACAATATTCAGCAAAATTGATATAAAGAAGGCGTTCCACCAAATCCCTGTTGCGGAACCAGAGAAGACCGCAATAATCACGCAAATGGGTTTATTTCACTGGAATTTCATGCCATTTGGCCTCAGAAATTCAACTCAAACGTTCCAGAGGTTTATGGACTCCCTGTTCAGAGACCTGGACTATATATATATGTCTTCGTGGACGACATACTCATAGCAAGTCAAAATTCCGAACAACATTACGTTCAATTAGAGGAAGTATTCACTCGCCTAAGTAAAAACGGCATCTCAATCAATACGAGCAAATGCGAATTCGAAAAGACAGAGATAGATTTCTTAGGTTATCATATAACGAGCCAAGGAATCACCCCCACGTCTGAGAAAGTACGAGCAATAAACGAATACCCAAAACCAAAGGTGGTAAAGGAGCTACGTCGATTTTTGGGAATGATGAATTTTTACAGAAGTAGCATCCCACACGCCGCCAGACACCAAGCTCCGCTCAACAAATACTTAATAAACTCCAAAAAGAATGACAATACGCCAATCGAGTGGAATACGGAAGCTAACCAAGCATTCGAACACTGCAAACAGGACATAAGAGATGTCACAACACTCGCATTCCCGGAAACAGACACACCACTAGCCATTATGACAGATGCTAGTTTAAAATGTGTAGGCGCCGTACTTCAACAAAAAGTTCAAGGAAAATGGAAACCCGTATCATTTTTTTCAAAAGGGTTAAGCGAGACACAAACAAAATATTCCACATACGATCGAGAACTACTCGGTATTTACATGGCAATAAAAAACTTTAGACGACTAATAGAAGGTCGCACATTTACAATATACACGGATCATAAGCCACTGATTCATGCATTCGACAAGAAGCAATCAGTGGATGAATCCCCTAGAAGAATAAGGTACCTAGAATATATTGCACAATTCTGCACAAACATAAGGCACGTCACGGGCAGCGAAAACGTGGTAGCAGACGCACTATCACGGGTAATAGAAACAATAGAACTACCCCAAATTCTCAACTGGCAAGAGGTAAAAAAATACCAAGACAGTGACCCGGAGTTAACAAAACTAAAACAAAATAGGTCACTAAAAATGGCACGGGTACCAATACAAAACAATAATACCAAAATTTATTGTGATATATCCACCGGTACAACAAGGCCATACCTACCACAAAAGTTCAGAAAAACAATTTTTGATAGTTTTCACAACATGAGCCACCCAGGGAAAAACACAACAAAAAAGTTGATAACCGCAAAATACGTCTGGACTAGCATGCACAAAGACATTTACGAAATGTGCAAAACATGTTTACAATGCCAGCAATCAAAAGTTCAGCGGCACACAGTATCACCCCTGGGCAAATTTATGCCAGCAGAACGATTTAGCCACATACACATAGACATTGTGGGCCCCCTAACGACATCACAAAACAAAAGATACATCGTCACTATGATCGATCGTTGTACGTCATGGCCAGAAGCATATCCTATTTCGGACATCACAGCAGATAACTGTAGCCAAAACCCTATACGATGGCTGGATCACACGTTTTGGATGCCCCAATTATATAACAACGGATCAAGGACGACAATTCGAGTCTGAGCTATTCAGAAGCCTTACCAAATTCCTGGGTATACAAAAAATCCGTACTACACCATATCACCCTCAATCAAACTCCAAAGTAGAAAGACTGCACAGAACCATGGAAGCAGCTTCGATGGCAAGAGGAAATACCGAAAATTGGACGAAAGAATTACCATCGGTATTATTCGGGATACGTACCAGCATTCGACAAGACACTGGATACTCAGCAGCCGAATTGGTCTACGGAACAACAATAAAATTACCAGCAGCATATTTTCTAAAGCCAGCATTCACGACGAGCGACGACAAGATAGAAGCCCAAAATCAAGAGCAAGATAAGGCAGAGCCAATTCAAAACATAAAACGAACACGTTCGGGAAGAATATCACGACCCACCGTCCGTTTCAAACAATGATATAAAAAGGGCAAAATGAAAATAAAAGTCACTCCACAGCAAGCCACAAGAAACAACACAAGATGGGAAGCAGTCAAACCCACGAAAAGGAACAAATAAACATGGTGCAGAACAATAACCTGGCAGCAAAGGCAGAAAAGAACACACACATGGCAGCAGAAATTGAAAAAAATAAAAATCTGTATCGGAGTACTCATCGCTATAATTATACTAGCAGCAATAATAATAACAATCACCAGACTCGTACGAAAAACTAACAAAGTCATGGACAAAAAGATAAACAAAATAATCAAGGAAATGCAACAAGTGTAACCAACTGCAGAAAAAGTACAACTCAGCAAACAGCGTTCACGGACAAGGTCGACGCACCACAGCAAATAATAACTAGAATTTTTATAAAGGGGGGAGTACTATGACGTGCTATGCGTCATAGGCAAAGTACACTATAACTAGGAAATAATATTATATAAACAACACGTATCAATAAACAATAATGTCAGCACTAAACTTATATGAGTAAAACCCCACTCTAAACCTCAGTAAAATCATGTAGAATAATTAGTATATAAGAGTGTGTAAATAGTAAATAAATTAATCTTGTTCCAACTGGTAAAACATCTTTTACTTACTCCGCAACAGTGACGTTCAAATTAATTTTATCGATAGCTTGAACGTTTGTAAATTATTGCAATACAATAGCTACCATAATGATAACGACAGGTTGCTGGATCTTGTTCTATCGAACAATGATGTTTCCGTTACTCATTGTGATCTTCCCCTTGTACGCGAATCACTCTGCATTTCAGTCGAGTTTGTTCACTTACACAGCTTACCAATTCGTCCTTATATTATACAGTACATGTATAATAAGGGTGATTATGATGCCATAAACCACGAGCTGAATTCTAAGAACTGGGACTACGAACTGAACAGTAGGACCTTGGAAGATGCTGTGACATATTTTTATGGTGTTCTCAACGACTTATGTAATACTTATTTATCATCTAAAACTGTAACCATAAATTCAAAATATTCGGTCTGGTATAATTCTTCGTTGATTAAGATGATAAAGGAAAAAGTTTAAAACTACAACCCGACTACCGATAAAAAGTAACAAACAAGAAAATATCAAGGATAGTCGTATGCCACTTTTCCCTAGAATGTTTTGTTTTGTTAGAGTTTATTTTTTATTTATATTATTTTTGGGGCAAGGTAAAGCTAATAATTTATACATATTTGAAATTTGCTTGTTAAGCCCTTTCATTTGATACCAAACACGGCATATTTGTCTCAAATCTATTTTTTAACACAGCACCTTATGGGCGCTAGAGGGCGCCTGTCAAGATTGAGTGACACGTCATATAGCCTATAACCATCGGACGATAAAGCCGCTTGTAACGATACCTCATTTGCCCAGTTCTAATAAGTAGTTGAGGAGCTATGAGGGAACAAATGAACATACATACATACATACATAGCCTGTCAAAATCATAACCCTTCTTTTGGCTTCGCCGTAGTCGGGTAAAAAGGAAAATATCATTCAAAATTCAAAAAAATATGGGAACCTTTCGGATTACAACTCTTTCGTTATCCTGAGACAACGAGTAAAAGACTTTGAAAAGGAGTCCTCCAAAACTTACATTTCTAAGATTGAATCCAACATAAATCGTAACCCTCGCGCTTTTTGGGCTTATGCAAAATCAAAAAAGCACTACAACTACTATCCATCTGTTCTACAGTATAGACAGCATTCTTCTGGTGACGGCGATGTCATATGCAACATGTTTAGTGACTATTTTTACTCTAACTTTTTGGAACCAAGCACTAACAGTAACGGCTCAACACTTCCAGGCTGCGGGAGCGCTGGCTGTGGGAGCGCGCATATAGGGTCCATTGAGGTGGACAGGGAGGAGGTCCGTAGGCTATTGAAGCAGGTTGACCTGAACAAGTCCTCAGATCCAGACAACATACCTCCTGCTTTCATTGTTAACTGCGCAGTAAGTCTCACTGTACCACTCTCAATTCTATTCCAGTACTCTCTCACCGCTGGAGTAGTTCCCGCTATCTGGAAGTCCGCATATATAACACCTATATTAAAAAAGGATCAAGAGCTGCTGTAGAAAATTACAGGCCAATTTCTAAGCTGTGTGTGTTCGCTAAAATCCTGTAAAAAAATATTTACAAACAGGTGTACTCGGCACTAAAACTTAACTTCAGCGAACACCAGCATGGTTTCTTAAAAGGCCGGTCGACTGCATCAAACCTTATACTATGTAGTGTCATTCTATCCGATGCCATCTCACGAAGATCCCAGGTAGATGTTATATACACGGACTACTGCAAATGTTTTGATAAAATAGATCACAGCATACTTATGGATAAAATGTCGGCTATGGGTATTCGGGGCAACCTCTTCAGATGGTTCACGACGTACGTGGAGAATAGGTGCCAGACTGTAGTGCTAAATGGTTATTCATCGAGAGCAATGCGCATCCCTTCGGGTGTGCCCCAGGGATCGCTTCTAGGACCACTCTTGTTCAATATTTTTATCAACGACGTAGCGTATTATTTTCAGTGGTCCAAAATATTGCTGTACGCTGACGACATGAAAATCATGAAGTAGATAAGCACTCTCGCAGATGCTCTTGCGCTGCAGGAGGATCTGGACCGATTTCAGAATTATTGCGTAGTGAACAAGCTCGACTTATGTGTCCAAGTGCTACACTTGCACTTTTACGCGTAAACCACAGCCTATTGATTATATTTACACTCTTCGCGATACTCCTTTAACCAGGGTTAACTCTGTCAAAGATCTAGGTGTTACTTTTGACTGTAAACTTCTCTTTGACTTACATATTAATAGCACCGTTAGCAAAGCCACGAAAGCACTGGGTTTTATTCTCAGAATCTTGGCCGATTTTAATAGTATTAAAACTATAAAAAATTGTATTGCTCTTTTGTTCGTAGTATCCTTGAATATGCTTCACAAGTGTGGAACCCGATTTATAACACCTATAATGACCGTCTTGAAAGTATACAACGGAAATTTGTATTTCTAAGGTAAAGAAAGTATTATGCTTTCACTACTTTATGGATTAGGAATTTACTTTTGGTGTTGCTTACAATTGCTAGATGGCAATGGTTAGCAATACTAAAGGTGAACATCTGAATGTAACAAATTAATGTAAGCCGTCCGTAGAATTGTGAAGTAAAATAAGATACTTTTTATCCCGTTCGACCTTTATTTTATTCCGGGTATAGGTTCATGTGGGTTGAGGAACTTTATCTGGGTCGCGGGAACGTGCTCTTTCTATTCCGAAGTTAACGCGGACGAACTCGCGGGCAAAAGTTAGTATTTGAATACATTTTATAGCATTAAGTATGCTAACTATAGCCATAGCCGCTAGCTATATAACAATAGCCGCCCTAGACAGATAAATTAGAAGGGAAATTATAATCATATCGGACGTGTCGCGGTGGCCTAGTTAGTCAAGGCATTCCCCCTTTAAGGGAAAGGTCGCGGATTCAAGTCCCGCCCATGATGATAATTTTTTTCCTATGTCCATTTGTACAGTTAGCATACTTAATGCTATAGGGCACGCCGTAAAAGCGGCGGTAAGACCTATCATGGAGGAGTGGCTAGAGAGGCAGTACCGGCTGAAGCAGGTGATTACCGGACACGGGTGTTTCGGGAGTTACCTATGTCGGATTCGGAAGGAGCCAACGTCCGAGTGCCATCACTGTGATGCGAGCGAGGACACAGAGCTGCACACGCTGACCGAGTGCCCGGCGTGGGACACGCCGAGGCGGGTCCTAGTGGCGGCTTTGGGGGTGGGAGTGCTCACACCCGCCACATTGCTCACAGCGATGGTACGATGCGCGAACGCTTGGGGCGCGGCCGCCTCCTTCTGTGAGCAAGTAATGCTCGAGAAGGAGGCGGCCGGTCGAGTCCGGACTAGACTCCGGGCCCGGAAAGCCCGCGCACAGCGAAGGCGAACCGGACGTGGGAGGTCCCCACAACCCGAAGGGGGCCATCTCGAAAGAGATGGTCCTGGGTCTACCGGGGTGCGAGAGATATGCTTTTGGCAATCTCACCTCCGGCAACCAAGGACCCAAGACGGCATGCGTTTTAGTCGGTTCGAGTCCGACATAACCACCTCTACCGGCTCCGTGGGGGTGGTATCCGTGGGGATTTATCGGGTGACAAAAAATAAAAAAACCTGAATGCTATAAAATGCATTCAAATATCTCAACTATAATAATTTGGCCCAGAGATCCCCGTCGCCTTTGATAACGATTATGAGAGAATAGAAAACATTATAGTTGTAATAAGTAATGTGCATTTTTACCTTTCTGTGATTCCACTAAAATCCATACCGTAGTTATTAATGACATTTTTCTTAAAGTGCAAAGAACCGTTCGCTTGTTTCAGGTCATTAATATTAATTCCAGCATAATGAACCTACAACAGTAGATAATGTTAGTATAATACAGAGAACATCAAAGGCTAAAACTTCAAAAACTGGCTCAAATGCTAGGGAACCGTCCCAAAATGTCATCGTGTGGTGCCTTGAGAACGCACAACACTGATGCACACACGATGTGTCGTCTATTGTAATGAGCAGAGGTCAGAATTTGGTTGAGTTATTCATGTACATGTAAAGAATATAGTGAATATGCCTAAAATCCGAAGGATAATTTTAAAGTACAGAAAAAATACCATGATTTATCAAATAAAAGATATTTAATTTAACACAATTTGAACCACTGCACGCGGTACGTTGCCAAACTTACATCAACAATATTTACCGTCCGAAGTTGTAAAATTCCAGTGCGCACACGCGCGACGTTGACACATTTGTAGTTCGCACAAAAAAGCTTTTGAGAACAAAGGAAAGCAATAGCTGAAATGTAGTACCTACTCGCTAGATTCTGTCTCCTTCTACCGCGTTTCAAACTTGCAATTCACACAGCTCATTCAATTACTTCGGTTCGTAGAATGCGCTCGCTTGTTTCATGTTGTGTTTTGTGTGGTGAATCGTGTTTGACCCCGGCTTGTTCATTGGATTCTGGACTCTACTTAGTAAGACTATTTCGGCACGCATTAACGGACTTTGATTTGGTCTTACTGTATTGGATGATTGAATATTTAAAGTTTTTGATATACTCGGTAAGTGTCATGTTAATTATTTTATTAAATTGCTTTTAATTTAGATTTTTCCAATGTAGAATGCTTTATTGTATTGATGATTTTATTGATTGATGAAAATCAGTAATGTCTTACTTAGCAGGTTCTTTGATACAATTACAATAGAGTAGCAATGATTTCAAAAGCTACTAAAAAGCTTAACATACTTGGGATGCTCTTTTTTAAACTGCTTTAATTTCTTGACTTTCTGAATCTTCTACTGATCGATTTTTTTGTGTCTTACATACTATAAAAAAATTATACTATAAAAGTTTTCTTCCCGTCGTATGTCGCTCTGTATGAATGTGTGCACGCTTAGGTCTTTTAAGCTGCACAGCTGTTATACCCTATATCTCTCAGCACTTCGTACACAAGGCTATTACGATACGCGCGATTTCTATAGTCTGGTCCGTACACACAACAATAAATTACAAGACGCGAGCCTATTCCGTCACTACAGTCACCTCTCGATAATTCGAAATTCAAGTGACTTCGAAATTATTTCAAATTATCGAGAGTCATTCTATTTTGACCAAACTAAATCTTACGCAAATCTTTCTTTTGCAATTGAAGACAGAAACCCACAACTCAACTATTATAAAAACAATTTCTTTTAATGTTTTAACACTTGTGTCGGAGATGCATGTATCCGAGTTAGAGATAAAGGTACAATAGAGCGAAAGCATTCCCCCTGTAAGGGAAAGGGTCGTGAGTTCAAGTCTCACTTGAGCATTTCATTTTTTCCGATGTTTTTCGAACTTAAAAGTTAGCATAATAAATGCTATAAAAAAAAATCATTTAAATATTTGGGCGGAGTCATCAAAATTCAATGTTTAAAAATTGTTGAAAAATCATTCATTGATTCCAACAGTTCGTAAGAATGTTGGTAGATGGCTTCACCGTCGCCCTTAAAGACGGATATAAAGAGAAGGAAAATTTGAAATGATTCAGGTGTGGCTCAATAGCTCAGTTGGAAGAGCATTCCACCTGTAAGGGAAAGGTCGTAAGTTCAAGTCTCACTTAAATAAGGCATAGAGTTAACGATTTTAAGCATTAAAAGACATTCTCTATCTCATGTATGGACACGCTAAGCCGATGTCTATAAACTAGTGTGTTTTAAGTCCATGCAGACGAATGTATGGGATTTGACGTACGAGTATATGACATTCGTTGACGACTGTCATGTACGTCAAACCCCATACATTTGTCATTATTTTTATTCCACGATACGCCACCCAGCGAGTTGCCACTTGTCTAGAGGGGCTGATCTGTGATAGCAGTAATAAACCTTATCAAGCTATAACCCGGCTTTGTTTTTATCGTTCGCAAAATCCCCACGGATACTACCCCCACGAAGCCGGTGGAGGCGGTTATGTCGGACTCGAACCAACTAAAACGCACGCCGTCTTGGGTCCTTGGTTGCCGGAGGTGAGATTGCCGAAAGCATATATCTCGCACCCCGGCAGACCCAGGACCATCTCTTTCGAGATGGTCCTCTTCGGGTTGTGGGGACTTCGGTGTCCCCAACTAGCCCCAACTAGACGACTGCTCTCCGACAGATAAGCCCGACTATGCGGCGAAGGTAGAGAGGCACTTTAATGCAATGCAGCTCCAGGGCAGGGTGTTAAACGACGAAGGTATGCACGCTGTAGTACGCCAGTTAAACTGACATTATTCAGAGCATACTGCCAAGTTTTCTATACGTGTAGCCTCTGGATCAACTACAGGCAGACGGCCGTCAGTGCGCTGCGTGTCCAATACAACAACGCCTTCAAGATGTTGATGGGGTTGCCTCAATTTTGCAGCGCATCAGGCATGTTCGCCCAGGCTTGCGTAAATAGTTTCCAAGCCATAATGAGAAAGAAGACTGTCTCATTGCTCTGCAGATTACGGGGCAGCTTTAACACCATTCTGAAAACTATAGCAGACCGGTAAGACTCGCCTATTATAGTTATGTGGATCCGTGAATGTATCTCGGACACAAAAATAGTGTCTAAATAGGGACGATGAGAGCAATGACATAGATAAATTAGTGCAATTATTTATATTAACAATTTTTACTATAATTCTCAAATAAACTTGACATATCTTTTAAATTTAAAATTTATTTTATTAATGAAATTACAAATTGACTTTAACATGAATTTAACGGTATAGAAATTAAGATTGGATTTTTACTATATGACATTACTTTTATTCCTCTATTTTGACATTTTACAATAATAATATAATTAATTACAATCAGACTTAATACCAATTTTTACTAATATATTTTTAAGTCACGCAGTTACTAACAAAATATGGATTTATTAGTTGTCCGAAATAAATGCTTTTTATTTTATTTTATTTATTATTTTATTAAACACGTTGGCGATATCCAGTGACACCGCCAACACCACCTCGCCCCGAGCGACGGCGTCCTTCGCCAGAGTCCTCACGCGCATGATGGCATCTACGGTGGAGCGCCTCCAGCGGAAGCCATACTGGCCATCCGCCAGGTCAGGCCCCACTCTGGATAGGAGCAATCACTCTTTCAAAAAGCTTGCACACCTCGTCGAGCACTACTATGGGCCTGTATGCGGACGGTGAGTCCGCCGACCGCCCTGCCTTTCGGATGAGGACCAGTTTCCCCGTCTTCCACATCTTCGGAAACTGGCTTCGCTCCAAACATGCGCTGAGAAACCCTCTCAGTCGGGGCTCGAGAGCGTCTTCTTCACCTAGAGCTAGGACCCACGCTCGGCCTGGAATGCCGTCGGGTCCCGGGGCGGTGTTCTTGGCCTTAAGCCTTAACACCGCCAGCTCTAGCTCTACCCAAGTGACCTCGGGCACGTCGTCGTCATCCACGTTAGGCGCCATAGGAGTCATCTGCGTTGGATTATGTTCCGCCGCCCGCGCTGGGAACAGGGAGCCAACGACTCCTCCAAGCAGCTCCGGCTGGAGACACCGGGTCAACGGCGGGGCCCGGGGGCGCAGTTTGCCCCTTACCATAAGGTAAGGCCGCCCTCATGGGTCCCGCTCCAGCGTCTCCAGCAGCTCTTTATGAGCTGCTGCCTTTGCCTGCTTTATGGCCACTCGGAGGGCCTTTCGGGCCTCCCTGTACCCCGCATGAAGCTCCGCCTCTCGGGGCTTCGTATGTGCGGGGTGGCTACACCTCCTTCGGAATCTGGTCCACCGGCGGAAAGCAATCACGGAGGCCTAAGTTATAACCCAGCTAGAACAGCGCTTATAGTTGCCAGGGCTTGTGAGTCGTCAGTGGTTCCAATGACCAAGAAGCCCAAGAAGCGAATATCTATTGATAGTCCATGGACTGCCTGGAAAATATTAAAATAGAATTGTGATGAGAAAGAAATTTGAGATGAAATCATACATACATTGACAGTTACTCCAGATCCAGTTGCCAGAGGAACGTTCACCCAAGTTAACGATTCGTAATCCCCTAATTGAGCACCTTGTAGTGTCATGTTCCGAGTACCCGTTGTATTCTGATTCACTGATAGGTAATATTTGCCTCCCAATTTACCCTATACAATAAGATAACGTTTTTTAATAAACACAAAAATCAAGAAGCTATCAACATACTTCAATACTAATAATGTATTTTCTTACATTTCTTATGTTGTTAAATGCCAAATCAATTTCACGAAGCTTATCATTAAGATCATCATCATTGCTACTGTCATTTATTGAAACCAGGTGTATCTTATTTCGTACAGCTTCCTTTCGCCAAGAAGAAACGAGCTCTTTAAGACCGGATGGTATTGGAGAGGTTGTGATTATAAGGAGGCGGTGGCCTATGGTCAAATTACTGCGAACTGAGGCCAAGAAATCTAAGTCAGATTCTCTGCCAACTGATACAGTCGTTGTGGCTGTGAGTACTTTGAATTGTCCCCAACAAATTAACTGTAACTTTTTCTCATTATTGGTGTGCTCGGCAAGCACTCGATATACAGAAGTGTGATTTGATGAGGTAGGAAGCCCTACGTATTCTTCACTCACAACAAATTTGTCTTGTGACAAAACCCCTTGTAAATGCTGGCAGACCTGTTGATACATACATATGTATTAACATTTGAACATAATATTGTAAAGTTGGTTGCCATACAAATGGGCTTTTGTTATCTAATATAAGAATGACATACTTCCTTATCAGTAGACAAATTTGGAACGAGTATCAAGTCAACATTTTCAAATTTGTAGTTTTTCAAAGCATTTTCTCGAGTAATTTGTTTATAGTTAACTTTTATTCCAAAAATATTATTAATGACATCTTTTATTTCCGTGAACATCGATTCTTCTTTTAATTGGTTCCGTACACCAACTACAGTTAATGTATTTGTATTTAAATTTTCAGCAACAATTTGGAAGTAAGTTTCAAGGGATGAAGAAATCTGCAAATTATAGGGAAGGCATTTTTAAAGTATAACGTTTTAATATCTATTAACTACAAGTGTTTTATAATTGCATTTGCTAATTGAAAGTTTTACTTACATCCAGTTCAGAAAAGTGTGGAACAAAAGTCAAAGATTTTAAAGCCATTTTACTTCTATCATACGGAGGCAACTGTTGAAATTGTACCTTCTCAATTGTTACTCCTCCAGACCTGAATGAAATATAATAAATATAAATTTTATCCTATCATTCATCTGAAGAAAACCTTTTGTAAGATGCATCGTGAGAGTCAAAGGGTAGAGGAGAAAAATACCACGGATAATAGACACGTTGGCATTACTATTAATGGTGGACAGCACATTGAGAGAGACCAGCAGTAGACTGCAATGCTAACTTGGCAAAAAAAGTGGGTAGTTGCGATAACGCTATAAATTTTATGTTACATTTAAAATCTAATAAAAATAGCAAACAAAGTTTTTGCAGTGCTTTGATGACTAAATGCGATAGATAACCGTGCACACCTGCTGGTTAAGTGTTGTTTCCCCAATTTGTTTTTTTTTTATATTTGGTCCGTCAATTGACTGCACTCCGCTAGATGGCAACAAAGCTGAAGTGCAGTCCAGAAGATACAGACCACCATTCCCGGTGCCATTGGACGTAAAATGGTGGTCCCTAACTTGACGGCCTTGATAGATGCCTTTTCACGCCCCGCTTGAAGAACCCGGGACTGTCAGAAGAGGGAAACACGTATGCGGGCAGAGCATTCCAGCTCTTTATCGTGCGGCAGAGGAAAGAGCCCCCAAACCGTTTAGTGCGAGATGGTATGGATTCCACCGTGTGTGGATGGCACCGCAGACCAGCACGTGTTGTTCTGGATAGGAAGGGAGAGGGTGGGATCAGTTGAAATAACTCCTCAGAACACTCGCCGTGGTAGAGGCGGTAGAAAACGGCCAGAGAGGCAACGTCTCTACGCAACTGCAGAGGTTCCAAGGTGTTGGTAACCTCAGGATCACCTATGATACGAACTGCACGTCGCTGCATTCTGTCAAGAGCGTCTAACAGGTATTGCGCGGAACCATCCCAGAGATGAGAACAGTATTCCACACAAGAGCGAATCTGTGTTGTTTACGCATAATAACACAAAACCACAATGGAGGTTTCCTTACTGGACAATCAATCAATATTTTGAGGAGAGGATGGCTAAATTTGAAGACAAGCTAGAAGAAAAGTCAACAACTAGTACAGCGAGCCTGGCGGAAGAGTTTGCGGCGTTTAAAGTATTCGTGCTACAATCGCTTAAGTCGCTTTCGCAGGGACATGACACTTTGGCTCGTGAGGTCGACAATTTGGAGACACGCAGCCGCCGAAAAATGCTTCTCTTACATGGCATCGCAGAGCGAAGAGAGAGGATACAGCCGAAGTGATCACGGACACCATTAAGGAACATCTTCACCTTGAATCTTTCTCTTCAAGTGACGTCACGCGGTGCCACAGGATGGGACGACAATCTACCAGTGAGAAACCTAGGGCTATACTAGTTGAACTTCAGAACGTTGCAGTAGGAGACAGTATATGGTTCTCTAAAACTAAATTAAAAGGCATAGGCTTCACTTTCTCAGAATTCTTGACAAGGTCACGTCATAGTGCATTTATGGCCGCTCGTGAGAAGTTCGGTGTTAATAAATGCTGGACCAGAGAAGGCTCAGTATATATACTTGGCCCGGATGGGAACCGGCATCGAATCCACTCACCCCGTGATCTCGAGAAAATAAAGTGTCCTGATAGTGAGAAGACTGTTGTTAAAACCACCACTGTACAGACACGACGTTCGGTGTCGAAAAAATAAGCGCTTTATAATATAGGTACCTAGCTATAACTAATACGGGGATCTATTGTCGGGCCTTACCTTATGTGTAGGTGTCTGTTCCAGATATAAACGTTTTTAAGCCGTAGTGAAATTTTACGTTAGTTTATATTAAATTTATAAGTGATAGTGATGGTATTTGGCGGATTCTGTCGCGATTTATTTTGAGTTTGTTTATTTATCTTATTTATCGCGGAGGATTCTGTTAAGAATGCTATTATTGTTATTAGGTAGTATATCACTAAACTCTGTCCATTCGTTTATTTTCTTTTTGACAGCTTACGCATATAAATTACTGTTTTTATTTTCGGAATAATGTACTAGTGTAATGTCGTACTTTATTGACGGTTAACGCCCACTTAGTGAATTGCCCTGTGCATAACAAACAGACACAGACTATAAAACAGCGTCTTGAAATAAGATAAATCGATCAATATTGTCTTCAAATCGATTATTTTGTAAATTGATTTATTTTCTTTTCGACAGCTGCCTTAGATTGTAAGTATGCACGTGTTAGTGAAATTTAATTTTAAAACGCATAGTTAATAACGTCTACGTCAAGTTTAAATCAAGAGTTATGAACAAATATACTTGGAAAATCACATATATACCTACTTATTTATTTAACAAACTAGCTAGGTTATTGGGTATACAAATTAAACAAGTAAATTTATTAATATTATTTATTACACTGATTCATTAGACTCTTCTTCATAAGTTACACTAGACTCGTCAGTTGAGTCCTCTGTTACACGAATAATCAATTCTTGTTCTATTATATTGTCAATTGCAACGTCTCGATCCCAATCAGATATTATTATTTTTCTTGTTCTCTCCACGACACTGGCCCAGTTTCCAGGTGTCACATCACCACACGCACTATTTAATAATTGCATCATTTTATTCGCTGTAAACGGCGGCGTTGTGTTGTTTCTTGCTGCCTTCCCTTTGATTTGTGCCCATATTAATTCGATGGCATTGTACTGACAGTGATACGGTGGGATTCTAATAACAGTATGTCCATATTCAGCTGCCATTTCATCGACGACGTATCTTTTAGGTTGACGTTTCGAATTTAAAATTCTTATTAGTTCTGCTTTCAATAATGAATTAGTCACATCCTCGCCATTATCACGAAGCCAGTTAATAATCTCGTCTTTGGTATTAGATTGCGTTGGCTTTTTATTTATTTGCCGTGAATGATAGGGCGCGTTATCCATAAATATAATTGAAGGTTCTTCTAGTAATGTCAACATTTCCCTGAACCAATTTTCATATACTTCTGAATTCATCTCTTCATGATAGTTGCCAGATTTTTTGGATTTGAAAGTGAGTAGAGCATCTGATACAAATCCTTTTGCACTGCCCGCGTGGCAAATTATCAGGCGTTCGCCCTTGCCTATAGGTACAGCCGAAGTAGATGCTGCAGTGTCGTCAGTCCACGATTTCGATATAGTATGATTAGCATTGAGCCAAGTCTCGTCGGTGAAAACCAAATTCGACCAGTCTCCGATTAGTTTAGCTTTTCTTAGGAAGTCACATCAAGCCAGCGCTATGTCGTGGCGTTCCAATAAGATTTTTCTCTTATCAGACTTTTTGAAATAAAATCCAATTTGTCTCAGCACTTTAGCTAGCGACGATTTTTGGCCACGGAACAAACCACTATTCCTCAGTGAAATTACCATTCTTCTTAGAGTCGGAATTTCTTTACGTTGGTAGTACTCGTATATATGACGACGAATAGCATCGGCGTCGAAATCGTTAATGTTTGTAACTTTACAGGGCTGGCGTTTTTTCTTCGGTGTAGAGAGCGTATTATGCTGCATACCACTGCTGCCGTAGGCTTCTTTGGCAATTTTTGTAACTGTTGGAACACTGATTCCTAAGGCGGCAGCTACACGGTTTCGAACCTGCGATATTGGTAGTAGCGGTGCACCATTACGACATTCCTTCTCAAAGTATTCTTGAAGGCGTCTCACAAACTCCCTCCATTGTCCTTTTAACACAGTTCCTTTCGGCATATTGAGAACTTAACTATGCTCAACTGAAGAATTTACGTATCGATAAGGAGGAATATAAATACTCAACTCAACTTATGATATTGTAAAAGAATACACAATGAACCGAAAAACAGTGACTGTGACACAAGCGTCGCATGGCAAGTAACCAACAATATGGCGTCGCTGGGTCAGTGACGCAATGTGTTATGATATTGCTAGTGATAACTGTTTATAATGCGCTTATAGCTTATATTATTTATATGTATAAATAGTATAATTTTATTGATTTATTATTTATTTATTTCTTATATAATTTTTAAAAACCTGATAAATTAGTTAATATTGATATTAATTTATGTCGATGTATTAAATCGATTGAAAGTTGTTCTTAAATAAAATCGATAATTATTTTGAATGGAATCGGTAACGTGCGAGGGCGTCACTAATTTCGAACTGTCTCAAACTGTCAAAAAGAAAATAAACGAATGGACAGAGTATAGGTATGTAACGTTCACATAAACTTTTAGCAATTTCTCACAGGTTTCTTCGATCTTCCACACTGAATGGGTATGTAAGTAATAAACCAAATTACAATAACAATAATTAAAGTGCATACTCTGATGAAACACGAAAGAAATTTGGTTTGGTTTAATTTCATGTTCATAATTCGCGTTATCCAACGTATTGTAATGTAAACAACAATAACAATAATTTGCCCTGGATCTGTGGTGAAGGTCAATGTTGTCACAGAGAAATAATATTCCTCATCGCGTTCCATGTATTATTGGAAGCCTTTTTTTGTGTATTTTTTTTTCTTTTGTATGGTAGCTCCTCTTCTGTGAATGTTTTCTGAGACCACTCACTTGGAATATTTAGATATTATTATGAATATTTTGTTGCCCGGCATTAACTCTATTAGTTATTTACTGCTTTATTAGTAACCTTTCTATAACTGTAGATACTATTCGATCTGACACGTTTTACTTTTTTATTTTGCTCCAGTTGTTCTTATTAAAATGCTTTCCATCATTGTAACACGCAAATAGCGGGTGGGCAGACGGTAATTATTTTTGCATATTATTATACAAGAATTATTGTAATTTTGCTTGTTGTACTTACTGTATTGTCACACACATAATAGAAACACTTATAGGTATACATATATTATACATTTAACACTACGATATTAACGGTGCACAGCCTTACTGACTCAATTACAAAGAAAATGGATAAAGGACCTTTCTAAAGCATTCGACACTGTCTCTGTACCCTTTCTCCTATCAAAGTTGGAGAGTGCTGGGGTAAGGGGTCTTGCCCTACAAACTATTTAAGGGCTATCTGACAAATCGTATGCAGTGCGTCAAGGTTGGACAATATATAAGTGAGGAAAAACCTGTAACATTATGGTATCCCTCAAGGTAGCGTTTTATCCGCAACACTCTTCCAAATCTACGTCAATCAACTTTGTCTGCTCAAAATCCCCCACTGCGAAATATTCGAATACGCTGATGATACCGCCTTAGTAATATCTGGTGCAAACTGGCTAGAGGCAAAATTAAACGCGGATTGCGCGCTGAAGGTTGTAATGGGTTGGCTTTCTTCGAATTTACTCACTGTCAACTTATTAAAAACAAATTACATAAAATTTTTAAACAGAGTAGACCTACTGCCACAAAACTTCACAATTACGGCCCATAATTGCAATAATAACACCTCTGGCGAGAACTGCAACTGTACCCCCCTGTCACAGGTGAAGGTAGTCAGATACCTTGGGATAGAGATTGACCAACGTTTAAGCTGGCAGCCTCATTTGAGCAAGCTAACAAATAGAGTTAGAAAACTAATTTACGTTTTCAAACTATTGCGCGGTTCCGCTGATGATGACACTGTGAAACTTGTATACCGGAGCCTTTGTCAGTGCCTGCTCACATATTGTATTGTGGTGTGGGGAGGAGCCAATAAAACAGCATTTCTTGACTTGGAAAGAGCTCAGAGGGCAGTTTTAAAAGTGATGACCTCTAAACCATTTAGATACCCTACCTACAAACTATATGAAGACTGTCAATGCCTTACCGTAAGACAACTCTTTGTGCTGCGCACAATCATAAAGAAACATAAAAAGATAGCTTACACGCCCCAACTCTACGCTAAAAAGCGTAAAAACCATCCAGTGTGCAGTCCCGTACCCCACAGAACCACAAACTCAAGCCACCAATACCATGTATTAAGTTCACGTATCTATAATAAAATTAACAAAACACTTAACATCGTACCCCTCCCTATAAGCAGGGTGAAGAGCAGAGTCACGAAATGGCTTCATACACTAAACTATACTGACACAGAATCACTGCTCAATCCTCTTATCTAAACATACACACTCACACGCCCACACACACCCACACTTTAATACAAATACACATACATATTCCTCTCCCCCACACACATACAACTCCCCACTAGAAAAACTAACATACCTACCCTAACCATACCCATACCTACCTAACATAATTAAAAAATTTCTACATAAGTCACACAAATTTTTGGTACAAATAATTATACATATATAGTAGTAACGATGTAAAACCATCGCACTTAACAACACATTCACGGAGGATCACTGGCTCCCATAATACAGGAATACCTATACTCCATTTGTTTAGGTACTTAAAAAAAGGTAAACAAGAAAAATGGTGGATTTCAGAGATAGTCAACCGTCAATGACTATAGTATTTTTGTGCATGTTTATGGGGAACATAAAGACTATATTTACCTTATTAAATAATTTTAAAATTTATAATATTAAACTGACACGTTCAACACATTCACAAAATTCTAATAACAATCAAAGTGATTTCAAATTCAATCACTGAATAAAATTTTAGTCTGAGTCCGAAGAACTATCACTAACACTAATTACAAAGCGATCATAGGTGTCGTCAATATCTTATCTAGAGATGACATCTTCTCCACTTCTTTCAGTACATGCTCTTCGCAGCTCTTTATGGTACCGAATAATAACAATAAATACAAATTACAAACTGCGAATTGACTTTTACAGTCACGCACGTATGGGGCGATCTGGAAAAAACTGTTTTGAATATCTGTCTTTTTAGTTTCTTTATGGTAGGCACAGTGCAATAGTATTTAAAAATCATTCTAAATAATATAGTTATTATAGTTTTTCAGCTTAGGAAATAATAATTGCAACTTAATATTAAACCGAGTAGTTAAATATAGAAAAATATAAGACAGAAATGGATTTTAAGTTCTAAAATGATTTTATTTTGGTTTCTTTTTATTTCGGAACGAAAAATGCCCCTATAGAAGAACCCTTTTTATGATTTGTTTACCTTTTTTTAAATACCTAAACAAATGGAGTATAGTATGGGAGACAGGGGCTATATTGTAAGAGACAAAAACCTCAGTGCATGAAGATTACCTTATTGTATAGTAGCTTAAGTTGTAATGAATTTGTATTTGTATTTGTATTTGTAATAAAAAAACATTAATAACTGACTTAGATAGTAATGATGACAGTTTTTTGTCTATTAGAAGCCTAAGCGATCGCGCTGCGAGTCACCCGTCGTCACTTGCAGCCACTCTCCGGTCTCAATTTCTGGATGTCCCGAGGAACTTCAATGTAGTGTACATAAATGCAATGCCCAAAGCATTCCTGCTCATTTTCCGGATATGCTGGCTACCTTTGACTGTGAAAATATACACGCAATTGTGGTCACTGAGTCCTGGTTGAAACCCTGTCTCCCAACTATTTCTTACTCCTTGCCAGGTGTTCAGCTTATCAGGAATGATCGTACGAGTAACACCGGTGATGGTTACAGTGGTGTGGCCATATACCTGCGGTCTCAAATTCCCTTCACAATTTTTGATATCTCACCACAACCACCACCATCAAACACGGGTGAATATTTACTCCTTGAGCTGAAACTCAATCATACAAACGTTTTACTCGATGCATACTATTCACCATAAAAACGCCTGGACTATTTTGAGGCTTTTGAAGACATGCTAGAAACAGTCGTTCCTACCTACGAGCATGTCATCATCATGGGAGATTTCAATACTTGCCTTCTACTCAATAACTCACGTTCTTCCTCCCTTCGGCGCATTACAGAATCTTGTAATCTATCCATTTTTCCTCTGAATGCCTTTCACCACTTTACTAACTGTATCCCATCTTTTCTCGATCTAGTCTTAGTCTCTTCACCCAATCATGTAGCCCAACATGGTCAGTACAATGCAGATGCCTTCTCTTATCATGACTTAATCTATCTTTCCTACTGAATCTACCAAAACCTAAAATTATTTTACAACGCAATTTCAACGCTATTGTTCCAAAAAAGCTTCACGAGGATGTTGTCAAGATAGACTGGGACGCTCTTTTAATGTCAAATTGCATCGATACTAAAGTGAATATCTTAACATCTAAAATAACACAGCTTTATGACATCACTCACTTGGTCTGAGGGCTGAAATTGTCACCTCACGCCGTACGCGCAAGCGTTCTAGGTTCGATTCTCGGTTATAAATTGATGCTTTTTGTACTTTTATATTATCTTTTTGAATTTGTTTTTGGAATTTTACCTTCCATTGAACCTGATTCGTTTGATTTTACACGAATACTATGCCGCTAAAACGTACACCTCCCGTCTCCCCCGGCGGAACTACTACTACACTCAGCACCGAAAAAAGTGCTGTCTCGGAATCGAATCTGGTAGAAAATAGTGCTGTTGTGTCATTGACAAGGGAACGTCAACGATATGATTCGGAACCAAGTCTACGCTTGCAAACGCTGAACACTAAGGAACGTAAAAAACGAAAGATTGAAGGAGATGAATTGGGTAGTTTTATGTCCTCCATACAGGAAATGTTTGACACCTTTTCGAAAGAACCAAATAAACGCTTCAATGATTTACTTGAATCTGTTAATTGTATCAGGGAACAAAATACTGAGCTCACAAAATCGGTTGAGACTCTGTCCGGCATGTATGATGAGTTCTTATTCAGGGTTAACTCTCTTGAAAAAGAAAGAAAAGAGACTAAAAGATATATTAACCTATTGGAACAGAGAGTCGAGACACTGGAACGCAAGTCGCGCGCCTCGGGTATTGAAATACGTCAGATCCCAAAGAGCAAACCAGACAAACCTGAATCTAAACAAGACCTTTGCCAGCTAGTCCAACATATGGGCAGGTCAGTCTGTGTTGAAATTGCAGAGGCAGATATAAAAGATGTATATCGAATACCGAATTCCAATGCTACGACATCCCCAATTGTAACAGAATTTACCTCTGTACTGCTGAAAGAGAAAATACTCTCTGCAGTTAAACTCTTCAATAAAACTAAACAGAAAGGTGATAAGCTAAACACCGGACATCTTAACCTCACCGGACCTATCAGGCCTATATTTGTTGGCGAAACTCTAACACAAAAGGCACAGAAAATATTCTACTTGGCTCGAGTGTTTCAAAAGGAACATGGTTATGGTTTCTGCTGGACATCTCGAGGAGTGGTGTATCTACGTCTACGGGTCAACTGTCCTCAGATTAGAATTGATAGTGAAGATGACTTGGACAAATTGAAAAATGTAAAGTGACTAGTTTCGGTGATAAACAAATTGATGTTGGGTCGTGTGAATGTCTTTTCTATGTTATTATTTCTCATATTAGTATTTGGTTTTAATTTAAGTTTATATAATATCACACCATACACATTTACACAAACATATCACATTTTATTCAATAGTTGCAAATACAATCATTGTATCCATCCTATTTTTAACATATATGTCTGTCGGGGTATGCTGGCATGCTGCGAGCCATAGCCTAAGCTATGATATATCAATAAATCCATAATTCGATAATTTCAAAGATATACACATGGACCTAGATACATACAATGTCTCAAAATCCTTTGAGTGCTGCGTGGAGAACTGTATTCAGTATGTCCCCACATCCATAAATTGTCTCACGGTACTTACACAAAATATTCGCAGTGTAAACTGTAATTTACCTGCGCTTGAAGTACTGCTAAAAGAGCTTAACATAAATGTGGACATCCTTATACTGACGGAGTGTAGGCTAAGGGATGCGTCTTCTATTCCACATTTACAGGGATATCAAGAATCTTCGTCACAAAGAACCTATTACAAAATGACGGGGTGGTCATTTATATTAGAGACGAAATCACATTTACCATCGAAGAACCTCCTTTCATGGATGCCAATGCATTGTTAATAAAAATTGGTTGTGATGTTGCTATCATTGCGTTATATCGATCTCCATCATACAGTAACCTAAATCAGTTTATAGAATCCCTGGACACAACCTTACAAAAAGTACGCGACATAAAAAATATTGCAGTAATAGGGGACACAAATATATCAATCAATGATAGACCACACAGTGACAAGGAACGCTACTTGAATCTTGCTGCATGCCATTCGCTCTTACCGTGTCACTCTTTTGTTACTCGCGATATCAGTGGTACCTGTATTGACCACATTTTATTAAAGACTCAACTCCCTGCAACTACAGTTGTTATTCAGGCCAGTGTTACTGACCACAAACCTGTGTTACTGTGTTTGAGTAAAAAGACGACTCGCAATTATTCCATCACAAACGTAAATAAAATCAACTTTGAACAACTACAAAAAGATATAGCAAGCATTGATTTTGCGCCTATGTATTACGCGTGCCAAGACCCAAATATTTCACTAAATTATTTTATCGGCTTAATAACGACGGCCTTAATAAAAAACACACAATGTATACCTCTCGCAAGACGCAAAAAAATCATTAAACCATGGATTACGCCAGGTCTTCTTCGCTGCATGCGAAACAGAGACAAGTTGCACCTCAAAAACAAGAAATATCCTCAAAATGAAACAATTAAAATTACGTATACGCGCTACAGAAATTTTTGTAACATACTCCTCAAAAAAGCTAAGAGAACCTTTGAGAGGCAGCAGTTGTCTGACGCGGGTAGCGATAGTAGGAAACTATGGCAGGCCATCAAAACTATTACAAACACTGCTAAAGTAAAGTCATCGCCTAAAAACCTATTGAAACTGGCCGCTACACCACAAGAATCGGTAGACGAGGTAAATAGCTACTTTGCCAGTGTTGGCAAGTCACTGGCAGGCAATATTCTTAAATACAAACGACATAAAGACTGCCCTGGTGACGTCGTCTCTGATAGAGTGGACTCGTTCGTATTAATGAATACAGATTTAAACGAGATTGTTAATCTGATCTCGAGTCTTAAGAACAACTGTGCTGTCGGATGGGACAAAGTCTCCAACAGTTTTCTCAAGCGTTTTAAGGACTATCTTGCTCCTCCTCTGGTATTCCTGTTCAATGTCTGTCTGGATATGGGAGTCTTTCCCACTGCCCTAAAAAAATCGATCATTGTTCCTATTTACAAAGGTGGTGACAGAGACCGTATTCCTAATTATAGGCCTATCTCATTGCTTCCAGCAATCTCCAAGATTTTGGAAAGATTGATAAATGCCAGGCTAGTTGCTTACCTAGAAAAACATAAATTACTGTCTGAGAATCAGTTTGGTTTTCGGCAGGCTAAATCTACTTCTGATGCAGTACACGCTGTAACAGATTATATTGCAACGAACCTGGATAATCGGAAAAAGTGTCTGGCAATCTTTTTGGACCTGGCAAAAGCGTTTGATACGGTCTCTGTTCCTATACTTTTACGTAAACTGGAGGCGATCGGCATTAGGGGCACACAGTTGGACTTATTTAGGAGTTATCTATCTGGACGAGTACAGGCAACAGCTATTGAGAACTACATAAGCGCCGACTTACCAGTGACTTTTGGGGTTCCACAGGGCAGTGTACTAGGCCCTACTTTGTTTTTGATATATATAAATGAGTTGTGTCAAATCAAACCTATAAAAGGCAAACTAGTGTCATACGCGGATGACACCTTAATTTTAATCACTGGGAACACCTGGAAGGACACTTTTGAAGCAGCTCAGAATGCCCTCAATGCTGTCATGGAATGGCTTAGTGATAATGTCCTTACACTAAATTCTGAGAAAACCAGATATATGACCTTCTCTATCAGAAATGTGGGTGAAATACCGGATGGTCATAATTTGTTAGCCCACAAATGCCAACAATACTATGGTTGCTCATGTCCTAAGTTAGCTCCTACTGAGCACATAAAATATCTGGGAGTCGTATTGGATTCACATTTGAATTTCAAAAAACACATCGAGGTAATGACTGGTAGGACTCGAAAACTCATCATAGTATTTAAAACTATAAGACACGTTGCGGATTCAAATCTCATTAAGCAGATATATATGGCGTTTTGCCAGTCTCTGCTTACTTACTGCATTACTGTTTGGGGTGGAGCTTCATCTACCACGCTTAAACCTTTGGAGATTGCTCAAAGAGCGATTCTTAAGGTAAGCAGCTTCCGTCCATTTCTCTTCCCAACGAGTTTACTCTATGAACAAAGTGAAGTGCTCACAGTCAGACAGCTGTTTATTCTGGGCATAATTATCAAACAACACAATGAAGTGTCGTATGAGCCCCAAAAAGACACAAAACGTAGAAGGAATAGAGTTTGTGAGACGAGCATAATGTCTCATACTTTGTTTGTCCGAAGGTTTTACTATGCACTGGGTCCCTACATATATAACAAAGTAAATAATACGATCAATATATACCCACTCAATAAAAAACAATGTAAAATAACAACCGTTGCCTGGCTTCAAACCCTCGATTATAATGAAACAGAGCAACTTCTCACCGTATTGTCCTGACATATATGGATGTGGTACTATATACTATGGAGTATTAAATAACAATTATAATTGATTGATTGTATTATCACCAATAACCTAATAACACACACATGCCACACGCAGACCAGACAAACACACACACACACACACACACACACACACACACACACACACACACACACACACACACACACACACACACACACCCACACACACATTTCTTCGCTATTGTTTTAATAATAAAATTAATGTAATAACCATTATTATATATATCATGACTGTCCTTATTGTAGTAAGCATGGCTCTTGTGCTAACTAGTTAAAGTAAAAACCCTCATGGGAGTGGCGCCGAAAGCTGAAACACAGGTTTCTACCTAGTTCGGTAACGGATGCTAATTCATTTTAATTTTGAGCTAACTTATTCTAGTTATAAGTCTAAGAAATAAGGCATTTTGTCAAATCGATGCAAGCGAATGGTGATCAGAGGCCCTGTACACGGCAGTGTGGGACTCCGATTACGATTGGCTGCCTAGACGAATTCTTTGTATTTTGTGTGAAAACTGTAAACTGATTATTAAAATAAATTATTAAATTATTATTATTAAATTATTAAATAGTAGTGTAGTGCGAGCAATAAGTTGAAACATTTACCTGCACCCTGGCATACTCAGGATATAAAAAATCTACTATCTAAAAAAGCAGCAGCTAAGACCAGGTATAAGTTTCGCACCACGGAAGCAAATTGGGATAAATATGTGACCATTAGAAACCACTGCAACAAGGTGTATAGGAATGCGCAACGCCAACACATTCATACCTCGGTTGAGAATGGAGATCCAGCTAAAGTCTGGAAATTTCTTAATACATTAGGAGTTGGAAAATCACGTTCATATTCTATTCCTAAAGACTTAGACATCAATTCACCCAATGTACACTTCTCTTCTTCGCCCAATTTTGATGGGGCTACGAAAACAAATACATTACAACATCTTTCATCTATTCCAACTCCCAAATATCCGCCTTTTGTCTTCGATAAATTGACCGCTTGTGATGTTAAAAAGAACTTAGTAGCAATCTCATCCAATGCTGTGGGCAACGATTGTGTCAGCAGGAATATGATCTTACCTATTATTGATGAGATCGTACACATTCTCTGCCATATTTTTATTCATTCTTTTTCCTGCGGCGCTTTTCCGTCTGCGTGGAAGGATGCTCAAATAATTCCCTTACCAAAGAAATCCAAGCCATGGTCATTTACTGATTATCGTCCGATATCTATCCTTTCATTCCTATCCAAGGCCTTTGAGCGTCTCGTTCACACTCAACTTAGTTCTTTTCTAACTAAAAATGGACTTCTAAACCCCTTTCAATCTAGTTTCCGACGTGGACACAGTACTAGCACGGCATTGGTAAAGATAACTGATGATATAAGAAAGGGCATGGATGGTGGTAGACTTACTTTATTGTCTTTATTTGATTTCAGTAATGCGATTAATACTGTAGATTTCCACATCCTGCTTAGTATACTCAGTTCTATTAACATATCTCCAATGGCTATTGAATGTCTTTGTAGTTACCTGTTTGGTCGCCAGCAACGTATACGTATTGAAGAATCCTATTCTTCATGGTGCAGTACTACAACTGGCGTACCACAGGGTGGCGTTTTATCTTCCTTACTCTTCGCAATATTTATAAATTCCATCACTGAAAAACTTGTTTCACCTACCACCTTTACGCCGATGTTCTGCAAATATATACACAAGCTCCATCAAGTGACTTAACTACAGCCATTGGTACACATGACTCACGATTAACATGGATCTGGAGCATATTTCCGAATGGAGTAACAATTATGGACTTATGATCCAACAACAATACAAATAATTTTAGTAGGTGGTCAGCAGTTGGTTTCTAGAAGTAACTGGTCACAAATGCCGCAAGTCCAATTTGCAGGAGCTGTTTTACCAATTAACACTAATGTAAAAAATCTTGGTATCCTTATTGATAGTACCCTATCCTGGAGACATCAACTCCAAGAAACAAGTCGCAAACTTTTTGCATCCGCAGGGGCTTTGCGGCAGTTACGGAACTTCCTTCCAACTTCCACTAAAATTTGACTTGCTCAATCTCTCCTTCTTCTCTTATTCTTCTAGATTACGCCGATGTCAGCTATCCTGATCTTACTGAGGAGCAACTTGATAAGCTTGAGCGACTTCAAAATATTTGCATCAGATTCATATTTGGCTTACGTTAATATGATCAGGTTTCCGAATTCCGTGACAGACTTAAGTGGCTCCCAATTCGTCTTCGCTGGAATGCTCATATTTTGTCATTATTATATAACGTTCTCTTCAATACATCTACTCCCACGTATCTCAAAGAACGTTTTACATTTGTCCATGACACACATTCGAGATCCTTGAGGCCGTCTAGAAACTTGACGCTAGGATTACCAGCGCACTCTACTGTTTATTATGGCAAATCTTTTACTGTGAAGGCCATTGGCCTATGGAATGCATTGCCGGTAAAAATTAGAGAGGCTCAATCTATAAATATTTTTATAGACATGGTAAAGAGTTATTATCTTTCTATAGCATAGTCGTTGAAAACTCCTCACATTCACATTTTATTTATTTATTTGCCTATATATCGTGTTTGTATACTATGTAATTATTCATGTCAACATACTCTTTATATTTGTAAACAAATTACACCAACACTCACTTATATTACATACTTTCACTCCTCTCCATCTTAAGGTTGCCTGGAAGAAATTACTTTTAGTGATAAGGCCGCCCATTGTGCATTTAACTGTAACTGAAACTATGTAAAATATTATCCGTAATGATATTGGTGTGCAATAAAGAATTATCAATCTACCTATCATATAGTGTGCAGGGACATGTACTTACTCGTAGGCTAGGACGTTCTTCTTTAGGCTAATATATTGTACAAATACAGATGAAGGTTTTCTTTACGGTAACAATGACGTATATTTTAAAGGTCGTAAAAGATTTACCTCGTGTAATCATATGTCTCTGAAAATTTGGCATTCATCAAAGTTTTACTATCTGATGTGTTTGAATTAAGAATTGCTTCCTTGTGTGCATTAACGTTAATTTTTATTTGCCCGATACTTGTAGGTTGTGAGACTGCATTGTGAGGTTGTCGTAGTGCATTCAGCTGCAGCATACCGTCGATGAACGTAACCCAGTTATCATTCCACACGAGCTTAGCATCTTCGAAAGACTCATCAACGCGTGCAATGCTTTGAAACTCGCCACTATATTCAAACAAAAATATTTATGAACTTTATATTTCATCTTCGGCAATACTTTTCATCACGTTGTATTTTATTTTATATTCAAGTTACCTGTAGAAATAATCTCTGTCTCGTAACAATCGGTAAACGTCATCAGCACTGAAATACATGTTTTTGTTTGTGTCACACACAATCTTACATTTAAATTGTTTTCTATGTATGGGAATGACGAACCCGGTTGCGACTTTAGAACCATCATCTAAAACCTTCAAAAATATAACAAATAACAGATTAATGTCATTTTACTAAACCTTTAACATCTTATTTGTAACTAGGCGGTAGATAATTGATGATTTATCTCAAATCTGATTTATATTTATTTATCGAAAACATCAGGAAAAGAGAATCGCTCAGGCGGGACTCGAACCCGCGATCTTTCCATTAACCAATTAGGCCACCGAATTGGTTAAGGCCACGAAGGCATTCCCCCTGTAAGGTAAAGATCGCAGGTTTGAGCCCCACCAGAGCGATTCTCTTTTCCTGATGTTTTATGATTGATGAATTTATTTATTCATTGTATTTGTTTATTTACGTGTTTAGATACATCGCCTTTACAGTAAAAATCCAATGCGACAATGCTCTTACAACTATAGGTTTTTAGTATAGGTAGTTTTAGTTTAGATGGTCATATCGAGTGCATTATTTTTCAAACTTACCTCAAAGTAGCCTGTTCCTCGCTGTATTGTCACATTAAGATGGAGCTGCCGTCGATCATGCAGTATCGGTTGCGAATATAATTTTAAGTTATTGAACTTCACGGATAGTTGCTTTTTAGGAACATTCAGTAACATAGCATACACATCCCATACAAGCGTTAGACTCGCAGCAAATGGATACACCGTGTTTCCTAAAATAAAAATATTTGATTTACTAAAAGCACTTATTAAATTAAATTACTATTCATGATTATTTTATTACATTTATTTTTAAACATTATACACAAAAAGTGCACATAGGCGAACTTAATACCATTGGCTCATGCCTGATGCAAAGATAATGCTATGTTTGATTTCTGAAGAACTGAACTTCCCAAAAACTGAACTAATATTAGGTTATTACTATACATAATATATACAAGATGATTTTATAGTCGTTTTCGAAAAAACTAATTTGGGTATAGTTTAAATAGGTATCTAAATATTTGTTTACCCCGTATCGTGTGGCCTCTTAGATAACTATGTTCCTTATCATGTAAAGCCAAAATGAAATTACAATTGGAAGCGACCTTTCTACTTGCAGAGCGATATAGCGGCATCGGCCTATAACAGAGTATAACAGTACAACATACATAAATCGAAGAATCACAGAAGGAATTATAGCAGTTATTAAAACTGTGAAACGTACCATATTTCATCGTGAGCCCATTTGACTAAGTGAGATAGAAAAGGAGTTCCAGTAGAAACGGGCATCTCAACTTTTGGATACAAAACCCTAACATCACAATTGTAGCCCTCCATATACAAGCTGAAACCATGGTCAAATATACAAATTTACTGCATATTTTATGGGCTAATTAAAAAAACATGCATTTAGAGAATGATTTCTCTCTATAGCTCGTGCGAGTTAACATGGCACCTGGCCTTGCAAACAACCCTCCCCCCGCTTCTCCGCGCGATGCCCCGCTCTCGTCCTGCAGTAGCGTCCGCATCACAGTGACTGTTGTACATTTTAATTTCGTAGTTTTTATTATCAGATTTTGTTAAGTTGTGTTATTGTTACGTTTGGAACATATAAATTGATTTATTTTATTGAGTTTTTGTCATAATAATTTATAACATACAGATTTACTGTATTCTGCATTTATAATATTAGTATGGATATCTTGAATTTTTGAATTGAATTCATTGTATTGTGGAGGAACGAGGTGTGATGTTTGACCAACACAAAGGGAGGATCCTCCGACCAGGCAAGGTGATCACGCCTGGCGGGCCGCGGCCCAACGATTGTCGTTGGGATGTTATATATATATATTGTACCAGCGCGCGAACTTCACTTTCGCGATGCAGGATTCGTAGTGACGTAGTAGTTCGGCTTGCTGTCGCTAGATGGCACGGGGTACATGTGGTATCGCCACATCTGTGATCTATCAAAAGCTTTTGATTGTGTTGATCATGAGACTTTGTTAATAAAATTAGGTCATTATGGTGTTTCGAACGGCTCACTTGGCTTGCTTAAGTCTTACCTCAGTAGCAGAGTACAAAAAGTTAACATTAATGGCACCAATTCATCTGGAGCCCCTTTAGTCATGGGAGTACCCCAGGGCTCGATATTAGGACCCCTTTTGTTCTTGATATAATATGTTAATGATCTTCCTTACTTCAGTAAAGATCTTTGTGAAATAGTATTATTTGCTGATGACACATCAATAATTTTTAAACGTGATAGACAAACAGAAGTACTTGACGATGTAAATAATACCCTTTCTAAAATTTTGCATTGGTTTACAAGTAACAACTTGCTGCTCAATGCTAAGAAAACAAAATGTGTAAAGTTTACTATGCCTAATGTAAAACAGGTTGATACTAGTATTACAATGAACGATGAATCTGTTCAAATAGTTTATACCACAGTTTTTCTTGGAATAACTATAGATAATAAACTGCAATGGGGTTCTCATATCACAGCCTTAGCAGGAAGACTTAGCTCAGCTGCTTATGCGGTTAGAAAAATAAGGTCATTCACTGATGAGGAAACGGCACGATTAGTTTATATTAGCTACTTTCATAGCGTTATGTCGTATGGTCGCATTGTGAGTAGTCCTCGGTAGTGACGGGGTGAATCCTCGATGAGGCGAGGTAAGTCCCCCGTGAAGTGGGGCGAATGCTGCGTAATGGCAAAGTGCCTTAGATGCAGGCGTGGCCGAAGGGTAACCAGGCTGCGGCGGTCGCTGCATGCTATGGTATCCATGTAAAGGCCGAAAGTGCTGGATGGCGAAGACTTGATTACCGCTCATGCGGAAGAAGTGAATGGGTTGTGACGATGAGAATGCTGCTGATATGCACAGCGAAGGTTACGTGATCAGATCACGTCGGGGTCACCACTGTGGAGGAACGAGGTGTGATGTTTCTCCAACACAAAGGGAGGATCCTCCGACCAGGCAAGGTGATCACGCCTGGCGGGCCGCGGCCCAACGATTGTCGTTGGGATGTTATATATATATTGTACCAGCGCGCGAACTTCACTTTCGCGATGCAAGATTCGTAGTGACATAGTAGTGGCGTAGTAGTTCGGCTTGATGTCGCTAGATGGCGCTGGGTACATGTGGTATCACCACAGTATCATGAAGGATTCCTTTTATTTATTTCTCTATCTTTGCCAATTTTCATCCAGATTCGTTCTACCGTTGTGTGGTTTGATTAAATACCTAACAAACATACATCCACGCTTTCAATAAATCTCACTATCAATATAGAATCTTATTATAACGGCGGTCATCATCACCTTAGTAAAAACTTAACTAATCCAACAATATAATATTATAAAAATAATGAATGGGACTTTTTCCCTCTTAGTATGCACGTGTACTGTCATAATTCAGGCAGTAAACTACCAACTAAAGGAATGTTTAGTCTCTCTCTCTCTATCATCTCCTTTGATATCCTTTCCAATATTTACACTAAATGGGGATCGAATCCGTGCCTCCAGCGTAGCGGCATAGATTACCTAAACTAAAGCCGCTTGAGTTTATAGTTACGTATATATATATATGGTGCTCGGGTTACCTTATATAGGTAGTTAATATAAGTCCTAGGTCAGATCCATGACAAAGAAAATAATCATGAAGGCAATCGAGTAACGAGCCTTCAATACGTCAAATGACTCATTTGGTCACCAACTGCGTTCTGTTGTCATTTGAGGTCAAAAATTCAACGATAAAAATGGCTTTATCTGGTTTAAGAATAAGGGGTGCGGTACAAGGATGTACCAATTGTACAGATAAAAAATCTAATAATTTTAACAATTCATCAATATATATACATTAAAATTTCCATTTTTAGAAAAAAATAGTTTCAAAATGTTGATTCACCTAGAGTGTTTTTATTTAATATATATTATCTACTTACCTAATTCGTTTTGCTTTCAGCTTTACAAAATGTATAACACAGGCATATCATAAGAAAAATATAGCATGAATATTGTTTATTTTTTCATCTTACGATTAGAAATCTACTTAATTATGATAATATAATTTAATTATAATATTTAAGAATTTAATCTAATAAAATATGGCAATCTCGAAAATTCAAAATTTCTTCTGCAGTCACTACTTTTAACGTCACTGGTTTGAGCCAGGTGCCATGTTAACTCGCACGAGTAGTCGAGCAAGCAAGCGAATTATTTGACAAGGATCAGACTAACTTGCCAATGGCTTCCAGCATTAAAACTGTATTATCTGGATGCTTTCGTCTGGTAAGTGGAATATTTTTACAGTTAGGTGGCATTGAGCGTTTGAGAATGGCTTGAAGCAGTCCGTGTGGTGCGATTTCTACTAACACAGCATCATTGGGCACCAGTCGAGAAGTCTCCTCGAACAGCACCGAATTCTGCAGATATATTATAATTGATGAAGCAACACAGCAAATAAGAAGCATCTACAAGGTGATGTATTCTTACCAGTACATTGTTTGTGAGATACTCTGCTGAACAGAATTTCGCTATTGGCTCAGTCCACCTTTCTTGCGGCACAGATGTTGAAATCCAACGCTCACTTCGTGGTCTTGGAGTTTTTATTACAGTTTTTAAATATTTTAGTAACGCGGGACCTATATTCACACAAATTAAAAATAACTTATTGAAATAATTAGGGATGGTAGTTGAAGTAGTTACATAATTATTATTTAGTATAAATATTTCCATATTATAATATAAATAATTATAGTAGTTATAGTATTAATAATAATATTTTGGGCGTTTCCAAGGTGGTTATGGGCACAGTAGCCTTACATCCTCAAAAATGTGCGCCAATCTTGCACTCGTGAACACGTATTTCAAAAAGGACCCCGAACACCTTACCTACAGGCACGGGGCTGCGCTACCCAGATCGATTTCTTACTCACTAGGAGGCACAGCATAACCAAGGTAGCTAAGTCGCACTAAGTAACAACGTCTCCTTGTCCTTCGCGCAAAACCTAAAGGAAAACGGGATGAGCGCGGCCAACGCAGAATCAAGTGGTTGGTGCTTGATGAAGCCAAGACCCAGAATTTCGTCTCAGCTATCGGTGATAAGTGCGCTGATGCTTTAGATGAACCTATACCAGATTGCTGGGACAAGATTCAGGCAGATATTCTTGAGGTGGGGAGGACGGTTCTCGGCATGTCTAAGGGTGGACGCAGGTGTGAAAAGAACACTTGTTACACTTACGTCCCCTAGGAACCTCTTTAAAAAGTGGTAAGCGTCCAAATCTCCCGAAAACCGCGACTCTTACAAAGAGGCTAAACGTGCCACTAGGAGAGTCGCACCAAGTTGGAATCGTGTGAGGGGCAAAAGCTCATATAAAAGTTGGCGCGTTCCAGGGCCAAGGCGGCGCAGGCTATATCCAAGTACCGCTGCATTAAAGACCCTGGGGATGCAGGAAAGCGTCGATAGCTTATTGGTTAAGGTGTCGGCCTTACGATAGAGAGATCCAGGGTTCGAATCCTGGCCATTACACTACCGACGTGAACCCACTCCTAGCACAAGCAATTTAGCTTAGTTGGAGGGTTTAGAGGGAACATTAGTAACTTCGGTTCTAATATTCTTTATAAAAAAATGTATATTTATAACAATAACCAACTTACCAGCATCAGCTATATAACGCGAGTGGTAGGCAATGTTGGAGCATAGCACTTCTTTGGCAAAAATGCCCTTAACTGTCAGCTCTGCAACAAACTCACGCATCGCATCGGACGGTCCAGAAATTGTACTGGATTGAGGTCCATTGTGGCACGCTACTTCAATCTCCGGAGGACATAAGTTTTTCACCTAAAAATATTATTAAACACTGTATTAACTTTTTTTTATACTGGAGTGAGTAGTCGTATTTTGCACCGATATTTATTTATTCCACTTTATTCACACACCCCAACAGCCAAATCTTGCACACGTCACTCACAGCGTGACTGTATTGCACGTCGCACTAGGAGTTCACTGCACTTTCAGTCTTGCGTGACTGCACCGCACGTTGCACTAACAGTTTACTGCACTTCTCATAATTTCACTTTACTTGCACTTTACTCTTTTTTACTTTTCTTCCTTTTTTTCCTCTTCTTCTGTTCACTTTGAACACTTAAACTTAACTGATCCCTCCTAATTGGCGGCCCCTTATATACCTTTAATTTTGATCGTCTTTTTGATATTCATTTCGTTTCTCATTTTATTATTTCTCTAGAATGTTCTACAAATAACTAGAAGACTCTTACTATATTTTAATGTTCATTTCGTTTCTCATTTTATCATTTCTCTAGAATGTTCTACAAATAACTAGAAGACTCTTACTATATTTTAATGTTCATTTCGTTTCTCATTTTATTTTTCTTTCAGAATGTTCTGCAATCTAGAAGAGTTTAAATAATAATTTATTAATAAATCGCCCTTAAAGACGGATATAAAGAGAAGGGAAATTTGAAGGTGTGGCTCAATAGCTCAGTTGGAAAAACATTCTTCTTTTAAGGGAAAGGTCGTAGGTTCAAGTCCCACTTGAGCGCTTCTTTTACCCGATGTATTTCGAATAGAATATTCGGTTATATATCTATTTAAGTATATACATAAATTAGAACAATACAAAAACCACATCGTATAGCAGAATCCAAAACCCTGACCATCGGTATAAGCAGGCCGTAGTCTAAGCCGTTCAGCCACCGCTGCTATTTGACAATGTGTTCGAAATTATTCTAATGTTGTGTCATGTTACGTCATATTCATAACACTGCCCCTCCTAAGACATGCTCGTCCCGAGCATCGTTATAGCCATAATAATAATCGGGCGAGTCCGTCAATGTCAACAACTTTATCGGAACTTCTCGGCGATTTTGGAATTCTGTAAGTGTTGACTCCATTTATAATATCAATTTTGCACTGGAGAGGGGTAACGGGATCGGAAGTAAACAGCTTCGTATGTGAGACCACTTTTTTTACACACCCCGACAGCCAAATCTTGTGCACGATACTCACAGCGTGACTGTACCTCACGTTGCACTAGGAGTTCACTGCTCTTTTAGTCTTATACGCGACAATCACAGCGTTACTGCACCACACGATGCACTAGCAGTTCACTGCACTTTCACTTCTCTTTACTTGCACTTCACTCTTTTTTTATTTTTCTTCCTTTGTTTTCTTCTTCTTCGGTTCACTTTGAACACAACTTCAACCTAAACTGTCCTTTGACCGCTCTGGTGATTTAAATTAGGGGTAAAAAAAAATCAGGATAATCTTTATCGTCTTTTCGATATTCGTTTATTTTCTCATTTTATTATTTCTCTAGAATGTTCTACAAATAACTAGAAGAGTCTAACTATATTTTGATCTTCATTTCGTTTCTCATTTTATTATTCTTCCAGAATGTTCTGTGAATAACTCGAAGAGTTAAATATAGAATCTTCTATAGAAAAACACAAAAACCACACCGTATAGCAGGCTCCCAAACCCCGAACATCGGTATCAGCACCGCAGCACTGTTCAGCCACCGCTGCTATTTAACAATGTGTTCGAAATTATTCTTCTAATTCTATGTCATGTTATGTACATCAAATTCGTATCAATATAATATACAAAAGACCGTCAAGGTGATTGACTCTTTCCCTGATAATATCAATAGTTAAGTACTAAAAACAGTAAATCGATGGTAAACTTTGAAAAAAGAAAGAAAAATTTCATAAATAAATTCCTACCTCTTCGTAACCCACACCAACGGCAGCCATGGAACCATGTATAAACTTCGTCTCCACCGATACTATTCCACGGTAGTATGCTGATAGTATCATTTCTTCTGCAGTTAAGCAACCATCAGCATAAGCGCATCCTAGTTCGCCCACACTATGTCCTGCAAGAATTGAGATTCTTTAAAAGTTCTAAGTCTTTGTACATCAGTTCAAACTGTGCTAAAGTATCTCTGATCTTTAGTATCTTGAAGTAACTTCTTACCAATGATTCCATCTGGCTTCAATCCTAGCTCATGAAGAATGTCAGTGAGTCCAATTTGTATGGCAGCGATTCCAACAAACGAATTCAGGATATTGTTAAACATGGTTTCATCATTCGATGTAATGATATTAACAATATCCAGTCCTTTGGGCTCTAAAGCTTGTCGGCATCTGCAATTAGGGACAGGAATCAGTTATAGATAGATAGAAAGAAAGAAAGCAAGGAAGAAAGCGAGAAAGAACGAAAGAAAGAAAGAGAGAGAGAGAGAGAGAGAGAAAGAAAGAAAGAAAGAAAGAAGATTGCTGGAAAAGCAATCACGCAGGTCGCGGCAGAATACGCGTGTACAAGCAGAAAACGGGCGTGATGGTGCGTGAAACACAAGGTATGGCATACTGAAATCTGCCATCACGCGCGTGTTTTTCGAGGGATTTTTAGTCCGAGAGCTGTTAGAAATTTCGGTGTAGGTATTTAAGACGAATTTTAAATTAATATTATTGCAATGCAACATGACTATTTAACGTCAAATTTAGAGCGCTTTCACATCAACTGACGCCCGATATCCAATATCCAACATCCGCGATCGGAGGAAGTCAAATATCGATGCCCAATATCGGGTATTGGAGCCGACACCACGGTTTTGGCTCGTTATCGGAACACGCAGACACTGCAAGCAAATTTCAACCTAAATGGCATTTTCTTAGTTACGTCTCTTTTCGCATTAGATGACGCTGATCACGAATATAAGAAAAAAAAATAGCTACTATGTCAGGTCAATAAGGTCGTAAATAGCTTGCACATCTAATCATTTTCTTTTCATCTCTAGCGTTCTTAATATAGTCTGGGCTATCTAGCTAATGGTCGGATGGCTTTACTTTACTTTTCTCAAAATTTTAGATTACTTCACACACCTACCTACCAAAAAAAATCTAATATCTCTCGGACTATACCAGCTCTCCCGCGTCCACGCGCGTCGACGCGCGACGCTTCGTTGAGCGTTGTTGCGTCGAAGCGCGGCGTCGCGCTCGTCGCCTCTACGGAGCTCATTTTGTATAGAAAAACGGGGGGTCCCACACACTGACAACGCAATCACGCGCGCCGCCACCCGCAGAATACGCGCGTACAAGCAGAAAACGCGAGGTAAGGCACACTGAAATCTGCATTCACGCGCGTGTTATTCGAGGGATTTTTAGTCCGAGAGCTGTTAGAAATTTCTGTGTAGGTAATTGAGACGAATTTTAAATTAATATTATTGCAATGCAACATGACTATTTAACGGCAAATTTAGAGCGCTTTCACATCAACTGACGTCCGATATCCAATATCCGATATACGAGATCGGAGGAAGTCAAATATCGATGCCCAATATCGGGTATTGGAGCCGACACCACTGTTTTGGCTCGTTATCGGAACACGCAGAGACTGCAAGCGACTTTCAACCTAAATGGCATTTTCTTAGTTACGTCTCTTTTCGCGTTAGTAGATGACGATGATCACGAATACAAGAAAAAAAATAGTTACTATGTCATGTCAATAAGTCGAAAATAGCTTGCACTTCTAATCATTTTCTTTTCATCTCTAGCGTTCTTAATATAGTCTGGGCTATCGAGCTAATGGTCGGATGGCTTTACTTTACTTTTCTCAAAATTTTAGATTACTTCACACACCTACCTACCAAAAAATTCTAATATCTCTCGGACTATACTAGCTCTCTCGCGTCAACGCGCGTCGACGAACGACGCCGCGTCGAGCGTTGCAGTGTGCCAATCGCCTATTAGGCGATTGGCACACTGCGACGCGCGACGCGGCGTTGAGCGTTGAGCGTTGTTGCGTCGACGCGGCGTCGCGCTCGTCGCCTCTACGGAGTTCATTTTGTATAGAAAAACGCGGGGTCCCACACACTGACAACGCAATCACGCGCGTTGCCGCAGAATACGTGCGTACAAGCAGAAAACGCGAGGTATGGCACACCGAAATCTGCAATCACGCGCGTGATTTTCGACGGATTTTTAGTCCGAGTGTCGGTACCTACCTATCGACCTAATGTCGGTATCTGTGAAAGATCATTAAAATAGTACATCTCGATACATGTCGTTTGATTGACGCGTCCCTAAACATGACATGGCGCAGTCGGTAGGATCAAAAAAATAAAATAAAATAGAAAAAATAATTAATTTGAAAAAGAAAAAGCAGCAGTTCAAAAGTGAATAAACATGGAAACTATTTTAACTCCGCCGTCTCCTTTTTGTTTTGAGCAAAATACCGCGAACATTACAAGTGGCGCTGTAAGTGAGAGTTGGAAGAAATGGAGTAACGGGTTCAAAATTTACTTCGAGGCATGTGAATTGTCAAAGAAAAGTGATACCATACAAGTGAACATATTATTACATGTAATAGGAGAACAATGCAGGGAATTGTTCGAACAATTCACCGAGAAGTTTACCAAGGTCGAAGACATATTAGAACAATTCAAAAATTATTTTCAACAGAAAAAGAATTTGACGGTGGAACGACATAAGTTTTTTATACGAAATCAAAGTGAAAATGAATCCATAGAACAGTATGTGTACGAACTGAAAAAATTAGCTACTAGCTGTGAATTTGGCAATTTATGTAATTCCTTAATAAAAGATCGATTGGTTTGTGGAATTTTGAATAACGGCATCAGAGAAAGATTATTAAGGGACGCGGATTTAACGTTGGAAAGGGCGTTAAACATATGTCAAGCGGTCATTGTTTCCAAGACCTACTCAGAAAAAATATGCACAGAAAACAAGAATACGGCAAATAACAGCGATGTCAATCAAGAGGACGTATATCGGATCGAGTCGAGATTAAAGCGAAACAGTCGCACAGACACACACAGGCCCTCAACAGGGCGTGCCCGTGAACGCGGAGGCGCCGCTGGCGGCAGCGGCCGAGCCAGCTTTGTTGAGCGAGCGGCGGGCAGCGAGCCCGCAAGGCGTGCGTCGGCAGCGTCGGCACCGGTTGGCGGGAGCAGTCACAGAGGCAGAATAGGGTCAAACAACAGGAACATCAATTGTACGCGATGTGGAGGACAACATCCGAGATTCTCGTGTCCGGCGTATGGGAAACAGTGCAGGAGATGTACACGTATGAATCACTTTTCTCGCATGTGTAACGTGTATCAAATTGTCGACTCGGATGAAAAGGTAATCCATTTGGTAAATAATATATATAGCAATGACAAATGGTCAGTAATTTTAAAAATAAACAACTGTGATATTGGTTTTAAAATTGATACGGGAGCCGACGTCAATATTTTGCCTGAGCATTGTTTATCTAGATTAAAAATTAGCAAACGGGAGCTGTTGTCGACTACGACAAAGCTACGTGGTTATTCTGGTGCACAAATCAATGTCATAGGTAAGTGCTTTGTCAAAGTTAAGTATAAGAATGTGTGTCATATTATAGAGTTTAAAGTTGCTGAGGTGAGTTCCACTCCCGTATTAGGTAAATTTGCATGCGAAGAATTGAACTTAGTGCAACGGATTTATTCTATAGGCAGAGATGTGTACAGTAATATTTTAGATGAGTTCCGTGATGTATTTGAAGGGTTAGGCTGTCTGCCGGGCACCTATAAAATTAAAGTAGACAATAGTATAAAGCCAGTAGTGCATGCACCGCGGAAAATACCCATACCAATCAGAGATCAAGTAAAGAGTAAATTACACCAGATGGTGCAACAGGGAATAATCGCTAAAGTAGAAGGCCCAACGGATTGGGTGAATAGCATAACAATTGTTAAGAAACAAAATGGGGATTTGCGAATTTGTTGAGACCCGAAAGATTTAAACTTGGCAATTAAACGTGAGCATTTTAGGTTACCCACATTAGACGAATTGTTATCAAATATTGCAGGTTCAAAATATTTCAGTACTCTTGATGCCTCAAATGGGTTCTGGCAGACCAAGCTTCATCCTAGTAGTACAGACTATTGCACATTTAACACACCATTTGGCAGATTCAAATTCCTGAGACTCCCCTACGGGATATGCTCAGCAAGTGAAGTTTTTCACAAGAAAGTTCACGAGAATTTTGATGACATTGACGGTGTATGTACATTTGTCGACGATTTATTGGTGACCGGTAGGAACAAAGCCGAACACGATGAGAGGTTAAGACGGGTGTTAGAGAGATGTCGTAAAATAAATTTAAAATTAAATAAAAATAAATGTAAATTCGGACTTAGTGAAATTAAGTATCTGGGGCACAAAATAACGCGAAATGGCTTATATCCTGATGAAACACATACATCAGCGATACTCAACATGCCGAAACCAAAAACAGTGAAGGACTTAGAAAGATTTCTAGGGTTGGTCACGTATGTAGGTAACTTCATACCCAATATGTCAGATAAAACTAGACCGTTGAGAGAATTATTGCAAAAAGATATTGAATGGCATTGGACTGAAATACACGATAGGGCCATCGCGGAATTAAAAAAGTGTCTGACTAAAAGCCCAGTGTTACAATTTTATAGTATGAAAGATCCCATAACAATTTCAGTAGATGCCAGTAAAAGTGGCTTAGGAGCAGTGTTGTTGCAGAACCAACACCCAGTATGTTACGCGTCAAAATCTCTGACCAAAACAGAACAACGTTATGCTCAAATAGAAAAGGAGTTGTATGCCTGTGTTTTTGCTTGTGAAAGATTTTATGGCTACATTTACGGACGAACAGACATAGTAATAGAAACTGATCATAAACCTCTCATCACAATAATAAAAAAGCCGATTATTGACTGTCCTCCGAGATTGCAACGTATGCTCTTGCGACTTCAACCATACACTTTCAAGCTGGTGTATAAACCCGGTAAAGAATTGTACATAGCAGATACGCTATCGCGAGCCTATGAACCGTCAAGCAACAGCGACAATAGCTTACAGAGCGATATCGCAGAAGCTATACGTACCATCGCAGTCGACAATGACCTAACAGACGCCTATTTTATAAAATTGCAAAAAGAAACAGAGTTAGACAAGGACTTACAAAAATTAAAGTTGTATGTAACGAAAGGTTGGCCTTTAGATAAGCGTAGGGTTGAATTAAATATTAAACCATATTGGAATTATAGGAATGAGTTATCTGAGGCATGCGGTTTGTTGTGGAGAGGTAACAATAATAATACCGAAAAGTCTACAAAAGGAAATGTTAAATAAATTACATATAACACATTTAGGTTTTGAAAAATGTTCGCTAAGAGCGAAAGAGCTTTTGTTTTGGCCAGAACTAAATAATCAGCTCAGAAATCTGATAAATAATTGTCAAACATGCTTAACGTTTAGAAAAAATAATAATAAAGAAGAGCTACGTCCACATGAGATACCCAATGAACCCTGGGTAAAAGTGGGCATGGACTTATTTTATTTTAACGGCATTAATTATCTTTTAATTGTTGATTATCACAGTAAATTTATAGAAACAATACAGCTAAGTAGCACCCTCTCTGAGTGTATAATTAAACATTTAAAGAACTTATTTAGTAGATTAGGAATACCCCAAGTCGTAATATCCGATTGTGGACCACAATTTAGCTCGAATGAGTTTCGTATTTTTTCCCGAGAATGGTGTTTTGACCATGTAACGTCATCGCCGCGGTACCCGCAATCGAACGGCCAAGCAGAGCGCGCTGTACAGATAGTAAAAAATATTATGAAAAAAAGTATGCATAGCAAGTCAGAATATAGATTGGCACTTCTAGAATACTTAAACACACCAATAAGTGAAAAGTTACCCTCACCAGCAGAAATGCTACATTGTCGAAAATTGAGAAGTATTCTCCCAATAGGTAGGCAATTACACCAGCCATCAAACCTGATCAAATGTGAATTGTTAAACAGGCAACAGGTTTACAAACAATATTACGATAGAAATGCAAAGAAATTACCCATTCTTTTTGAAGGTCAAGCGGTTAAAATTAAAGACCAAAAGAATAACAAATGGATCCCAGGTACAATAACTAAACGGTTGAGGGATCGTAGTTATGAAATAAAATTATTGGCAGGCAACATAGTAGTTAGGAACAGACGTCACATAATAGCAGATTCGCCACTACGGCAGCACAAAACAAATGCAAGTGCCTATGACACACACATAGACGATTACGACGATGTTAACCCCGCTCAGACGCACTCGCAAACAAACTCGGCTCCCGGTGTCAACACTCCTATGTCTGCAAGTAGTAACAATGAAACAGGTAGTAATTATGTAACTCGTTTTGGCAGGACAGTGAGGCCTCCGGATAGATGGAGATATGATTGAAAGCAAGAAGAAAGAATGAATAGAACCGAGAGGCTAACGTCTAAGTAAACGCAACAAATATAAACAACTGCCTATACCTAATGTAACCGAAAACTATTGTTATGTTATGACATGTTAAAATTGTTAAAAGAGAATTGTAAACTGATAAGAATTCATTCATACCTACTTGCCTATACTATAATATAAATATTGTGAGCTGATAATATAATAAAATAATGTAATATAATGTTAATGAGATAATATACTTAATCAATATATGAATATGTGATGTGATAATTAAATATGAAATTAGAGGTAAGTAGATACCTATATACCATAAGCGAATAACTGTATCGTTTTTTTTTCTCTAATTTATTGGATTGAATCAGATTGAATTATGTTTACCTAATAATAAATCAATAAGCACCTATAGCGAAAAAGTGTATCTACATAACACAAAATGCATGTTGTTCTGTTCTGAGTATGTTTGTATAATTTTGTTATTAATAATTTTGTTAATTTTGTTATTAATTTTTATCAAATTACTGAAATAAAAATGTTATTGCATGTTTTTCATTATTTAGCACATAATAATGAATAAGATAAGTTTAAGTTAAGAATGAGTGAGTAAAATTTGTTTTTCGAGGGAGATGTCGGTACCTACCTATCGACCTAATGTCGGTATCTGTGAAAGATCATTAAAATAGTACATCTCGATACATGTCGTTTGATTGACGCGTCCCTAAACATGACATGTTAGAAATTTCTGTGTAGGTATTTGAGACGAATTTTAAATTAATATTCTTGCAATGCAACATGTATTTAACGTCAAATTTAGAGCGCTTTCACATCAACTGACGTCCGATATCCAATATCCGACATCCGAGATCGGAGGAAGTCAAATATCGATGCTCAATATCGGGTATTGGAGCCGACACCACTGTTTTGGCTCCTGTGCTGAGCAGAAGGTCCTCGAAGCTAAACGTTCTTGATGTCATATTGACCGCTATATAAAATGCCCTAGGAGCAAAACGTCCACAATTGAAATAGTTTGCTAGTTTTCGAAGCAAAATGTTATTGTTGCTTAATGTTCGCAAAGTAAAACGTACTGAGAGCAAAACGTCCTCAATTTGTGTGTTCGCAAAGTAAAAACTACTGAGAGCAAAACGTCCTCAATTTTGTGTCGCTGGACGTTGAATTGAAACATGGGCTCACACCGACTTGTTTCAACGTTAGGATAATTTAAAAATCAGGGTCAAAATAATTTATATTTATGCTTAAATTAGGTTCCTGTTTAATTAAAATTTATATTGAGCTAATTATGTAACATTTAAAATCTTTTTTATTATTGTAATTCTTCTTAAAAATTCGTAAGGTGTGATACTCAGTTCTCCTCTTATTTCTTCTTTTCTTCTGTGTACCGGATGTTGAAAATGATATCCACCTTTCGCCTCTTGCTACCATGAAATATAATGTTATTGAATCTTATCTCCTGCCACTTTGCTTCTTTCCTTAGGGCATCGATAAACAGTACTAATGTTGGTTTCCTATTTACTTTTGGATTAAAACGTCTATATTTTGATTTTAACCATTGATTCTCAAAGTAATCAAGAAATGTCTGCATGATCTCAGTATTTCCAGCATGCTGCTTAATGTATGACTAACACTGCGTGTGGTAACTTGCCGGTAGTAGGGGGAAATTTGTACAAATTCGGATTATCTCTCTCGACTCTTTGCAGTCATTGGCTTTCAAACACTCGGCCTTTCTCCAAACAGCTTTATTTAAGTGGAAGTAACATCCTGATATATTTTTATATATATTTTTTATTTTATTTATTTTTTTATTTATTTATACTATCTTATTACTTCTATGCCTAGGAATAAAGTTTTCAAGCACGTAGAAGAGATTTTATCTAAAGAGGTTTCATAAGTGGCAAAAACAGTACATTTGCATGAAAGAGCTCATTATGCGTTAACCTCTATATGATTGTATGTTATTTTCCATTGAAGACCGTTTGCACTAAGGACCACATGAATTGAAGACGACTTGCTCCTTGGCCGTTTTCACGTTGAGGTCATATTACTCGATAGACGTTTTGACTAGTGGACTAACTCATTTAAAAGACATTCAGCTTCGAGGACGTTCTGCTCAGCACTGTTCGTTACCGGAACACGCAGAGACTGCAAGCGACTTTCAACCTAAATGGCATTTTCTTAGTTACGTCTCTTTTCGCGTTAATAGATGACGCTGATCACGAATATAAGAAAAAAATTAGTTACTTTGTCATGTCAGTAAGTCGAAAATAGCTTGCACTTCTAATCATTTTCTTTTCATCTCTAGCGTTCTTAATATAGTCTGGGCTATCGAGCTAGTGGTCGGATGGCGTTACTTTACTTTCTCAAAATTTTAGATTACTTCACACACCTACCTACCAAAAAAATTCTAATATCTCTCGAACTATACTAGCTCTCTCGCGTCCACGCGCGTCGACGAATGACGCCGCGTCGAGCGTTGCAGTGTGCCAATCGCCTTAATCTAGAATTAAGTGTAGCGCCTAGTGGCGAGTTATCAAATTACAATGACAATTTGCATTTCTGTTTCTGTTCGGTTTCGCTATGCCGTAGTAGATGGAGGTAGAGGGGCAACGTCATACATATGACGTCATTCGACTTTTGACACCCTGCGCGTCTCCCTTCCCACCCACATTTAATGACGCGTTTTTATTAAGAGAAATATCAATAAGGCATCTCCGTTACTTTATATGTATATATTTATATACTGTCCTCCGAGGACTTTTCAATCCAATTTTAGAAAGTGGACTAATCGGCGGATCTGATGACCACTCCCACGTAAACAGGTGAACAGTTCTTTTCGTCCTTTTATACCGTACGATTTATAGACAATCTCTCTATCTGTAAGCTGTAACTGGGGGCCAACCACAACCTCTTAAAGCAGTATTATTTCAATCTTACTTCGCGTTTTGGTACCACGACCTCTTAAAGCAATATTACAATAATGTTGTTTAAATTAGCAGTTTTGGGACGTCACCCATAGTTTTCGTTCTTTTTGTTCGTTCAGCGTCAAATATGACATCCTTTATAAAGTCAATAGTTACAAAAAACTATTGAAGAAACAATATTCGAAGAGTTTATCAGCTTCTAAAAGCTATGCTAATGCTAATATTGCTTATTCACGAAATCGTCGTCAAATGCAGTCGCGATAAAAATTCTTCCCCTTCCCTTCCCATTATATGAAATTGGTTCAGTAAGCGAAAGAGACTCCCACTGAGTGATGAATAGAGCCCTAGAAAATCTACAGAGTTCTCTGTAAAGACTAAGGTAAGCCCATAATTTATATTGAATTAAGTACACGCTTATGTATTGTAATGTGTGATTGACCACTATTAGTTTCGTAAATATATCATGTTCTTAACATAGTTGTTTTTTTCTAGGTGTTCATTGCATTACCATTTTATACGCAGAGCCATAGGATAAGCTGAGTGAAAAACGACGCACAAATAAATAACATGCATGATGGCTATTCAAGAGTTCAACGGTTGCTCGAAAGGCCGCATCAAGATCCAGTTACGATAATTATTTTACAAATATAATTGCTTTTATAAATTATTCCATGTAATACCTACTAAATAAATAATATGGTGTCTATATTAATCAAATAACCATCTTTGTACGCTTGCTTCTACCATCACACTTGCCGCGTTTCCAAGCTGGATTGCGATGGCCAGCCTCAGCACCAAGAACGATCCGGACCAAGAGTCAATTGTAATGATGTCGATGAGGTGATTACCGCTCAGTGTAAATATCTATCAAGCTACGAGTATCAAGCATACCACCCCCACGGAGCCGGTGGAGGCGGTTATGTCGGACTCGAACCGGCCGTCTTGGGTCCTTGGTTGCCGGAGGTGAGATTGCCAAAAGTATAATCTCTCGCACCGCGGCAGACCCAGGACCATCTCTTTCGAGATGGCCCCCTTCGGGTTGCACACTTTGCGCCTTTGCACACTTTTAGATATAAATCTTTCACACAAACCTTGTCCTAAGAATACCTACCTACCTACTGAATAGGTATAACCAAAATAAATAGGTAGGTAATGAAAATCTGTCCCATTGTGGAATGCCCTAAAAAGCTCTATCTAACCTTGGGACTCGAGAGCCTTGAATGTCGTCAAGTTCAAAAGCAGTAATCCTAATTCGGGTGTCACCCCGTGCACCATCATACGTATCGCACTCGAGTCGGTGCTATCGATGTCCTAATTCTAAATATAAAACTTGCCCCTAGGACCCGGAGCCTCGCACCCCTTGCACCTGTTATAATTGTATGATGTGATCATGAATGCCCAGATAATTAAAAACATATAAAATTATTACGGCTTTATATTTGCGGTAGAAAATAAAATTTTACATAATTAGGGACCTACAATACCAAATTCACGATTGTTATGTCAGAGAAGACATTGAATATGAATGTATTGTATTTTCTTCTTAAGTTTGCATGCTTGTCACAAAGAGGGTTCAAAACAACACTCCTCCTTACAATGATTAAGCGTTTACTTAGGTGTAGATGTTGAGGCCCTAGTAGGTATTTGAAGTTTCTTTGTATCGCATACTAATTATTCCACGTTGTATAATAAAGAAGTGCTTTCTCAGGTCAATGTGTTTTAATTTGCTACTTAGGATAGCACTGCTGAACACCGCTGTCATGTCTTTCAACAGTAGCCTTAGATCGAGAGCTCTTTCACAGCTTCGGATAGCGACATAATAATAATTATATTCTTCATTCAGCATAAGCAGTTGACATAGTAGATGCTCTTTGCTTCGGACTCCCAACTTACAAGTTACAACCCCACTCTGCTACCACTTTAAATAGTACATATAAAATATAAATAGGTAATATTTGCATAATTTGATCATAAACGCCCAGGCAATTTAAACTGAAAAATTATTAATGGCTTTACATATTATTTGCGGTGTAGGTGTAAAATAAAATGTCATAATAAAATTATTTTAATGACAGATAGTTTTCTTTCTTTTTCTTTCAATATTCTGCCAGTTTTTGATATAAATACTATTTTATGTAAAAGAGTATTTATATCAAAAACGTTTTACAAATTACGTGAATGTTGCTCCATTGTGTGTGAGAAAGAGATGGCGCTATACAGTGTGACAGAACGTATAGCGATCTCTCCCTTTCCTTCGTTACAGGCACAAAAATAACCTTACTCAAATTCGTACCATGAGCGTACAATAATGTTGTATTTTATTCCTGCTTATTGACGGAAATGAATGAACTATTTAGAAAGAGTTATGTATTCCTTGCAATAATTCATTCGCATTAGGGCTGTGCTCCGGAGACAAAAAAACCGGAGCACCTCTGGAGATTTTTGCGAACAACCGGTTATCTTTCTCAAAAACTCCGGCGATTTTATATAAAGTTAAATATTCGCCTTTTTTCATCTTTTTTGTATGTAATATCATTGATGAACACTATTTTACTATATATTTTTGATTATTTAAAGTTGTTCAAAATTTTATAATATTAAAACCCTAGTTTCTGCCCTTAATACTGAGCCGATTTTGTTAAAATTTTTCCTATTTGAAACTATGGGGGTACCAAGTATATGGTTTCAATTAATGCCTATATGTCGTATCCATATTGTATAATTAGTTTCCATAGCGATACGATTTTATCGAAGTATATGTATAGATGTTCGTGCATTTATTAAGAAGTAGGTAATATATACATATAATCACGCCTATATCACCGGAGTGTTAGGCAGAGGCGAATTAACATTAACACCCACATTTCATCAATCATCGCATTCGGTCGGTTCACCTATTGCCGTATTCCGGGCACAAATTCGGTAATAAGTTGATTTCATTAGTGTATACATTGGACGTTTTCATAATGTTTTAATAAGAGGATTGTGATAATAATAGTAATACAATGTCTCAATTGGGTAGGTACTTAAAAAGTTTACGAATATGACTAAATATAACTTCCGCGTAATCGAAGAATGTCCGGAGGCTTTCCGAAGATTTATTAAACCTAGAGAAAAATCACCGGATCTTCCCTGGAGTCAAGCCCTACGCCTAATGTCAGTGATTTCTTTTTTAGAAGACCATAGAGTTTTTTTTATTCAAAAAGGATTTTTAAAAAGAAGTTTTTACTTTGAAGTAAAACACTTGTAATTTTTAGAATTGTATTTGTTTGCTTAATATCTAAGCAATTTCCATGCATTCTTCTATACAATTTATACTTGCAATTATATGCATTTCTCGGGATGCGAGTCTTCTCACTTGGCACCATGCTAGCTAAAAACCGGAGAAGACTGAGCGTGGGTGACGAAAATGCCTTATTGATCCACCTAATTGAAACCACGTGCGGTTTTAGTCGGTTTGAGTTAGATATAACGGCCGCGTTGGCCAAACAGGGAGGTATCCGTGGAACACAATAAAAAGTACTTTTAAACCGTTATAATAGTCAGCTTGACCATTTCTTGTTTAAGTTAATGTATATAAATACGGTTTACTTGCTTTTTGGGTCACGAAAATGATTTTTAGAGCAGTATTTTGCAAAACAATAATAAAAAAGTTGCTACCTAGCAACTTTTTTAAAACGGCTAATTTTGACATAAAAACAATAATGTTAAATACAATATTGCTCTAAAATCTCGTCATGGTACGAATTGAATGAACTAAAATTAATTTGACGTCACAAAAGCACTAAGCAGGAATACATGACATGCACAATGTACGGTTGTGGTACGAATATAAGCAAGATTACTTCAAGCTTGACACAAAACTCTCCTGCAATAAGACTGTTTTGTAAACGGTTGTGGTAGGCCCCCTGGGCGAATCTAGTAGTTTTGGCATTGTTTGTCTTTCAATATAAAAGGATACAGTTACGTCTATTTGAAAATAGTTGTTTTCAGTTTAAAATGCTTATATTAATAGTTCCAATCATTATTATTATTATTCTCTTTATTTCATTATTAAACTTATTAATTACATTTTTAAATATATATATAAAAAATAAAACATATATTTAAAAATATAAAAAATAGTGCTCCACCGGTATCGGATACATGGACCAAGCTACCGGTGGTTAGGGCTCTAGAGAAAGGAACTTCCTCACGATGCGCGCCGTATCAAGGAGTACTGCCTTCTGCATCTGGCCCTTGACCCATCCATCCAACCCGAGCCTCTTCAGATGTTGGTCGAGGCTCTTTGCTATCAGTCCGTTGACTGATACGACTATCGGTACAATGATTGCTGAGTCAACATTCCACATGTCGACAACCTCGTGGGCCAAGTCCAAGTATTTAACTTGTTTATCTTTCTCAGCTTTCACGAGATTCTCGTCATGAGGAATGGTGACATCAACAATCAATGCTCGGCGTTCGGATCGGTCTATCACCACAATGTCAGGCTTGTTAGCTACAACAGTCCTATCAGTGATGATAGATCGATCCCAGTACAATGTCATATGACTATTTTCTAGAACTGGCTCAGGAACATACTTATAGTACGGCACCTCAACTTCCACAAGGTTGTATTTCAGAGCAAGTCGCTGATGGATTATCCTGGCTACTTGATTATGTCTGTGCAAGTACTCGCCGTTAGCAAGACGAGAACAACCGGAAGTAATATGCCTGAGGGATTCACCAGGTTGGTGACACGCTCGACAAATGTCAATTGTGCCATCCCTCATGATATACTTCCGGTAGTTATTCGTCTTAATAACTTCGTCTGCAATTGCACAGACAAAACCTTCAGTTTCCCCAAAAAGGTCACTGAAACGTAGCCAGGACACGGATGCCAGTAGGTCTACTTCGGGCCTGTGGAGGGCCCGATAGAACCTGCCATGTAGCTCCTTACTCTGCCATACCTCCCTGCGGCTGTCAGTGCCAACTATTGTAGGCCTGCGCCAGTTCTCTTTAGCCAAACCGAGCGGGGTTAGCCCGGTATCTACGTTGACTACATCACGATGCATATCCACGTTCGACTTTAGAAAGTAGTCTCTGAGATTGCACACCTCGCGATTATGAAGGGTCTTAGCATTTAAAAAACCTCGACCCCCACATTTCCGCGGGATGTACAATCTCATGACTGACGACCGTGGGTGGTGCATTCGGAATGCAGTCAACTGAGTCCGGACTTTCCTATCGATGGTATCGAGTTCAGTCTGAGTCCACCTGAGTATGCCAAAAGAGTACATCAAGAGTGGCATGACCCAACTGTTACAGGCACGCACCTTGTTACCACCTGACAAAAGACTGTTGAGTACCTTTTTCAGGCGGCCAAAGAAACGTTCCTGTAACATTTGTTTCATGTCGACCTCATTGATGCATAACGCCTGTGACATACCCAAGTATTTATAGGTCTCAGTTACGAGGAGTGATCTTAGGTTAGTGGAATCAGAGAGTTGTATACCCTCCGACTCCACCACCCGCCCTCGCTTTACATGAATGACTGCACATTTGTCCACACCAAACGCCATTTTAATAGAGTTACTGAATGTTTCAGTTACCTTCAGTAAAGCTATTAATTGAGGATTGGTGTGGGCAAATAGCTTTAAATCATCCATGTAAAAGAGGTGGGATACCATCTGACCCTCTCTTCGTAGCCTATAACCTAACCCTGAATTCACCAGTAAAGTACTAAGTGGATTCAGAGCTAAGCAGAACCAAAGGGGACTCAGACTATCCCCCTGAAAAATACCCCGCTCTATTGTTATCGGCACGCTGCCACCCAAAGCCTGACGACACCCTGGATAGAAAAGAACCGTCCTCCATTGCCCCATACACGACCTTAAGAAGGTACATAGAGTTGTATTCACTTTATACAACTCCAGCACCCTCAAAAGCCATGTATGTGGCACGGAGTCAAACGCTTTCTTGTAATCTATCCAGCATGCCGTCAGATCCTTACGATTGCGGCGAGCTTGTTGGCTAATAGCCATATCAATCAGGAGGAGCTCCTTAGTACCCCGGGCCCCATTCCTACATCCATTCTGAGAGGCACACATAATAGAATTATTGTTTATATGATTGTTAATCTTAGCTCTCAGGATGGATGTAAGAAGTTTATAGACCGTTGGTAGACATGTAATCGGTCTATAATTATTGGGCTCCAGAGTACTACCAGTTTTATGGAGCAGGTGAGTAACTCCTGTCGTCATAAAAGCTGGTAGCGTCCCAGATTCTATAGCGGATTGAAATTGTGAGGCCAAAACAACATGCGAACTCCGTAGCCACTTAAGCCAGAAATTGTGCAATCCATCCGGTCCCGGAGATTTCCAGTTAGACACCGAACGGACTGCACAATCTACATCAGTGGCATCAATGTAGATTTCTTCCATTTCTGGAATGGTTTCGCATGCTCTTTCGACCTCACGCATCCAATCACCTTCAGTGTGACTAACGGGCACCGACCAAATGCTGCGCCAGAACGCATTTGTGGCTTCAGCATCCGGTCGTCGCACGTCGTCCACACTTTCATCTGTTCGCTCCCAGCTTCTATATACCCACCTTTGGTCTCTTTGGAACATATGGTTGACGGTATATTGATCAACTCGTCTTTTATATCTCCGAATACGGTTTGCCCATGCATAGACTTTCTGCTTCAGGAAGTCAATACGCTCTGTGACCCGAGACGTATAATCTTGGGGCTAATATCAGTTCCCGCAAACGCTCGGGTCACATAGCGCATCACTCTTGGGCGAGTGTTGCCCGACCTGAAGCAGATTAGTTTACCGATGAGCACCCTTGCCTCGGCCACACGTCGTTCAATTCTGCATTGCCATGCTGGTATGGCAGACTTAGGTCGTATGGCAGGATCTTTAATGGGAAATTTAGCACCTGCCATACGACATGCCGCCACAGCAGTACAATACAGAATTGAGTGGGTGTCACCGAGGTTTTCACTATTTTCTAGATATCTAGGTAATAATGAATCAAGGGCACTCACCAACGCTATATTACGCCTATGTATGGGCAACCGCGGGAGACGTGGCCTGACATGTACGGGCACTGATCGATATTCCCGCAACGCACATTCCAAAGCCTCCTTAATCTCTTCATTGTACTGAATACTTACAGGAATAGGTGTGTCATCCGGCGCAACACAAGTATCATCATTTATTTCTGCTGTAGAAGCAGGAGCAGGAGCCGGGGCGGGGGTGACACAGATATTTCGCAAGCATTCTTGCCGTAGAGTCTCAAGTACGGTTTCATTCAACATGCGATTGCGTTGAATGACCCGTACTTGGTCCGATAATCGTTGTGCTGATGTGTTGATGGAAGGTTCAAGCGCCTGAAACAAAGTTATTATTATTATTATTCTCTTTATTCATTTATAAATCCTATAAATTATATTTTTAAATACATATTAAAAAAAAATCCATTTAAAAATATAAAAAATAGTACCCCACCGGCATCGGGTACAGGGACCAAGCTACCGGTGGTTAGGGCTCCAGAAAAAGGAACTTCCTCACGATGCGCGCCGTATCAAGGAGTACTGCCTTCTGCATCTGGCCCTTGACCCAACCATCCAACCCGAGCCTCTTTAGATGTTGGTCGAGGCTCTTTGCTATCAGTCCGTTGACTGATACGACTATCGGTACAATGATTGCTGAGTCAACATTCCACATGTCGACAACCTCGTGAGCCAAGTCCAAGTGCTTAACTTGTTTATCTTTCTCAGCTTTCACGAGATTCTCGTCATGAGGAATGGTGACATCAACAATCAATGCTCGGCGTTCGGATCGGTCTATCACCACAATGTCAGGCTTGTTAGCTACAACAGTCCTATCAGTGATGATAGATCGATCCCAGTACAATGTCATATGACTATTTTCTAGAACTGGCTCAGGAACATATCTATAGTACGGTACCTCAATTTCCACAAGGTTGTATTTCACAGCAAGTCGCTGGTGGATTATCCTGGCTACTTGATTAAGTCTGTGCAAGTACTCGCCGTTAGCAAGACGAGAACAACCGGAAGTAATATGCCTGAGGGATTCACCAGGTTGGTGACACGCTCGACAAATGTCAATTGTGCCATCCCTCATGATATACTTCCGGTAGTTATTCGTCTTGATAACTTCGTCTGCAATTGCACAGACAAAACCTTCAGTTTCCCCAAAAAGGTCACTGAAACGTAGCCAGGACACGGATGCCAGTAGGTCTACTTCGGGCCTGTGGAGGGCCCGATAGAACCTGCCATGTAGCTCCTTACTCTGCCATACCTCCCTGCGGCTGTCAGTGCCAACTATTGTAGGCCTGCGCCAGTTCTCTTTAGCCAAACCGAGCGGGGTTAGCCCGGTATCTACGTTGACTACATCACGATGCACATCCACGTTCGACTTTAGAAAGTAGTCTCTGAGATTGCACACCTCGCGATTATGAAGGGTCTTAGCATTTAAAAAACCTCGACCCCCACATTTCCGCGGGATGTACAATCTCATGACTGACGACCTTGGGTGGTGCATTCGGAATGCAGTCAACTGAGTCCGGACTTTCCTATCGATGGTATCGAGTTCAGTCTGAGTCCACTTGAGTATGCCAAAAGAGTACATCAAGAGTGGCATGACCCAACTGTTACAGGCACGCACCTTGTTACCACCTGACAAAAGACTGTTAAGTACCTTTTTCAGGCGGCCAAAGAAACGTTCCTGTAACATTTGTTTCATGTCGACCTCATTGATGCATAACGCCTGTGACATACCCAAGTATTTATTATTATTATTATTCTCTTTATTCATTTAAAAATCTTATAAGTTATATTTTTAAATACATATTTAAAAAAAAAAACCATTTAAAAATATAAAAAATAGTATCCCACCGGATACTATTATTATTATTTTGTTGTGCTGTTTTTATTCTCGATGTGTTTAAGACACTTCGGTTAGTTTAATGAAATCACGGGTCTAAACCAAGTGAGTTTCATTTTCTGGTGATATGGGTTGGTTGTATAAGTCTTCTTCGAGAAATTTGCGAACTATGCGGCATGTATTTAAAATGGCAGCCTTTTGCATCGTCATATATGTACTCTCGGCTATGTCTACTGTTTTGAGGGCTTGTATTAAATGTTTGGGTATCACTCCCGTACTGGACAGCACCAGGGGCACTATGTAGACTTTATTCATTTTCCAAATTCTAATTATTTCTTCTTTTAGTTCTGTGTATTTGTTTATTTTTTCAGTAATGGTTTTATTGAGATTGTGGGTGTTTGGGACTGCAATGTCAATGAGAAATACTGTTTTATTTTGTTTGTCAATTAAAGTGATATCGGGTCTATTGTTATGGATGGTTTTATCTGTTAATATTGCTCTATCAAAGTATAGTTTATGGTTGGTGCTCTCCAGTACAGGTTTTGGGTTGTACTGGTAGTACGGCATAGGTTTGTTGGAAATGAGTTTATGATTGATGGCAAGTTTTTGACGAATTATATGTGCTATTTGATTATGTCGGTGTGTGTAGTCTGATTGAGCTAAGCTAGGACAGGCTCCGGTAATATGTTGAATAGTTTCGGAGTGACGGTGGCATTTCCTACACTTATCATCTAGGGTGTTGGGATCTTTAATTATGAACTTCCTGTAATTTTTTGTATTAACTATCTGGTCTTGAATACTTATCATGAAACCCTCAGTTTCGGGAAATAATGAGCCTAGCTTTAACCATTTATTAGATGCTTGGAAATCTATGTGAGGTTGTTCTAAATCGTGGATGTGTCGTCCATGTAATTGTTTACTGCGCCATTTGGCCAATTTCACGTTTTCTATGTGTTGTGCAGTATTATTATTATTATTTAATTTATGGACGAGCAGCAACTTGCTGATATGTCCACTTAATAGTGTTGGAGTATAGTTCAGTCCAGTACATTTCACTTTTATTGTTCACTGTTTATTAGCCATTTATCTAAGCGACACTTGAAGGTGGTTAGCGTTGTAGCTGTCACCACTTCCTCAGGCAATTTGTTCCACATTTGTACAATACGGTTGTTTAGGGAGTGGTAAGCTGTCAAGGTATGTGCATGTGAGCGTGAGAGAGTGAGGCTGTGTCCACGGGATGAGTAAGTCTTGCGCTGCCGCACAAATATATCATCAATATTAGGTAAGTTGTATTTATTTGTTAGAATTTTATAGCATTCAATGAGGTCACCCTTTGTTCTTCTATCTTTGAGTGTTGGTAGCTTTAGTAGTTTCAGCCGTTCTTCATATGTTTTCCACCGGAAACCATAAGGTATTTTTGTTGCTTTTCTTTGTACACTTTCCAGCAAGTCAATGTCTTTAATAATAATGTTTTATTTGAAAGAAAGTAAGGTTACATGCATTGTACACAGTTTAGTTAATATGTTTAGTGATATTCAGTATTGCGATACAATGGGTGACCAGCTGCTTTCCTTGATAGGCTACATGTAGCCTGTGTTAAGGATAAGCAGTGCCCTTACTATGGTATGGTAGACAACGATTTTTACTTAAACTTAAAAATTACACAAGGCTAGTAAAAATATATGAGCAAAGGTTGTACTTGTAGTGCATTTGTGTGGGTGTGTGTGTGTGTGTGTGATGTGATGTGATCCTATCCGCTATAAATATTATACGGTGATTTACTTCACTAATTAAAATAGTCTTCTGTCTCATCGTAGTCCAACTGTTGTAGGAACTCCCGGACAACTTTCTTGACGTTGAGTGTGTGAGTCCAAAAATAGGACATTTTAAGTTTGTTCTGTTATAAAGTGATGGTGCAAGATATGTCGGCAGTCTCTACATAAAAGAGGTACGTGGTGGTGGAATGGAGCAGATTCTGTCTTTACGTCGGTGGGTAATAAGACGGTATGGTGTTCTAGAATGTTGGAAGAGACTATGTGTAAAATATATAATTGTCGAATAGACAAAACATTACAAACTTTATAAAGTTCAGAGGTTGGAAACAACATAGGTCGAAAGGTGGCAACTTTAAGGATGGCTCGTTGGGCAATCCCTACTGGAAGCAATAGCGTCTTTCCAGTACCACCCCAGCTACAGATGCAATAGGTAATCAAAGATTGGCAAAGCGTATAGTATACCTTTTGGATGATTGACGAGGTTGCTACGTGTCGCAATGTTTTAAAAACATAAATTAATTTTCGGATACGGCCTGTGATTAATGGTCCGGGCTTGTAGTCTATTCAGATCTGAATTGTAGCTGCCCTGACTGAGTCAGAGGGTCGCCGAAGATCTTGCCATCATCAGCAAAGAAGCATGCATGATATTGAACAGAGTCGGAGAGAGGATCGAACCCTGAGGAACACCACTCAGTACATCTCGTTTGTCTAACAGTGCACACCCCACCCTAACCTGGTAGGTTCTGTTTAGTAGGTAGCTTTCAAGCCACTTTAGTAATTTGCCACGAATACCAAAGAGTTCTAGTTTCAGTAGAAGGCGACCATGTGGGACTTTATCGAAAGCTCGCTCAAAATCCAGGTAAATAATGTCTACAGGTTTTTTGTTGTCCAGTTGTTTTGACCACTCAGGCACAGAAGACAGCAAGTTTGTGACCGTTGATCTTTTCTCAACAAATCCATGTTGTTTTACAGAGGTAATGTGATGCCGATTCAGAAACTGCTTGATATGCTGACAAATAATTTTCTCCATATATTTTCCTATAGTACTAGTGAGGCTGATTGGCCGAAATCTGGATGGGTCCGTCTTATCGCCACTTTTGTAGACCGGTGTCACAATAGCATGTTTCCAATCATGGGGAAGCAGACAGTTCGTAAATGACAATTGCATAATATAAGCCAACACAGGTGCCAGGGTATCAGTGCTGTTCTTTAGTACTATATTGGGTATGTCATCTGGCCCAGCTGATGAGTTCACATTAAGATTTTTGAGGATTTTGGTTATGTCTGATATGGAGAAATTTACATCACATAAGGATTCATCAACGCGAGGACTACAGATATGTGGTAAGTGGTTTAAAGGTGGCTCCATGGAATAGGCTTTATGAAACTCCTCTGCAAATGCATTAGCAATATCAGTTGGGTCTGTTATAAGGTCACCTCTTGAGTTCCTAACAGCTGGTGGAATTGTCACCTTAGATGATATACAGCTACGGATATAAGAGTAGAATGATTTATCCCCACCATTTAAAATGTTACACTCATATTGTCTTCTTAGTCTTCTGGATTCATCCACACATTTATTACTAATTACCCTGTAACTCTGGTATGCATCATCCGTTTTACTAGATTTGTAAAGATCCCATAGTTTCCTTTTCTCCAAGGAAAGTTTTTTCAGATTTTCATTTATCCAGGCTTTATTTTTAATATTCCTCTTCATGTTCTTGTAGGGTGCATGCTTGTCAATACAATAACTCCGCTCATTAAGCTTTTAAATTCATCCCAAAAAGGTACAATGTCTAGAGTACAGCTTAGTTTGTCTAGGGCACTGTTAAGATCTATGTTGAAGGTACTACTCGTATAGTCAATGTGCCGATAGTGCCTTTTCAGTTGTGGTTGAGAAGTGGAGTTTGTTGTAGTGCATTGCATTTGAAACTGATGAACACAGTGGTCACTTTTACCTATGGGAGGCCGATGTTCAATAGCTGATATAGGAGCAGTGTCATTAACCATTATTAGGTCTAGTAATTATGGTATTTGGTTGGTACGAAATCTGGTTGGGTTTGATACTAGTTGGAAAAGATTGCTTTGTAAGAACATATTTTTAAATAGTTCAGAAGTATCACTCAGCTTCTGTTCAGCTCTGAGAGGCCATGAGATATCAGGGTAGTTAAAATCACCTATTATAATGACATTGTTGCCCTCCGAGGCCAATAACAACTTACTCAACAAGATATTGTCAGTATCTGTGTTTGTATCAGTCCGATAGACACCAATAGGAAGAAAGTGGTGGATGCCAAATTGAATATCAAGGTAAAGCGATTCAATGTTGTCGTGCATGTAATGCTTGTTTCTTTTTGCAGTGCTAGTTTCAGCATTATCTGAGGTTGACTCCTTTATACCCACTAGAATGAGATTACTGGCACGTCGCTCCCGCTCTGACATCTCTTCTATAATTGCATTAGTGGTGAGACTACTGGATTTTGGTTGGTTATTTTGAGGGCTGGGATTATTCGGAGCTTTGGCGGTCGCCAGTACCTTTTTGATGTCATCCAATTCTTCACGTACAGCATCGTAACATTTGATAAGTTTTGGTACTTGGAAGAGTGCCTCCAGACACGGGCTGCACAGAAATACCAGTGTACGTTTAGATTTCAAACCCATCACTCTAGCCTCACCACTCGTTAAGTTGCTACACGTTATGCACAGATTTCACTTACACCCATCACACTGTATTACATTTTCGTCTTGAAAGTCATTTACACACTGATAGCACTTCATTTTGTCACGAAATTTTTTGGTTAACAGATATTGTTTATTTTAGTTCTTACGTAGGAAATACGATATTGTTTCACTATTAGGTCACCTATACTTGGATTTAAGCACAATTTCACTTGAATTAGAGTTGAAAAGTTAAATAAAGGTTTAATTTTAGTTCGCAAGCTAATTCCAACACTGTTCACTATAGTGAGGGTACTTCGAAAAAAAAAATCATATGCTATTCATGAATAAAATATATGTTAAAATTTGCATATTAATTAAGCATGATAAATGATAATATTACCTGTAACCTCTTTGTACCCATATATCGCAATAAAATATGTTTGAACTCGCGTTTGATTTTGAATTTATATTTACTTCTATTATTTATTATTTAACTATTTTATCAAAAAATCCAGTAAAAAGGCGAAACAAATTATTCGTCTTTCTACTAAAGTTTTCTTTCTAATTTCTCTTAACCCTTAAATGCGCATTGTTGTATAAAAACAACATATTGAAAACTCATAATGTAACTATTAACTAAGTTTAGTTTCTTTTATTTTATCATTAGCCATCATAAGTTCAAGAAATATGGACCGGAAATTTCCAAAATAACAACACTTTCTACTTTTTTAATAGTTATTTTTGACAACTTCAATTGACATTGTCAATACAAAGTGAATTGGCGCCAAATACGATTTTTTCAAGTTTAGTAAAAACTTTGTTTTGTTCAGGTAAGCTAATGAAATATTTTATATCTTATTGAAAATTGATTATATTTCATGTATGTGAATATTATACTGCAAATAAATTACATTTACGGTGTAATTTTTAGCCATTTTGCGTTGTTGTATAAAAACAACACTGCGCATTGCGATGAATAATAATGCATGTACGGTGATGGATTTTATTCTTGATTTTCAGCATGTCACGCTTAACACATAGGGATATAGCTGCTTATTTAGACGACTTAGAAGGTTCTGAAGATGGATTCGGGGGGTCACATTCAGAATGTGATGAAGAAGTCGACTATTACGACAATGCTCAGCAAATTATGCAAGACCTTATGGACTCCGACGAAAATGAACTAGAAAATGCTGAGGCAGGTGAGACCCATGCTGAGACAGGTGAGAACCGAGAATATGATCACGACCCTCCATTAGTAGAGGTCGAACCTGAGTCTGAAATGACTTCTAGAGGAGCTGGTACATCAAGAAGCCGAAGAGGTAGCGGAATCATTGTATAGGGTTGGTGTTCCTATAAACAATGTTAAACCTGGTCGTCCTCCGTCCAGTCTACAGGGAGAGCTAGAACAGAAAAAGCATCGAGGCAATGCGCAAGTGCTACCAGCAAAAGATTAGATTAGACCAAATTGCTCATTAGGCAATTTGGCTAGAGAAACAGCAGAGATGTAAATTTCCTAAATGTACCGGCTACACTTTGAAAAAATGTATGAAATGTAATGTGTCACTATGTGATACAAAAAATAAAGAATTTTTATAAATATCATACTATATAAATAAATAAAAATATAAAACATTTATCGCAGTGTCTATTTTTCATCCTACTAATATTATAAATGTGAAAGATGTGAAAATTTAGAAAGGGTTTGTAACCCCTTTACGGAAATATTACAGAAAAATTTAGTGAAGGTGCTTATGTGATATAATGCCATATATATCAAAATAATACTTGAGAGTAAGTAGGTATCATCACGCCATAAGTCATTGGAGTGTGGCAGTACCCATAAACTCAGTTGAGACCGCGCAAGTGAAGCTAGTACTTCATAAACTATAGTGAGTGCGCAATGTTGTATTTAAACAACGAACCTAATTTCGGCTAAATAAATACTATGAATTAGAAAAATATTTTTTTATTATTTTTACCATAATCTTAAGGCTATTTCCTATCAAATAGATTTTTTTAACCGAAATTAAAAAAAATTGCGCATTTAAGGGTTAAATACTTAGAAGTTTATGGGCGAAAGTATGTTGTCTGAAAATTGTTTAAATATTTCACACTAGAACTATAATTAAATGAATTTTACAGCATTAAGTATGCTAACTATACAAATCGAATACATAGGGAAAAAGAATATTCTCGGGTGGGACTCGAACCCGCGATCTTTCACTTTCAGGGGGAATGCCTTGACCAACTCAGCTACCAAGACACGCCCGATGTGATTCAAATTTCCCTTCTTATCATCAAGCATCGCTCCTGTAATGGCACTCGGACGTTTGCTCCTTAACGATCAGACGCAGATACCGCCCGTAGCACCCGTGTCCCATGATAATCTGCGTCAGTCGATACGAGAGGTTGCCATGTGGCCATTCCCCCTTGATGGGCCTTACCGCCGCTATGACGGCGTGCCTTGCGTATGGTTGCTCAAGTCGTTACTCCCACTCCGCCACAATGATCCTGTAGAGCCGGGATTTTTCAGCCCGAATGTCTTCAGGCTCGGGATCGTATCCCCGATCCCAGACCACCTTAGAGAACGCCCCGGGCCCCGCAAGTTGGGCAGCAGCCGCACCAGCGCGCGTAAGGAATAACAAAATTGGTTAAGCTGAAGACCTATCTATGCTATATGCTGCTTCCAAGTCGAATTCATTGAAATATTTTTTCTTTGTCATACCTTTCGATAGCAGCTGCAAAAATGGGTATGCGCATGAGTTGCTTGCCCATGCCAGCCCACTGAGAGCCCATACCGCTGTAAACGAACCACAGCGGCCGACTTGGATTGTCGAAGTAACTTGCTTTTTCATGTAGACTAACAGTTTTCTTTTCTTCATCTGTTCCTATAATATAAATTTTGAGGTGAGGTGATAGAACTAATTCAATTAATAATCCAATTATTATGAGGTAAGATTAAACTATTGTTTTATGTTAAAGTTAGAATTAATTTATTTAGACATTATAATTTAAAGAAGTGGGTTTCTCTTAATTAAAATAATCAGTTATAGATATATTAGTTACTAGCTGTTACCCGCGACTTCGTCCGCGTTTAGTTCGGAATAGCTCAAACTCATTATTAAACATGTTGGAATATTTTCATCCCAACTGGAATAGTATAGGAGCTAGCAACGTTTTGAAAGTGAGAATTTTAGGTCAGCTGATTTTGTGATATGCCATCCTTCTTGCTCTTTCGATTAGAGTCTGGGCTATCTGGCTGGCGGTAGTGGTTGCGTTCATTACTGCGCATCCTACGTGTCCAGGTAATAATTCTGGATTTTAAAAATATTTTAAGAGGCGTAATTTTTAATTTTTTGTTTTTAAATAAGACTACCTGACATACTTTTTTTATTGCCAGACATTTCTGACATTGCTAATTATGTGCCATACGCGATTTATTTTATTTATTTTTTTTAAATTTAAAAGTATTTTATTATGTCTGTAATTTTAAAATTATGTTATTTAAGATAAGAAAAGCTTAAATTTAATTTGCCAGACATTAATTCGATTGTTAAACCTTGAATTAAAATAAAAAAGGCATGAAAAGTATTGCAGTATGATGCTAATGGTTCGAAAGAGACAGTTGCAGAATAAGCTGAGAATAAGACAGAGAACCATTGCAAATATACCATTGATATTAACTGACCTCCTCCTCGTAACCTGTAGCCTAGCCCTGAATTCCTCAGTAAGGTACTGAGAGGATTCAGTGCTAAGCAGAACCAAAGGGCACTCAAATTGACACCTTGGAAAATGACTCGCTCAATATTTATTGGTTCACCGTTACTGCACACCCCTCGACATCCTGGATAGCTAAGAACTGTTCTCCATTGCCTCATACATGACGCCAAGAAGATGCACAGAGTTGTATCTACTTTATACAACTCTAGCACCCTCAGGAGCCATGTATGGGGCATAGAGTCGAACGCTTTCTTATAGTCTATTCAGCATGTCGATAGATTCTTACGGCTACGGCGAACTTGTTGACTAATGGCCATATCAATGAGGAGGAGCTCCTTAGTACCATGGGCCCCACTCCTACATCCTTTCTTAGAGGCACTCATAACAGTGTTTGTAGAGATGTGCTTTGTTATTTTATCTCTCAGAATAGATGTAAGAAGTTTATAGACCGATGGTAAACACGTGATCGGTCTATAGTTACTGGGGTTCGAGGTACTTCCTGTCTTATGGAGCAGGTGGGTAACACCAGTGGTCATAAAAATTGGCAACGACCCTGACTCGATAGCAGCCTATTATTATTATTATTTTGTTTCTCTGTTCCGTGATCTCGGGACTATGGAGTCCCGGGCCTTTGGGAGGCGTGCGTCGGGCCAGTGCCAAAAACTAGAGGCCCTTATAAGTGAGCTATAAGTGAGCAGAGTAATATGCTAGGGATAGTCACACATGACGGATACCATCCCCGGGTGTATCATATTCTGCGCTCGGGGGTAAAAAAAAAAATTATTAAAATAATAATAATAGGCTGCTATGGAGTCAGGGACGTTGCCAATTTTTATGACCACTGGTGTTGCCCACCTGCTCTATAAGACAGGAAGTATCTTGAACCCCATAACTATAGACCGATCACGTGTTTACCATCGGTCTATAAACTTCTTACATCTTTTCTGAGAGATAAAATAACAAAGCACATCTCTACAAACACTGATATGACTGCCTCTCAGAATGGATGTAGGAGTGGGGCCCGTGGTACTAAGGAACTCCTCCTCATTGATATGGCCATTAGTCAACAAGTTCGCCGTAGCCGTAAGAATCTATCGACATGCTGGATAGACTATAAGAAAGCGTTCGACTCTGTGCCCCATACATGGCTCCTGAGGGTGCTAGAGTTGTATAAAGTAGATACAACTCTGTGCATCTTCTTGGCGTCATGTATGAGGCAATGGAGAACAGTTCTTAGCTATCCAGGATGTCGAGGGGTGTGCAGTAACGGCGAACCAATAAATATTGAGCGAGGCATTTTCCAAGGTGTCAGTTTGAGTCCCCTTTGGTTCTGCTTAGCACTGAATCCTCTCAGTACCTTACTGAGGAATTCAGGGCTTGGCTACAGGTTACGAGGAGGATGTCAGTTAATATCAATGGTATATTTGCAATGGTTCTCTGTCTTATTCTCAGCTTATTCTGCAACTGTCTCTTTCGAACTACTAGCATCATACTGCAATACTTTTTATGCCTTTTTTTATTTTAATTCAAGGTTTAACAATCGAATTAATGTCTGGCAAATTAATTGTAAGCTTTTCTTGTTTTAAATAACATAATGTTAAAATTACAGACATAATAAAATAATTTTAAATTTAAAAAAAATAAATAAAATAAATCGCGTATGGCACATAATTAGCAATGTCAGAAATGTCTGGCAATAAAAAAAGTATGTCAGGTAGTCTTATTTAAAAACAAAAAATTAAAATTACGCCTCTTAAAATGTTTTGAAAATCCAGGATTATCACCTGGACAGGTAGGATGCGCAGTAATGAACGCAACCGCTCCCGCCAGCCAGATAGCCCAGACTCTAACCGAAAGAGCAAGAAGGACAGCATATCACAAAATCAGCTGACCTGAAATTCTTTCTCGAAAACGTTGCTAGCTCCCGTACCAGAACGGAAGTACTGGAAATAGTGAAGTGAATTTACGCAAAGGAAACATTTGTTTATTTAAAAAAAGAAACAAACTGTATTCAAATTATTTCGAAAACTCGCTTGACATCTTCCACATTGTATTTTTAAATTAAATATTATGAAGACAGTCTTTCGAGTGACTGACTTATAAATACAGGGCTAAACTACTGAAAACTATGAAAATTGACAGACTTCTTCTATGGGCTTGGCAAATATTGCAGAAGGATTTTGAAAAATACAACATTTTGCTGACGAAATCATTATCAAGTATGTGATGAACATTGTTATTCATGTGGACTTGGTAATGTTCACCAGTTTTAATGGTTTAAATATTCTTCCTTCCTCCCAAATTCTTAAAACATGCTGCCACCACTTACGAATTGAACAAATTAAAATAAGTACATCAAGTATCACACAAAATAGTTTCAAGAAAACCCGGTGCCTTGCACGCCCTAAGCAGTGAGCAGTGGTTCTCTTCTTTGCCGAGCCAATGGTGGGTAGTTCCAGTTTTATGATAAATTCCATCGACCACAGTCACATCGTTGTTCATTGCTTTATACACATGTAGAGAAGAGGGGCGCAGTGGGCAAGAGAGCAAATACAGCATTGACTGGGATGGGGTCATATAGCCTCATTTTGCTATATATTCCTTGTATTGGTAAGCTTGTTTCCAGCAGATGATGTAGATACTTCCAAATTGATACTGGAGTTGACGTCCACGTGGTGGATTTTTTTGGTCTGATGAAATTTAACGGAACTGAGTGTTTTTCTGCCCACATTCAGTCTCTTCTAAATAATAGGAGCAGCGGTATCTTTTATATACCTAATACATAGGTTGGCTTCTCCTGGCGTTATCATTTCTTGGATAGATTTATCTACGTATTTACTATTAGATACCTACTTATTAGACGGAATCGATAATATCGCAGCGGCGTGCGTTGGTAGTCATCAGGTCACTAACATTGTATAATGTCTGCAGTTGCATAAAGACGTTGTCTCTCTGGCTGTATTTTACCATTTCTACCGCACCACGGCGAGTGAAAGAGCCTATTAGGAGTCTTTCAACTAATCTCGCCTTCCTTCCGTCAGTCACATACGGTAGAAATAATGCCTCCTCGAACCAAGCTGTTCGGAACTTCATTTCTTTATCAGGCGGTTAAGAACTGTATTGCTCTTCCCACACATGTGTTTTCTTCTACCATTATAAACTCACGCCCCCTTTAAGGACCCGGGACTGTAGGAAGAAGTAAACCGTGAGCTGGCAGGGATTTCAGGTCTTAATGGGGCGACATAGGAATGGGTCACCAAACCGCTTTGTTCTTGATGGAATATTCTGATCCGTATGTGGATGACATCTGAGCCTTGCATGCGTTGTCCTGTGTAGGAAAGGAGAGAGTGGAACTAACTGGAATAGCTCATCAGAACATTCACCATGGTAGAGACGGTAATACGATAGGGACAACTATCTCCCAGAATACTTAATGTGCTTCAGAGAAGGTGCAACGATTTACTTCCTCCATGAGCGCGGCTTTGATGGTGATAGCTTAGGCTACCCATCACCCTAGCTTAGGCTACCCATCACCCTAGCTGAAGCAATCCCTGCTTTTCACGTTGAGACCGCCTATTTATGATAGGTAACCAAGGCAGGTATACTGGGGTACCTAACCCCAGAATACCCCCAATGCCCCATTCCTCTGTTAAATTATAATCGGTTTGATTCCAATATTGCGCTTGCCCCGATGTGATGGAATCGGTATCAATGGAGGATACCAGTTTCAGTTTTATGACTTCTCAGGCGGGTGGGACCACTTTTTCATTCTCCGAAATGAAGAATTTTGTATAGGTAGATCTAAGAATATTATATAATAAGTTCTCAGCTTCAGCCTAGTTTTATGTACTACCTATAGAATACTAAGCATAGAATTTATATTTTACTTCAAATAAAACTATAAATACAATAAAATACAACAAATACACAATAAAATAAAAAAGTTGAACAAAAGTAAATAAAAAACCATAAAAAAAGAAAAATGATCTTAGATGGATTCGAACGCGACTCAGCTAAGTTATAAATATACCGCAGACGTACTGAGCCAAAGTTACCATGAAATCATAGTGTGAAATGGACGTTTACATATTATGTCATAAAACATTCTGTCCCATTCCTTACTATAATAGCGTGATGATATTAATTATGAAAGCCAGGAGTCTTTTAACCGAACCAGCTGCTTACTAATTTGTTGGAATCGAGAGAAAATCGTTCGAGAATAATGTGAATTCTATCGAGACACCTGGTGTGCCGAAGATTCTGCAGTAACCTGACCTGACTTGGCTGAGATGTAGAACTCTGGCCTCTCGAAGTTCTTCAGATTCCTATGACCGAAATAATATCTTCTTGTAAGCATTGTTACTTCTTTATTGGTTCGATCTATTCACACAATCACAAATTTTTAGCCGTGATATGCTATTATTGACATAACTTTTTTATTTATGAACCGATTTCAATAAACCAAACACTAAATGTTAAGTGAAGCCTACCACAATATATTAGTGAAAACCGCAACCAAATCCGTTCAGCCGATTCTGAGATTAGCGTGCACAAACTCACAGACAAACAGAGAAACAGAGAAACAGAGAAACAGATAAACAGACAAACAGACAAAAATTCCAAAAAATGTTGATTTGGCTTCTATTACGTTTATAAAGTCCCCCTATAACAATTTTTCTCATTTCCTTTCCATGTACAGACATCGATCGTTTACAGATTTATTATATGTATAGATTTTATTACACATATGATAGAGATTTTTTGTTCTTTATTTAAGGACTTTATACAATAAGTATATGTCGCCCTGCTAGTACATATTGTATTATCTTTACAAAACAAGTATTAAAAACTAAATCATTAAGAAGGTACTATAGAAAGCATTCTATATAATAAATAGAATGCTTCCTCCGAATTAGGAGTGGTGAGTATTCTGTGGAAGGCACCTATGTCTGACTTATTCACCTCTAAGTCTATTTATTTATTTATTTATTTTTATTGACACAATTAACACAATTTTAGTTATAGCAATGTTTTCGATACATATAACAATTACGGTGTACATAGCATACATTAAATACAGCCTTATAATATACACGATGGCGATAGTGCCAGTAGCAAAAACAGCAAAAACAATCCAATTAAATTAAAACTAAATTAAATTATCAAAGTTTACTTAACTAATCAAATAAACATTTCATCAGGCGATGCCTGTGTATAACACATCCCTACAATTCATTCACACGTTCATCCAAAACTAAAGTTAAAATCAAAACTAAATAAAATGAAAAAAAAAAAGAATGCTATTTCAAGTGCCACAACCAGGATGTAACTTAGACCTCAAATCGGCCAAGCGGATGTGAAAGATGTCAACGTTTCCGCGGACCACATCATTGCAATTGCAGCAAATTCGAGCCAAAGGCGATTGCTTGCCAAGGTTTGTTCTACAAGATGGTGTGTAAAAAAGTTTCACTATAGGTTGTCTAGGATGGTGATGAGGAACAGAGAATGCAATCCTGCCGAGCAGTTCATGTCATTTGAACCGACCGTTCACTACCCTATGCAGAAAGCAGACATCCAACATCTGTCACCGGTCTTGTAAACTATCCATTCGGAACCGAGTCAGACGACGGTCGTAGGAGTTCCTGTGCGAGAAACCCGTGGCCCGGAAAGCAAGGTGCCGAGTGAACGCCCTTTGAATGCTCTCCATACGTTGTGAGTGGATATCGTATAAAGGGCTCCACACAACCGAGACAAACTCGAGTCGACTGCGTACCAGAGCGTTGTAGAGAAGAACCTTGGTTTGGTACTGAGTAAAATCCCTAGTATTTCTTTTAATGAACCCGTGCAGCTGTGCCGCCTTTTTGACAATTGCGTCGATATGAGAGCGAAAGCTTAGCTGGCCATCAAGCATCACACCAAGGTCACGGATTTCATGGACTTCTGTTAACTTTTCGCCGTCTATCCCATAGCCAGTAACAAGCAGTTTTCTCTTCCTGCAAAATTTTATATAGAAACACTTCTTTGCATTAAGAGTCATGCCATTGCCAATGCACCATGACATGATGCTATCTAGATCTCTTTGAAGTAGAGCGGTGTCTCTGTCATCAGTTACGGTTTTATATATCTTTAAATCATCTGCATATAGAGAGTACTTTGTGTGCTTGATGTGACCAGTAATATCATTAACAAATATTAGGAAGAGAATTGGGCCCAGGTGAGATCCCTGTGGGACACCGGATCTAGCCATGTAAGTATCTGATGCATATCCACATACCTCAACAGCCTGCGGTCTGTTTCTGAGATATGATTCGAACCACTTTAATAAGTTGCCACCCATCCCAAAGTTCTTCAGCTTGCGCAGAAGTATCTCATGATCGACTTTGTCGAATGCGCTGCTAAAATTCTGCCCTGGCAACTCCTGTTTAGTGAAATGAGTACATGCCACTACAGTACTAAATGGCAACTTATTGACACCTTTTTTTTTTTTTTTTTTTTCGTGCGGAAATCCCCTCGGATACCCCCCCTGCCGGAGCCGGAAGGGGAGGTTATGTCGGACTCGAACCGACTAAAACCGCACGCCGACTGTGGGTCTTGGTGCTAGGCCGGAGGTGAGGTTGTCAAAGACATATCCCTCGCACCCCGGCTGACCCAGGGCCATCCCTTACGGTCTGGCCCTCCTCAGGAGGGGGGACAACGGTGTCCCCAACTCGCCCCCGGAATGGGGAGGCGCGCTATTCAGCGCGCCGCCGCCGTGAACTTATTGACACCAGCACTAAATGGAATGAAAGGTCTAAGCTTATTTTATTCTGGCCTCATGATTATGCCTATTCAAAAAAAAAAAAAAAAAAAAAAAAAAAAAAAAAAAAAAAAAAAAAAAAGTCCATGTCTACTATACTTAAAAATGTTTTAAATGAATAACACACTTCAAGCACTTCACGATATAGACTGCATTGAAATAGCGCGTGCCATTGAATGCGATTGCTCTGAACTCGGTGACCATATGTTTGTTAAAAATAATGACCTGATAATTGTTCAACAAAATATTCGCAGCATTTATGCTAACTTGGATAGTCTCTTACTCGAACTATCTACTTTCAAGTTCCAGGTTGACGTTCTCATTCTGACTGAATGTAGACTGGAAGTTAACAAGCCTATTCCTCAGCTCAGTGGGTATTCCTCTCATCATACAACACTCCTGCTGAACCAAAACGATGGGGTAGTAATCTATGTGAGGAATGCACTCAAAGTTAACATTACAGGGATAAAACTTTCCCAGGCGTCTTGTCTTCAAGTGAGCTTGCCAAATAATATAATTCTAGCTGTTTATCGCTCACCATCTTACACAAATCATGATACCTTTTTAGATACGCTCAGTGCACATTTGGATACTTTAAAGTCACAAAAAAACATTATCATGGCAGGGGACATAAATATTAATATTAAGTCTATGGTAGCCGAGCGATCCGAAGATCGCAATAAAAGAAAAAAAATACCTGAATACGTTATCACAGTATGGAATGCTTCCCGGACACGTACTTGTAACGAGAAATGAATCTCAGAGGTGCTTAGACCATTTCATGCTCAAAATAAATAAAAAGAAGGTGTCCGCATTAATTGCTATTATACACACTGACATCACTGACCATTATACTACGCTATTAAAACTCTCTAAATTTAAACAAAACCATATTGCAAAGAACTCTTCTACTGTAGATTTTGAGGGTGCTGTCAGGCATCTCCAGGAGGATAATCTGTCGGAATTATTGTCTTGTCGCGACCCGGTCGTGTTGACCAATCTTCTGTTACGTAAATTAATTACCTCCATAGATACCTATACTACAACTGCCCCAATTCCGTATAACAAACGCATTATTAAACCCTGGATGACCGGAGGTATACTACGCTGCGTAAGACATCGAAACAAGTTACAAAAACGACTAAGTAATGATCGTAATAATGAAATTTTGAAGATAACTTATACAAGATATCGAAATTTCTGCAATAATCTGATTAAGATACTTAAAAGAAAATATGAAAGAGACTTGATTACCTCATCAGTAACAAATAACAAACAACTCTGGAAGAACATAAAAAACATTACTTATACGAACAAATCATATAGCGAAAACTCGATACTATTAAACATTAAGTCGTCTCTCTTAGAGTCAGTCAATTTTGTAAATAATTTTTTTGTAAATATTGGAAACCATCTCGCTCAACGAATTCAGACTGCTGTGAGCTCAAATGTGACACCGAAGGATTCACCCTCTCAATTAAACTCTTTTGTGTTACTAGATACGGACATGTTAGAAGTCGAACGAACTCTGATGAGCCTTAAATCGGAGACTGCGGCGGGTTGGGACAACATCTCCACTAGATTTCTTAAGCACGCCAGGAAGGTAGTTGTTCCAATCATAACTCATTTGGCGAATCTTTGTTTTGAACGGGGTATTTTTCCCGACTCGCTAAAGATAGCTATAGTTACCCCAGTATATAAGGGAGGGAACAGAGACGATGTCAATAATTACAGACCGATATCTGTTTTGCCGGTAATATCCAAAATTCTTGAAAAACTAATAAATATTAGACTTTTAAAGTATTTGAATGAATACAATATATTGTCTGTCTCGCAATTTGGCTTCCGGCAGGGTATATCAACTGAGGACGCAGTTAAGTCGTTAAGTTCTTTGGTAGTGAAAAGTCTTGATGCGGGAAACAAGTGTCTTGCTGCATTTCTGGACCTCAAACAAGCGTTTGACACCGTCTCTGTACCTATCCTCTTAAAAAAACTGGAATACATTGGGGTTAGGGGTGTGACCTTTGATCTGTTTAAAAGTTACCTTTCAAAACGAAAGCAGCGAGTTGGGGTGGGGGAATATGTTGGTGACGACGCAGACATCGCATACGGTGTTCCACAAGGAAGTGTGTTGGGCCCTACACTATTCTTAATTTACATTAACGATCTTTGTAAACTAAAAATGGAGAATGCTCAGATCTTCTCATATGCCGATGATACAGCGGTTGTCTTCACCGGTAGCTCTTGGCGCGAGGTTCAACACAGTGCTGATGCGGGCATGACTAGGATAGCAATTTGGCTGAGAAATAATTTATTAACTCTTATCACCTCATAGACCAATTATATGTGCTTTAGCATATATAATAACTCACAGCCAAGGCAGGAGTTTAAATTAAAAATCCATGTCTGTTGTGACAGAAATCAATCTTGCGCATGCCTAATTATCGACAGGGTCTCCCAAACTAAATATCTTGGTGTTATCGTCGATCAAAATGTATCGTGGTATCCCCATGTTGAACTGGTCGCAAAAAGAATAAGAAAGGCATGTCGTGCCAAGAACTGTAATAACAACGACGGCTCTGAAAGGAATCTCTTAGTGAAATATATATTGCCTTAGTCCAGTCTGTGCTACAGTACTGTATCCCTGTATGGGGAGGTGCACTAAAAACCCGGTTTCTTGAGATCGAAAGAGCACAGCGAGCACTAATAAAGTCAATGTACTTAAAAACCGCAGATATCCGACAGATAGCCTATATCAAATTAGTAACTTGCTTACCGTTAGACAGCTGTATATCCTTCGTATCACTCTGAAAAAACATAGAACCCTTCCGTATGATCCAACTGTCCTATCTAAAAGAAGAACATATGTGGTGTTACAACCCCAACAAACTTTAACAATGTTTGCTTGCTCATGGAGCATATTAAATAAACATAAACACACAAACATAAACACACACACACACACACACACACACACACACACACACACACACACAGCATTAAACATTTAAAATTCCTAGATTTAATGGATTTATTATAATGTTTAAAATTTTTAATATTTAAATTTTTTAAATTGTTTGTTTAATGATAGATAGTAATTTTGAATAATATTGAATTATTTTGATTGTGAGCGTAATTTATTAAGAATCTTATATTTGATAGAATTTTTATGCAATTGCTCATTGTTTTGTTTTTGGTTTTGTGTTTGTTTTATTTAGTTCATTGTAATATAATATATTATCTGAATTGTCGCACAAAGTACTACAAAAATTATATCGATATGTGAGAGCGGTCCCTCCTAATACAAGCATCAATTGCTTACCAGGAGGGTCCAAAAACTATTGTTGTAATAAGTTTTAAATGAATAAATAAATTTCAAATTTCAAATTTCAAAATCGGTATAAATAGCATCCACCTGTAGACCCTTGTCCACCTGTTCGCATAGATCCGAGACAAAAAGAGCAAGGTTTGATTCGACCGATCGTCCGACTCGAAATCCGTGCTGATGGTCAGAGAGATATGGCTCAGCCAAATTAGACAATAGGCACATGAGGGCCTCGAACAGTTTCGAAAAACACGATAGAATCGAAATTGGTCGGTAATTCCGTACTTCAGCTTCATTACCCTTCTTGTAGATTGGTAGGATACGTGCTTTTTTCCAGATTTCGGGGAAATTTCCTTCAGTAAGTCTCTCTTCTCAGTCGGACACTCTTGTCAGAGTGGTCGTGGTTGCGCTGACGAGATACATGGTGGGGTGTTCGTTGGGTCAATGTCTTTTCCGAGGGTAGCTCTTCTGGCGATGTGCTTCCATTTCTGACGGTTAGAGGCGTCGCGAGTGCACTGGGTCATGGTGGATTCAGTAGCCTTTTTGATGGCATCTATCCAGCGGGTTGGTGATCGACCGCGTGCTCTTTTGCCTTCCACCTGGCCCTGAACTACCAGTCTCTCCATCGAGTTCTCATTTCTTGAGACGTGACCAAAGAACTTCAGTATTCGTAGTTGCACAGTTGACGATAGTCTGTCTTTAACGTGAAGCTCTTTGAGGATTGATACATTGGTGCGAAATGCCGTCCACGGGATCTTTAGAAGGCGCCTCCAGCACCACATCTCCAATGCATCGATTTTACAGCGATCCTGCAGTCTCAGAGACCAAGTTTCAGCTCCATAGAGAAAGATTGGAAACACAAGGCATTTCATCAATCTGACTTTAGTCTTCTTGGTAATCCTCCTGTCCCCCCAAATCTTTCCCAGTCGTTCCACTGCAGACCTGGTGATGGCACACCGTCGTCCGATCTCGTCCCCACAGCCTCCAGCACTTGATATAGTAGAACCGAGGTAAATATAGTTCTGTACCACTTCACAGTTGGCTATATTGTGTACGTTGGTTCCAATTTGTTCGGCCCGGTCTACTATCATCATCTTCGTCTTGTCTCGGTTGATAGCAAGTCCGAATTGAAGACTGGTACTTTCTAGACGAGTTAGAAAATTTTCCATGTCTTCTCTAGTTTGTGCGAGAAGTGTAGTATCATCAGCGTATCTGAGGTTATTTATCATGCGTCCCCCAACAGATATTCCTTTGTCCCAATCCTCCAAGACAATGCGCATAATGTACTCTGTGTAGATGTTGAAGAGCAATGGCGATAAGATGCATCCCTGTCGCACTCCGGTCTCAGTCTTAAATTCGCTTGAAAGGGTATCATCCACTCGCACCGCTGCAGTACCGTCTTCATACAGCCTCCTCAGCAGTACTATTAAATGGGGCGGTACACCCATTTCCGCAAGTATCTTCCAGAGGTGTGTCCACATGACTGTGTCAAATGCCTTGCTAAAGTCCACAAAGCAGATGTAAACGGTTGTATTGAATTCTCTGGCTTTTTCGATAATCTGGCGCAATATAAGAATTTGCTCGCGAGTGCCTCTTCCCCTAACAAATCCGGCTTGCTCGGGTGCGATCTGCCCTGAGAGGAAGGCCAACAGCCTTGTATTAATTATGTGGAGCATCACCTTCCTTGCATGAGATATCAAGGATATGAGTCGATAGTTGTTGCATTTCTTGGTGGATCCTTTTTTGTGCAGTGGGGTAAAAATGGATCTCGACCAGTCATCAGGCCATATTCCAGTGTTCCATATTTTATCGCAGATGGTATATAAGACATCAACTCCAGATTCTCCCATCGCCTTGAAGGCCTCGATTGGGATTCCATCACAACCTATGGCTTTATTGCATTTGAGATGTTTAATTGCTGCTCGTACTTCAGCCCGCATGATGTCGGGTTCACGGTCACGTATGTGGTGGGGAGTACATGTGAAACTTGGTGTCAAATTGCTGGAAAATAGTTACTGGCAATATTCCTTCCACACATTCACGATATCCTTTATCTCCGTAACCGTTGTCCCAGCGGAGTCCTCAATAGCCCACGCCTTAGGTTTAAATTGGCGTGTTATGTATCGTACCTTATCATGCAGATCTTTGGTTTGATACTTATCGGAGTGCTGTTCCAGTTCAACACATATCCTACCCAGATGATTATTGCGGTTACTTCAGTAAGTAAGCGATTGTATAAAAGTGTAAGAGGCAAGGATATGGCCAATCCACATCGTTTCACGAAAAATGGTGGTGTACCATCCGGACCTGCTCCCTTAGTGCTGTCCAGTTTCCTGATGGCCCGAAGAACCTCGTTTTCAGTGAGTTGTATTTTTAGTCTACCATCAGTTGGTCTCTTCCAATATGATAGAGATAAAATAAACTAAATAAAATAAAAAAATAAATAAAATATTTACATACATGATGCGTCGTGGAATTCCTCCGCATCGTCACCGACTCGTAACGTACCCAGAAGGCTGGCTGCATTGCCATGTAGAATGGTAATACTTACCCTCTGTGCAAGGTAATAACCAGCCTTCCGGTCACGTGCGGCGTCGATAAATAATCAGTTATATAACTTACGGAGAATAATAAATCCTCGGCCTAAATGTCCCGATATGCTCTTTCGGTGAATGTTGTGTAGTAGTGCCAACTGTTCAGGATCAATCGGGTTTGATTTCAAAACTTCGTGCATATACTTCACAGCTTCGTCATGTCTAGCAGACATAGTAACTAAGTACGGTATACTAGAAGTGTACTGATTAATATTCTGAAACATTAAAACAATACAAATTTACATCAATTTTTTCGTCGTGCACATTTGGGCTTGAGAAATTCTAAACATTATGATCATTATCAAACTTTCATTGTCATGACTTTATTTTAATTTTTTTTGACATGTCATTACTTTCTTCTTACCTTAGGTTTATAACACCCATGCAGCAACACGTGGGAGTTGACTCCGGTAACTGACATGCCGTTTACAGCGACGAAAGTGCGATCAAATTTCTGATGTTCACGTACGATACGCATACGTCCATCGTGCAAAGCTGCAATATCTCTTCGTGGTTGCTCACAGTGCAAGTTAGCAGCTAATTGACCGTTGTGATAACCCAGCAATACCTACAATGAATACGCTATCAATTTTTGTTGTTGTGATATTATCATATATTATATGGTTATTAGAAGCGATTCAAATAAGTACCATAGCATAGTAGTACTATAGCGCTCCTTGTTTACCATACCTTGGTTATGGCAGAAATTCCGGAAGCTGCTTCTCCATATCCAATATTGGACATAACACTGCCGATTAAAAGTGGATCAGCCCTATTCTTACAAAATACTTCTTCAATAGCCTGTAGCTCTACCTTGTCTACCTCAGATAAGCCTGTAACATACAATTTAATAAGTGTTATAGTTTCACAACTGGCTGTGTTACTGATACTTTAATTTTGAACTGGACAATGACCGGATCCAAAAGCTTCAACATATTCAATAGCATGTGGTGGAACTCTTGCAGCTTGGTAGAATTTCTCAATAAAATTAGTTGTACTGCTCAAGTCTCTGTAGAATCCATATTTTGGACCTGTTTCTTCTTTCATCAAACATGTGAACTCAGTTTGGGCGCGTAGTACTTCAGCGTATATTCTGTGAAATTTTTATAAGTACATTATTGTTATGATACATGAAACTTATTACTAGTAGTAGTACTACTCATTACATGACAAATATACGTAGTTACTTACAAAGAAGTCTTAAACGATTATATGCCCATTGTGAAGGACAGGACGGGAGACATAGCACACAAGGGTAACTACAGGCCTATTTCACTGGCTACAGTGATTGCCCAAGTGTTTGACGGTGCGCTTGACTCGCATCTAAGCAAATATGTTAAGCTACATGATTTTCAATTTGGATTTCGCCCAGGGCTATCTACAGACTGCCATTTTGCATTAAAGCACACAGTCAAATATTATACGGATAGGAGAACAACAGAGTATCTTTGTTTCCTGGACCTTACAAAATCATTTCACCTGGTTTCTTATAAAGTATTATGGAATAAGCTTAAAGAAATGAATGTGCCTGATTCATTTATATCAATATTAACTGTATGGTATGATAAACAGAGAAACTTTCTGAGATTGTCAAATGCTCTATCATGACCTATGTGCTTGAATGTGGTGTTAGGCAAGGGGGGTTAACCTCCCCGAGACTGTTTAACATTTATGTGAATGATGTATTTGTTGAGCTCAGCAGCACGCATGTTGGATGTCATATAGGTACTTAGATGGCATATGCATTAATAATTTAAGTTATGCGGATGACATGGTGCTGCTGGGTCCATCTATTAATGGTTTACGAGAACTTTTAAGTATTTTCGAGAAGTATGCTGAAAGACATGGATTAAAGTACAACCCTGTAAAATGTGAAATGTTGGTGTTTAGAGGAATGAATAAAAGTCCATCACATGTCCTGCTGCACGCTGACTCGGAGGTTTGCTGGTTGCACTGTACGAGTTGAAATTACACTGTTCAAGGCTTACTGCCAGATATTCTACACCAGCAGCCTCCGGCTCAACCATACCCAAAGGACAGTTAACGCGCTGCGTGTGTACAGTATAATAACACTTTCAGGATGTTGTTGAGGCTCCCACCGTACTGCAGTGCGTCGGGGATGTTCGCGGATGCGCATACCGAAGACTTTCACGCTTTGATGCGCTTTGAGGTAGCCTCGTTGCTGCGTTGGGTCAGGGGGGCACATCAACTGTATTCTGGGAGTGTTCGCGGAGAGGATGGAAGGGCCTGCTTTTGGTAGATTCATTAAGCTACATGTGGCGTGATGAATCTATCAAAGGTAACACTTGCAGTATTATGTTTAGGATAAAACTATTATATTACTAACATAGATGTTAAGAATAATTACTAACAAGATATGGGCCTCTGTTGTCTTAATAAAATATTTTTATTTTATTTATTTTAAAGAGTTATAGAGGTATCTTTGTAACAATTACCTAACTGCATCCTTTGCTTTTTGCAAAAACAATACATTAATTGCTTCAGACTTTGCACATCCATCAGCACGCTCATCAAATGATTTGGTCTTACCATCGTTGCATAGTTTTATACATCTGTAAATTATTTAACAATTAAAACTAAACATTAGAGTACAAAACAGTACAGGACACTCTAACCAGGACTTACCTTCCGTAATGCACTGTCGACTGCGGATGCAAACATAAGTAAGTACCGCCCACAATGGCAGCTTCACATTCCCCTCGACTTAGAGCTAAATACGCCTGTTCCAATGTGGCTGTAGAACTGCAACATGCCTCGTCAATAGACATGGAGGGACCCTTGGCGTTTAACCAGTACGAGATACGGTTGGCAAACATCGTTTTACTGCACCTGATTTTGGAAATCATAGACATACAATCAGTAATCTCTATTTTTTCACAGTCAAAATTCGAATAGTGCAAAGTGGTCCTATTCTTTATTAACAGCTTGCGCGCTTCGCGAGTGTACATTATTTTATTATAATATTTTTTTATCAAAAGAAAGAAAGAGTTCATTAAAAGTAGTGTACTTTTTTTAGGAAGGACCGTTAAGAAAGTAGGTCAATTCTGTGATGTAAGTTCGTGGTCCTAACGCGATTGGGCGATTGTTGTATTTGGCAAAATATTACATGCAAATGTAGACAAATACAATTTACTTCAAGTAAAAAAGTAATCAGAAAGAGGTGTCACATTGTCATATGAATGTCACATTTTGTCTACTGTTTGTCAAATATGCAATAACTGCCTTTGCATAGCATTAGCCACTTGAAGTGCCACCAAGAAAAATTACGTTTCAAATACATTTATTTCTTACCCAGCTATACCAAAGCCGGATCTTGAACCAGCTTCGTAAAAACAAGCCTTTTCCGCTTCAGAGAAACATGAACCGATGTAAACACCAACTTTTTTGCCGGATAGTTCGTCAGGATTGATTCCTGCAATACATTACTACAGCGTAATAGTTTATAGTTGCACACCGTTTTGGTGCAATGACTAACAAGCGAGGTTAACTTGTGTCTTAGCGATCTTGATTTGATCGCTAAGTTGATCACTAAGATACACTTTTTAAATTGATATTCCTAAAAAATAATTATATTGAATGGTTAGATACCGGCATCGTAGATGGCCTGATATGCCTGCTCCAAAATCTTTCTTGCCATAGGATCCATACAATTGGCAAGGCGAAAGTGCACTTTAAAAAACTGTGCATCAAAGTAGTGGAGCGCTGGAACGCTTCCTGTGTGTTGTACAACTTCCGGGTGATTATTCTTAAAACGGAGATCTTTTTGCGTTACTGGATTCACCTATATTAAATATAATTAATCTTTTGAAAACAGAGAAAAAATTAAAGAACAATGATTTTGGTAGATTTTCCATAATTGTCTTCCAAACTTTATCGTATTGTTTATGTTTGTTGTATCACAAACACAACAAAAACGAAATCATCCAAAACCGTCAAGTGTAAACTTTGCGCTTACACATACACATATCAGATTTGGATTAATTATCATAAAAATAAACACGAACTGAAATTAAAATAAATTATAAAGCTTTAATTACCTTATTGTACAATATTTCTGAAAACTCCTTGACATTATTTGACTGCGGATAAAGACCAGCCATGCCGGAGATCACGATCCTGTTCCCATCGTCCTGTGCTGGTATCTGATCGTACTGTTGCGTATATTTTTGCGTTGTTGGAGCCATCGTTACCAACTTTTAGATCCTCTGTACAGAAAATTTTAATATTTACTACTACTTAATATTTATTACTACATTCAATGGTCTTTTACTATATGAAAATTTTGTCAAAAATGTCATCGAGGATATCCTCGTCTTCAAATCTCAAAATATTTACAAGATCACGATAGTAAGTATCAAAATGAATTCAATTTTTTACTTGCAATAAAGCCTATACCGGTTAGACTGCTATACATGCATACTAATAAGTATTAGTTTTAAAAAAAGAATGATTTTATATTTTTTCAAGTAAAGAATAAACTCAAAAGCTACTGAAATTATTATAAAAAGTTTCCCATTAGAAAGCTAATAATGATCACTGAGTAACAATCTACTATCCAAAGGAGCGGAACAGTAATCATAAACTAACAATAAATTCGGTAGATTCTCATACATTATTCAAAATCTATTAAATTATAGGCACATTTTGATCGCGATCAGAATTAGACGCGGTTGGAGCCATGAGCAACAGCTAGTAAATTATAATGATGTAAAGCCTGGTAGGCCTAATATTGCTCAAACAAATATTGAAATGTCGTGGTACTCGGTACGTGGTCTTGAAAATATAAGATGATCATTAATTTTCCTAACGGTGTTCTAGGGTGTGCAATAGGGTTATTGTATTATTATTATATATACGTCCCCTATTACGTAAGACCGATAAATCCTGATACCAAGGAGCGAGTTGCTTTTGAGCTGTCTAGAATCGATCCGTCGGTTATACGTAGACCTGAATAACCACCAAATAATTGACGTGGTCATTGTATGTCTGTATAATTAATAAGGCACCTTGCAGCACTATGTAAATGATGATGCCTCTGACCGATTTCGGCCATGGCGACCACTTTGACTCCTAGTCGGCTCGGCGCTGATGCGCTCGAAGATGGCTAGCATAGCCTATCTTCGCGGTGAACTCTCGTGTGCACTGAGGGCATGTGAGAACACCACTTATTTAATGGTATTGAATGGCAGCGGGTGGGCGGACTTTCAGCTCATCGCGTCTAGCGTCGAGGTCTGCCTTTCGCTGTTCCTCGAAATAGCTTACTCGTCTTGTAACAATAAATTTTATCTACTGTAATTTGATTACTACTAGCGCCACCTGTGGCGATCTCAGTGGGACTCACATCAGTTAGTCGGTGTAAGAACTTTTTTTGCTAGCTAGCATGATGGCGTTCGATTTTTTTCTTTTATTTTTTAACTATATGAAATTAGCAATACTCATAGCACCTAGATGGGAAAATTAATTGTTTAATTATGGGCTATCTTATTTAGAATAAAATTAAATTTCCTCAGTTAAATTAAACAGGTTCAAATTCCGCATGCTCAAAACCGGAGTATTCAAGGAAAAAATGTGTGTACAGTCTAACCAATTTGAGAGGTTACTGTACTTTGTTTGATTCCTACTTAGCAGGGTAGTATTGAAGTTGTTCGGGTATTCGACAGTGATGTGGTGTTTTTGATCATCGTTTGTACTAATTTAATTAAAAAAAAAGTGTTTTTCGAGAAGCTTCCAGCTATAGGGGTATAAAACCGAGGACGGGGTTACATAGTCGATCTTTGCTTTCTGATTCGTGACTTCAACTTCGTGTAATTACCTTGGAAAACATTTTGCAATTTATAATATAACCTCAGTTCTCCCATCTTCGTGGTAAGCGATTTTACTTCTCTTTATCAGCATCCTTCTGCAATCTGGACGATTCTTAGTGTTATTTCGTTCTTAGGGTTCCTAGTTCGGGATTAGAGGACACCTTGGTCCTCAAATTCCATCTCAGCGTGTTCTGTGGTCGAGTTCCCAACCGCTGTCGGCGCAAGCCTGTAACCTCGACGTGAAGCACCTTGGCTGGTCGAGACTGCGGCAAGAGACGTGCGCAGACGCCGAGCAGGCCGACAACCGGGGTCACGTATTTTTTTTCTTTCTTAAATGTAACTTTCCTATATATATATATATAACTTCAATCTGCAAGAAATAACTGTATCAACGGTGGGTTGACCGACGTGTACTACACCTACTAGCCGTAACACTCTGGCTACCTACTGCAAGCAGGTCACCGTGGTGCAGCTGGTGAAGACATACTCATCTTTGTATATCTCTCTGTAACTCTATTGTCTGTAATCTTCTTATGTATAATTTTTTCTCTCGTTAATATATGTATGTACAACAGAGGTAATAGTGGTTTTCTCTGAAGTCTCCCTAGTACTCCCACACGCACGCACACTTCTCTCCTCTGACAAAAGGGCCTGGGATCCCATAGAGCTCGTGCATCTGTCTGCTGGGTCAGCCGGTGAGTAGTCCGTCTGACACGTTCAGCGGTTACAGTCTTTGCACCACCCTGCGCCATTGCCAAACCCTCCCATTGAGACGGTTCAATGTTGCATCTTTTCATATGGCGCTTCTGAACATCTTTAAATCTGAGGAGTTGGCCGCCATGTTCTCATGTCCTCCGCCATACGTGACACGTGACCGCACCACCGAAGCTGCCGACGCATTAAGTTGGCCTCAATGCCACCGACCTTGGCTCGTCGCAAAACTTCGGTGTTACGCACTCGGTCGGACCATCGGATCTTCATGATGGAACGTAAGCATTTGAGGTGGAAACGATCCAGAGTGCTTATGTGGTGCCGATACACACACCATGTCTCGGAGGAATATAATGTAACAGTAAATTTTATTTACTGTAAACAGTAAATTTTATTTACTGTAAATTGATTTTCACCAGCGCCACCTGTTGCGCCCTCAGTGGCACTTTAACCGTATTAGTTTGTTGTCTTTGTAGGTATCTTTGTGCTAGCTCACTTCGTGCTCACAAGATGGCGTTTCTGTTTTCCATTCATGTTTTATTGCTAAGAATTAGAAATACTCATCGCACCTGGATGGGAAAATTAATTGTTAAATTATAGGCTATCCTAAATAGGATAAAATTAAATTTCCTCATTTAAATTAAAGTGGTTCAAATTCCTCTTGTTCAGAAACTGCAGTATTCAAGGAGAAAAGTATGATGGTTATGTAGCTAAATTCGGTAGGTGTCAAGTTTGCTGTCACATATACCCAGCAGGGTTGTGTTTTGACTTTTGTCGGTTATTTCACAGTGATGAGCGAGTTTTGATTACTCTAAGGCTCATTAGAAAAGAAAATAGGTTTGTTTCGAGAACTTTTCAGCTAAAGGGGTATAAAACCGAGAACGCGGCCGCATGCCACACTTTTTGCTCTCTGTATTCGTGACCTCAACCACGTACTATTTCGTTGGAAAATAATTTATAAAATTGTAGAATCAGTTAACCACTATTTTTCCCACTTTCGTGGTAAGTGATTTTACTTGTCTTTATCAACATCCTTCTGCATTCTAGACGATTCTTAGTGTTATTTTGTTCTTAGGGTTCCTAGTTCGGGATTAAAGGACACCTTGGTCCTCAAAATCCATCTCAGCGTGTTCTGTGGTCGAGTTCCTGACCGCTGTTGGCGCAAGCCTGTAACCTCGACGGGAAGCATATTGGCTGGTCGAGACTGCGGCAAGAGACGTGCGCAGACATCGAGCAGACCAACAACCAGGGTCACGTATTCTTTTAGTATTTACCATATGTAACCACATCGATTTATATATGTAAGAAATAACTGCATCATCAGTGATTTGACCGACGCATACTACGTCTACTAGCCATAACACTCTGGCTACCTACTGCATCCAGGTCACCGTGGTGCTGCTGGTGACGACACACCTATAATTGTATCTCTGTATAATTCTATTTTCTGCAAACTCCTTGTGTATAATTTTGTCTATTTCTAATATATGTATGTACAACAGAGGTAATAGTGGTTTCTCTGAAGTCTCCCCCAGTATTCCCACACGCACGCACATATCTTTCTTCTGACGAAAAGGCGCCCTGGGATATTATAATAGAGCACGTGCATCTCTCTGCTGGGTCAGCTGGTGAGTAGTCCATCTGACACGTTCAGTGGTTACAATAAGAGGTTTGGCAGCACAATCGCCATGTAAACAGATATTTTGGTGGCCAGCTTAAGGTCATGCGAACAGAAAACCTTGGAACGCAGCTTCCCAAATGCCGCAGCTGCGGCACAGATTCTGCTGCTGATCTCATCATCAAGGTCACACTTGGGTGTTATAGGGCTCCCCAGATAGCGAAACTTGTCAACCTGCTTCAGCATGTCCTGACCTAGTTGTATAGACAGTGTCTCGTGACCACGTGTGTCCAGGGAAATCACCTCCGTCTTCTTCACACTGATTCATAGGCCGAACTTGCAGCAAGCTTGGTGAAAACTTGACATAAGCTGTTGCAGGCCATTAGGAGATTCTGCCACAAAGCATAAGTCGTCAGCATACATGATTTCTGTAATCATGGTATGAGAGACTTTAGTGCGGGCCTTAAGTCTGGCCAAATTGAAAAGACTGCCATTTGTGCGAAAGCGGATGCGGACTCCCTCAGAACGAGCTTGTAAAACATCCCTGACTACTACTGCAAAGTACATGGCGAACAGTGTGGGCGCTAGAACACACCCTTGTTTCGCCTCACAGGTAACGGGGAAGAAATTTGATTGTTCGCCATCGACACCGACGCAACATTGCATGTTGTCATGCAGGAGTCTAAGAAGTCTCACAAACTTCTCCGTGCATCCTAGCTTCGCTAGCACGATTCAGAGGGCTTCACGAGGCACACTGTCGAATGCCTGCTCCAGGTCAACAAAGCAGAGATATGGCGGACGACCCTGCTTTTTTCCTGCAGTTGACGCACAGAAAAGATTGTTTCACAGGTGCCTCCGTTCAGGTCGGAAGCCAAACTGGGTTTCTGGCAGTATCTTTTCAGACAGAGCCTTTAAACGGTTTCGAAGGACTCTGGCAAAGGCCTTTCCAGGAGCTGCCAAAAGCGAAGTATCAGGTAAGAGTTGCAATTAGAACGGTCACCCTTGTTTTTGTAGAGGGTACAAATGCGATATACTTTAAAGTCATCCGGGACTCGCTCTTCCTCCCACATACGAGCAAATACCAACATGTACAACTCCCCGCCGCCGTATTTTAACAGTCAATACCAACCACTCGCTTGTACGGTTGCTGCCTGATGGCAGAGACAACCTCATCACATGACAGGGGCTCATCAAGCTCAATGGAACGAGGGGGTTGAGGTATTAGACTCACACTTTGTAAATCAGATTCTTGATCTACGTTGAGCAAGCTGTCAAAGTGATTGGGCCCGATGATTTAGTACATCCTCCTTGTTTGTCAATAGGTGCATACCGTCTAACGACTTCAACGGCACCTTCGCCCGGTAGGATGTACCAGTCAGCCTACGTACCTCGGAGTAAAACTCCCCGATCTGGTTAGTATCAGCGAGCCACTGCATGTGGAGAGCTTTGTCTTGCCACCATTTGTCTTTTACTTGTCGAGACAGCTTCCGCAATTCAAGGTCACTCGCTTTGACTTCCGCAACGCTTCCACCTTGCCTACTATGCTGTCGCAAGAGGTCTCGATGTTTTTTGAATGCTGTCCTAAGTATCCCGTCATTCTCATCAAACCAGTCCTCACTACGACGGCTTTTTATACCTAAAGTAGCGAAGGCTGCTTCCATAAGATGAGAAGACAAAGTTCCCCAGACCACCCCAACATAACCTGTCTCATTAACTGGCAACAGCTTTTCAGACACAGCTTCAGCATATTTATTTTCTCCCTACCCTCGAGATTCTTAAGCCTATCCACGTTGAGAGACACAGGCTTTGTAAGTGTGGATCTACGAGGTCGACGGAGGCGAAGCCGTAGCTTTGTGATAACAAGTTGGTGATCAGTCCCCTTTGCGCTATGTTTGTCTAATACACAGTTCACCTAGCTCGCGTTATGACTAGTCAAAAGGATAAGTAGGCATAATGCTAGTTAGGCCTACTTCGATATAGGTCAGAACAGAGGAAGACAAATAGAGTCATAGACCTATTGCATTACAGTTCAACCGCGAGGAAAGGAAGGCCATCAGAGAGTAAAACACTAGTCCTTTAAAAATGATGCTTAAATTGAAACCTAAATTTAAATGAATGACCAGTAAACAGCATACACACATCGCACATTTATTACACACACATTTATTTATCATTTTAATTATGTAATTTATGAAAATGACATTTAGACGTAACGCGAGCTAGGTGAACTGAGATTTAGGCATTTGTCGAAAAAGTCCTTAGGCGAAATTGGCAAACAGCGCTATAAGTATACGACCACTCAGGCTAAAAGCTATTGAAAATGACATTTAGACATAACGCGATCTAGGTGAACTGCGTATTAGACATACATAGCCCAAAGGATCAGTCCAACAGTGAGCACCACGCATGACGCGAGTGACTTGGACTTGACCAGTATCTCTCTGCCTGACAATCGCATAGTCAATCAAATGCCAGTGTTTGGATCGAGGGTGCATCCACGTTGTCTTGTGTTTAGCAGCAAGTCTGAACATAGTGTTCGATATTGCAAGCTCATATTGAGCACAGAGACTGAGTAGCAACTGACCATTGCTGTTCATGTTGCCGTCTTCGTGTCTACCCAGGACTCCAGGCCAAGCCTCATAGTCCCGTCCAACTCTGGCTTTGAAATCGCCTAAGAGCAGCCACATCCACGTTATAGCGATGAAGTTCCCGAGCTACTATGGCAGTTTTGCGTTCAGGGCAGGCGTTGCCATCGCGATCAATAAGCGGTCTCACGTTCCACGCGCCGAATGTCATGATAGGTGTTCTCATGGTATAATTTTTGTTCTTTCGACCACGTTTTAGTATGATGCAGTGACAGCCGCAGTTACTATCACCTTCCGAGTAGGAACGAGCATTTTTTAGGGCACCTTTTCTAGCCCCCTCCCCGGCTGAGCGAGGAGAGCAGTGCCTCCCTAAATAGGGCTGCTCTGTCATCCCGGGTGCCACCGAATCCGCGCTGTTGTTCCTAATTTTGCAGTGCGAAAGCGACCACGGCGTGTACTCACACCCCCAGGACCGCCAATGTGCAGGAATGAGACAAAGACTAGCTTGCATCAAACTAGACCTCTCTACCTCATCCTGTCGCCATAGTACTTGAACGTATTCGGAGTCCAAGATACGAAAGCGGTCAAGTGCGCAGGATATTTGGAGGTGCGCAAGCTTTCGCGCAGACGCAGGCGCACACACTCGTCTTCCCCCTCCTGAACCCAGTGGAACGAGCGATCGCTACGACTGGAGGAGAGGTCGGATGATGTATCTGGCCGACGGTAACTGTACGCCCTCTACCGCCGCCCTAGGCAATTCATCTTGCCTTGCTGAATCGCCGAGTCCGCCAAGCCCTTTTGTATATCTACGGTGGGTTGCCTTTCTCGCCGAATCAGACTTTATGCGCTATGCGGGAGGGATCCGCAATAAACTTGCCACCGAGATCACAAGCCCCCTCAACCAGGTTTAGCCCGCGAGCCGCCGCGGTTTGCCAGGGTGTGGCCGCTGTGCGCATCACAACTGCTTAGAGCCACTGGTGAGAGTTTATGGGCTAACAACGAAATTAACACATCTCTGCCTCTCTATAATATTTTTTTTTTTTTATACAGGACACGTCAATTTGACTTCACCTCGCCTGATGTTAAGCTAAAGGCAAAGTCTCGGAAAGAGGGTCACCATCGTAAACATTTACCATGTTAACAGTAGTGGCACTCAGCTTGACGGCCTCATTAGATGCCTTTTCACGCCCCGCTTAAAGGACCCGGGACTGTAGGAAGAAGGAAACACGTGAGCTGGCAGGGAATTCCAGGTCTTAGTGGTGCGGCATAGGAATGAATCACTGAAACGCTTGGTTCTAGCAGGTATACTCTGCACCGTAAATGGATGGCATCTTAGCCCTGCACGTGTCGTCCTGTGAAGGAAAGGGGAGGGTGGGACTAATTGGAAGAGCTCGTCAGAACATTCACCATGGTAGAGACGGTAGAAAACTGCCAAAGACGCAACATCTCTGCGCATCTGCAAAGGCTCGAGGGTGTTCGTGACCTCAGGATCCCCAATAATACGGACCGCACGTCGCTGCAACCTGTCGAGAGCATCTAATAAGTACTTTGCGGAGCCGTCCCAGGATGTGAGCAGTATTCCACGCAGGAACGAATTTGGGTCTTGTATAGAAGACACCGCTGCTCCGGCGTGAAAAAACGTCTCACTCTGTTCAGGACTCCGAGTTTACGCGAGGCTGATTTGATGATACTCTCGATATAGTTTTTGTTATTCAGTTTGCAGCGAACATCCATACCGAGGATAGTGAGGTGATCCTGCAGTGGCAGTGGTGTGCTCTGAAGAGTGGGAAGGGGAAGGAAAGGAGATACCTTTGCTGTAAACGCACATGCCTGGGTCTTCTTGGCATTGAACTCGACCAGGTTCCTAGCGCCCCATTGAGAAATGTGGTCCAGGATCCGGTCCAGCTCAGTGACAAGAAGCTGCCTTTTTTCCGCGATATCAGACTGCTTGGCCGCAGGATGTGCGTAATAACTCCCGTGTAAGGTGCTGTCGTCTGCATAGCAGTGAATGTTTCCGTTACAGAGCATGTCATTGATATGCAGAAGAAAGAGAGTGGGAGATAAAACGGAACCCTGCGGCACGCCAGCATTTACCTGCAAAAACTCCGAAGCTCGTCCATCACAAAGGACGCGAATACGGCGCCCCTGCAGGAAGCTTGCAACCCAGTTACACAGTCTAGGAGGTAGGCCGAAGGCTGGTAGCTTGGAAAGAAGCGATTTGTGCCATACCCTATCGAAAGCTTTGGCGATGTCAAGACTAATTGCCAGTGACTCACCGTGCTTCTCCATAGCCTCACCCCAAAGGTGGGTCATGTACGCCAGAAGATCACCCGTTGACCGTTTCGGTCTGAAACCGTATTGCCGGTCACTAAGCAAGGAGTGATCCTCTAGGTGGCGCATGAGCTGTGTGTTAATTATGTGCTCGAACACCTTGCACAGCACTGAGGTGACGGCTATGGGTCGATAGTTGGCTGGGTCCGAGCGATCCCCCTTCTTGGGGATCGGCTGGACATTCGCCTCCTTCCAAGCCGAAGGCACTGTACCCGAACTGTAGGACAGTCGGTACAGCCGCGTTAGCATAGGAGATAACTCCGCTGCACATTTTTTAAGTAGAACCGCTGGAATACCATCAGGACCACTGGCTTTCCGGACATCGAGTGATTGCAGTACTGCACGGACATAGTAGAAGTCGGCTGGCAGAATATGTAATTATGTATGTACTTAAGTTAATTAGTACTAGATAGCGTTGTGTAAAAAGTTGTGCAATATTTATTATATTTATTTATTAATGTTAAATTTGAATTTTGAAAAAAGGTTTTCGTGTCGCCAAAATAGTGGTCCAAACCACGGAACCGGAATCTTGGTACATGTCTCGGATGGTGTCGATGTAAGCCTCTGGGACTCCTTTGGACCGCATTGCCCACCAGATCATCGCGCGAGGCACACAGTCGAAAGCCTTCTGCATGTCTAGGAATAGACAGTGCAGGCGCGTGTTCCTCGCCCTGTATCTCTCCGCGACGATCCTCAGGGCGAACGCCGGATCCATAGTCCCGTGTCCGGGGCGGAACCCGTACTGACACTCCGAGAAGGCACTCTCCTGTCGGATCCGGGAATCGATTATCCGCTCGTAAAGCTTCATGGTGTGGGACATTATCTTAATACCTCGTAACTACCACACTCCTGCACTGACACTCAGCCTCCACTAGTTTGGGATTTTACCGGTGAGGAGGACACGGTTATAAATATATAATACACACGGTAATAAAATCGGTGGCACTAGTCCTTGATTTGAAGGGAGGTCTGGTAACTGCACCTCTTTATGCTGCTTATTCAGCAGCTCGTGGAAGTATGAGTGCCATCTCTCCTTCACCTAGACTTCAAATTTATCCATCAACTGAGCTCCGAGGGTACCTTAGACTCGGATGCAATCAGGCAATCACGTCATAATGAAGATGATGGTGGAATGCCAATGCATAGCACTGCAATTATTGTTGTCTTTGTAACAACTGGTTTACTTTGGGATAGTATAAAAACACAGTTCAAAATCATTGCTTCAAATTTAAGTTCTTGATTTTTGGAATCACAGTAGTAAATAGGATGTGATGCAATTGTTTATTCTTCGTGTAAGGGTTTGCAAAGTGCATAGCTAGCCGAATTTTATTACAACTAATTTGTCGGCTTGCCATTCTAACCGTGATGCTGATGAATTCCAATATTTTTCACGAAATCGGTGCCATCTGACCTTCACAACCAATTGGCGATATCGAAGTTCTGTAGTTAGACTAGTTGGACTTTTTAGAGCTTCAACTACCCGTAACATTATACCATGTCAAAAATCAGACAGCATGAAATAACAAAAAACAGACATGAAATAGACGGCGAGAAACCTTCGTGTTAGTGTCGGTGACATCTAAGACTGATCTCGGAGTCCGTAGTCGGCTTCCGGCTTCCAGCGACTTTTTCAATTATTTTGTACTGTTACTATAAATTGTTGTATAAAATTATGTGTAAAATATTATTTCAATGAATGAGTGAATGAATATGTGAATGATAATTATCATTCACATATTCATTCACTCATTCATTATTTGTTCGATATTTCATTTTTAAAGACATATTAAATATTTTCCATTCTCTATAAATAAGTAAATTCCTACACAGTGTAGAGAAGCACCTAGCCTGCAATCAAGTTTTGAGCTTGAACCCAAAAAATAAACAGCAGTCGTTTCAAAATAAGCCCCTGGAGGTATAGTTCAGGGCGCACTGCAGGAATCAAGACCACGTGCGCCGATCATAACATGGTGTACGAATCACAAAAGATTTCGTAAGCGAGCAGGCCTCTGGCACCCGTTCTATCCAATAAGATAACGTTCTGACAGTTTGCATGTTAGCTTCTGTGGCGTAGTGGTAGTGAACGCGGCGAGATCGATCTAGAGAACTGTATTTGTAATGAATAATGAAATCAAATATTTGCACTTAACAGAACTTGAACTGGCAATCTCTGATTTCTCAGTAAAATGTTCTACCGCCAGGTCACAGAATCCGTCTAAAAAGTACTGGGATCAACGCAAGAATGATTAAGAAGGTAGACAGCCTCTGTAGCATGGCGTTAGTGAACGTGGCCGTTACGCAGGAGGTATCGGTTCTGTTTGATCCCCGCTTATTCCAAAAATTGCATGCATGAATATGGGTTTTTGCATTGGTCTGGACGCACCTCGGAGAGCACGTAGTAATCGTTACGGGTAGTAGCCCTAAAAAGTCCAACAACTGGTCTAGCTGTACCGCTTCGATATCGCCCTTGGGTTATTAAGATCAGATGGCAGTCACTTCGCAGAAAATATTGGAGTTCAACCGAATCTCCAGTTACTACTGGTAAAACGGACCCCACACTCCATGCTGAAAGCTTCGGATGTGACTGGGATTAATGCTAAGATGAAAAAGAAGTTTACTTGTTAAGATATACGCTGATTTACAGTGGGATCGTACCCACACATGATTGATGCACGATTGCCTCACTGTACTACAGTGAAAACCGCTGAGTTTCTTTCCGGAGTCTTCTCAAGTCGGGGCCGTGTTTTGAACCGGTCGGTTGTCTCTTTGTTATTCAGTCTTTTTTAACGTTAATGTCCAGTCTATGAAATAATGGTTTTTTTACTTTGCTTTGGACAATAAATATGGCCGAGTTGGTTCCCAGTGGAGGAAAATAGAACCACCCTAGCTCTTTCTGTCGTTCCGGTGCGCCTTCCTTTCATAAAAGGCGACTAAGAGATATGGCTGTTCTCCATCCGACAGTAAACATACAACCCAAGATAAAGTGCCCGCCTGTCAGCAATAGGCTCGCCCCATATTACGTGGAACCAAAAATCATATTTGGCCAAATGTGGGCGTTAATACACCTCTGCCTATCCCTTCGGAGCTTTACAAGCATGAGTATATGTATGCATGTATGTAAAAATAATATAATAATAAGATATTTATTTCAGACTTAAGTCCATATGGTATTAGTAACAATTTCACTTAAATGTAATGTTAGTAAACAGGCAGATATTACAGTGATATTAAGAACATAAGAATAAGGTAGAGACAGATTAATCCGTATCGTATCCACATTCTTAGCAAAGGTGAGTCCCACCTGGGCCGCAAATACTTGTAGGAGCGTGTTCGGGCTTCGACTGCGAGGGACGACGTGCAGCGCTTGCGCATAATGCACGCGGAGCTGTCCACTTTGTGGTTCGCGAACATAGCCGATGCGCTGCATCGCCACGGCAGCCCCATCACTGCACTGAACCCGTTATTATATTGGACCCGGAGGTCGCCATATGCGCCCGCTGCGTAAATTTCACCCACAGGCCGCAACTGTAGAATGCTTTGCAGTAGGCCTTGTATAGCGTGATTTTGACTGCCTGTGAGCAACGCGCGAACCTGCGGGCAAGCATGTTTGCACGAGCAGCTAGCGACCTCCGTTCCCTATCAATATTACAGCCATCTTTCAAATCCTCGGTGACCCAGTGACCCAAGTACTTAAACTTGTCTACTTTGCACATCGGTGTCCCGCATAATGAAATTACAGGTGTATACCAGTTTTTGCACAGGCTTTAAACACCATATACACCATATATACTATATAATATAATAAATATTTGATTATCTTACCTAAGAAATAGTCACAAAACCAAAAGCAATGAAGAGTACAAGTAATCAGAATGATTAAAATGTAATACGCTTATATTTATGGACGTTTAAATCTTGATTAAATCAGTGGTATATTATTACTGTCCAGCCAAAAACAATAATGAATTAATGAATAATATAAATTAAAATATATAGACTATACAGGGTTGCTGGTAATTTTGCATTTGGGTCATCTAGCAATTCCTGCCAGGAATACATCGAGTTACTAGTAACCTAAATAAGACTCACAAACTTGCTACTTTCAAACCTTTCACTAGCAAACATTCCCCGGTGAACTCACTGCACTGTTGCAATTCACTAGATTCCTTAGGATAACAAAGTTTTGTAAAGTTTTCTGGGTCCGATCATTTAACTAAGCAGGTACCATCACGGCCGAGGAGCTTAGTCTCGCCGTGGTGGAGGCCGGAGGCTGTCCTCAGAACACAGTGAGGGTCGGAGCAATACACTTCAGCCTTCGTGGACTGGGGGCAGCAGTCTGATTCGCGGCAGGGCGCGGAGATGTGGAGCTGAGACCCAGAATTTCTTCGGGCTCGGGTTCCCGTCCCTTCTCCGTGCCACCTTTCGATACCGATATAGCATCGAAAGGGCTCTCGCATCCATGTTTCAACGGTAGGATTCCGGCAAGAAGACTCGCAGCCTCCAAGGATATCGTGCGGTACCCCCTAATGGCCCTGCTGGCCATTGCACGCTGCAGCCCACGCAGCAGACGCGCATTGGGGACCGTCAGGGTGTCCGCCCATATTGGGCACCCATATAGGGCCATGAACCGCACGACTCCCGCGTAGAGTCTCCTGCAGGAGTCACCCGGCCCCCTCATGTTGGGCAGCAGCCACCCCAAAGCGGCAGCGGTGTCCTTCAATTTGGGGGCCAGTCTTTTTTTTTTTTTCTTTTTTTTTTTTTTATCGTGCGAAAAATCCCCACGGATACCACCTCCACGGAGCCGGTGGAGGCGGTTATGTCGGACTCGAACCGACTAAAACGCACGCCGTCTTGGGTCCTTGGTTGCCGGAGGTGAGATTGCCAAAAGCATATCTCTCGCACCCCGGCAGACCCAGGACCATCTCTTTCGAGATGGCCCCCTTCGGGTTGTGGGGACCAAAATGTCCCCATCTAGCCCCGGTTACGGGGAGGCGCACTTTGCGCCGCCGCCGCGGCCTGCTTCTGCTAGGGTGACAGGCGGCTCCACCGGTCACCCCCAGGCCAGCGCTCATGGAGGACGGAGGTCGTTCTGCGACCTCCGACGTCCGGTTCGCCTTCGCTCTGCACGGGCTTCCCGGGCCCGGAGTCTGGTCCGGACCCGACCGGCCGCCTCCTTCTCGAGCATTACTTGCTCGCAGAAGGAGGCGGCCGCACCCCAAGCGTTTGCGCATCGTACCATCGCTGTGAGCAATGTGACGAGTGTGAGGACTCCCACCCCTAGAGCCGCCACTAGGACCCGCCTCGGCGTGTCCCACGCCGGGCACTCGGTCAGCGTGTGCAGCTCTGTGTCCTCGCTCGCATCACAGTGATGGCACTCGGACGTTGGCTCCTTCCGGATCCGACACAGGTAACTCCCGAAACACCCGTGTCCGGTAATCACCTGCGTCAGCCGGTACGAGAGGCTGCCGTGTGGCCTCTCTAGCCACTCCTCCATGATGGGTCTTACCGCCGCTATTACGGCGTGCCCTGCGCTTGGTCGCCCAAGTCGTAGCTCCCATTCCGCTACCATGTCCCTGTGGAGCTGAGACCTCACGGCCCGAATTTCTTCGGGCTCGGGTTCCCGTCCCTGCTCCCGCGCCTCCTTACGATACCGATATAGCATCGAAAGGGCTCTCGCATCCAGGTTCCACGGTAGGGATCCGGCAAGGAGACTCGCCGCCTCGAAGGATATCGTGCGGTACCCCCTAATGTAATGGTTCGCCTTCGCTCTGCACGGGCTTCCCGGGCCCGGAGTCTGGTCCGGACCCGACCGGCCGCCTCCTTCTCGAGCATTACTTGCTCGCAGAAGGAGGCGGCCGCACCCCAAGCGTTTGCGCATCGTACCATCGCTGTGAGCAATGTGACGAGTGTGAGGACTCCCACCCCTAGAGCCGCCACTAGGACCCGCCTCGGCGTGTCCCACGCCGGGCACTCGGTCAGCGTGTGCAGCTCTGTGTCCTCGCTCGCATCACAGTGATGGCACTCGGACGTTGGCTCCTTCCGGATCCGACACAGGTAACTCCCGAAACACCCGTGTCCGGTAATCACCTGCGTCAGCCGGTACGAGAGGCTGCCGTGTGGCCTCTCTAGCCACTCCTCCATGATGGGTCTTACCGCCGCTATTACGGCGTGCCCTGCGCTTGGTCGCCCAAGTCGTAGCTCCCATTCCGCTACCATGTCCCTGTGGAGCTGAGACCTCACGGCCCGAATTTCTTCGGGCTCGGGTTCCCGTCCCTGCTCCCGCGCCTCCTTACGATACCGATATAGCATCGAAAGGGCTCTCGCATCCAGGTTCCACGGTAGGGATCCGGCAAGGAGACTCGCCGCCTCGAAGGATATCGTGCGGTACCCCCTAATGGCCCTGCTGGCCATTGCACGCTGCGGTCCACGCAGCAGACGCGCATTGTGGACCGTCAGGGTGTCCGCCCATATTGGGCACCCATATAGGGCCATGGACCGCACGACTCCCGCGTAGAGTCTCCTGCAGGAGTCATCCGGCCCCCTCATGTTGGGCAGCAGCCGCCCCAAAGCGGCAGCTGTGTCCTTCAATTTGGGGGCCAGTCTTCGGAGATGCTCCCCGAAGTTCCACCGGCCATCCAGTACGAGCCCCAGATATTTCATCAGGGCCTTGACGCCGATGGAAATGTCTCCCACTATGAGGCTGGAATCCTCCGGTGGCACGCGCCGAGGCCCATGAAAGAACATGGCCTCGGTTTTGTGCAGAGCCACCTCGAGACCCAGCCGCCGAATCCGTTCCACGACTTGGGCAACCGCGGTCGTGGCCTTCAGGGTCGCTTCGCGGTATGTAGCCCCGGACGCCGTCATCAGCGTGTCGTCCGCATAACAAGTGACGGCGGCACCGTCCGCGAGCTCACCGCGAAGCACCCAGTCGTAACCGATGTTCCATAGCAGCGGTCCTAGGACCGATCTCTGCGGAACACCGAATCGCACGACATCTCTCGCCGACCGAGCCCGGTCGCACTTGGGTAGACGACTGCTCTCTCCGACAGATACGCCCCGATTATGCGGCGAAGGTAGAGAGGCACTTCAATGCAATGCAGCTCCAGGGCAGGGTGTTAAACGCGTTGGCGATGTCAAGTGACACCGCCAACACCACCTCGCCCCGAGCGACGGCGTCCTTCGCCAGAGTCCTCATGCGCATGATGGCATCCAAGGTGGAGCGCCTCCGGCGGAAGCCATATTGGCCGTCCGCCAGGTCAGGCCCTACCCTGGATAGGTGCTCAACGAGGCGCTTTGTAATCACTCTCTCAAAGAGCTTGCACACCGCGTCGAGCAAAACTATGGGCCTGTAGGCGGATAGTGAGTCCACCGGGCGCCCCGCCTTTCGGATGAGGACCAGTTTCCCCGTCCTCCACATCTTCGGAAACTGGCCTCGCTCCAAACATGCGCTGAGAAACCCTCTCAGTCGGGGCTCGAGAGCGTCTTCTTCTCCTAGAGTTAGGACCCACGCTTGGCCTGGAATGCCGTTGGGTCCCGGGGCGGTGTTCTTGGCCTTAAGCCCTAACACCGCCAACTCTAGCTCTACCCATGTGACCTCGGGCACGTCGTCATCATCCACGTTGGGCGCCATAGGCAACCTAGGTGGCGGAGTCATCTGCGGTGGAATATGTTCCACCACCCGCGCTGGGAACAGGGAGCCAACGACTCCTCCGAGCAGCTCCGGCTGGAGACACCGGGTCAACGGCGGGGCCCGGGGGCGCAGCTTACCCCTTACCATAAGGCAAGGCCGCCCCTATGTGTCCCGCTCCAGCGTCTCCAGCAGCTCTTTAGGAGCTGCTGCCTTTGCCTGCCTTATGGCCACTCGGAGGGTCTGCGGGGCGGCTACGCCTCCTTCGGAATCTGGTCCACCGGCGGAAAGCGATCACGGAGGCCTGTCGCAGCCTCGCTATGCCCGCTGTTGGTAATAGGGCACGGTGATGGATTTCAATGAAGAGAGAATAATACTTGGTTTTAATTTTTAATTTATGGCGGCTAGAAATCACCATTACACAGTACAGCAGAAAAAAAATGAATGACATAGACACTAGAGGGGGGCCGACCAAAGACAATAACCTGCTAGAGAGGTCCAATATAATAGGGATGCACTTCAACTTGCTTGATTTGTCCGAACATACTCCCGGGCCTTGGAAGCATGGTCTTCCAGAGGACTCTGACTAATCAGAGGACAAATGCGGCTTATAGATCTTCTGATGACGCCGGTGGAGGTCTTGATGTCAGCTACCCGATTGTCGGAGTCTGCACCAGGATAGACAGCTACTACTCGCCCAAGTCGCCACTTGAGGGGAGGCATATGATCCTCTTTAATGATAACTAGAGTGTCAACCTTCAGTGTCTCGGTTATGTTTCCATTTTGATCGTTGTTGTAGTTCGCTAACATATTCCCTGCTCCATCGGGACCAAAAATGTTGTCTCAGCTGTTCAATCCTCTGGTAGCGGTTGAGATGGCTTTGGTCGGTTTCCTCCAAATGTGGTGCTGGAAGTGCAACTAGAGGGCGTCCAATTAAAAAATGTCCGGGCGTGATTGGGGTGAAGTCGTTTGGGTCCGAAGATAGTGGTGATAGTGGTCTTGAGTTCAATATGGCTTCTATTTGTTTCAAAACAGTGTTCAGCTCTTCGTAAGACAAATTACAATTTCCCAGTATCCTACGTAAATGATATTTTACCGACTTCACACCAGCCTCCCAGAGACCCCCAAAATTCGGAGAAAAAGGAGGAATGAAATGCCACGATGTACTCTCATGAGCCACGCTCTCAGGTAAGGAATTACAAGATTCCTTCAAGAATTTGCCAATTTCATTAAGCGCACCGACAAATGAGGTACCATTATCTGAATAAATATGGCATGGCTTGCCTCGGCGAGAAATAAACCAGCGTAAGGCCGAAATAAAATTTTTACTTGTTAAATCACCCACCAGTTCAATGTGTATAGCTTTAGTAGTGAAGCATACAAATACGGCAATATAGACCTTAACAATTTTGCAACCGCGACCCTGGCGACTGGCACATGATATGGGACCAGCATAATCAACCCCTACACACTCAAATGGGTATCCACCTGGATTTATCCGCGACTGAGGTAAGTTGCCCATGATTGGCTCCATAACTTTACCTCACATTCTGGTGCATCGTACACATTGATGATAGGTGGCCTTTGCAAGGTTGCGTCCGCCAATAGGCCAATATGTTTCTCGAATTGTCGCTCATAATAACTGCGGCCCGGCATGCATCTGTCTAACATGCTCAGATTGAAATAGAAGCTGTGTAAATCGATGAGAGGACTGTATTAAAATGGGATGCTTTTTATCGAAAGCAAATGACGAGTTGCCTAAACGGCCTCCAACACGGAGTATTCTATTATTGTCTAGAAAAATATTAAATTTACTTAAATTACTACGACGCGGAATGGATTTTTTGTTACTTAACAGACTATATTCAAGGAATGATTCCCTTTGAGAAAGCTTGATAATGACAATTAGAGCATTTCGGAGCTCATCGTTAGTCAAAGCAGTAGTGGAAATAATTTGCCTTTGACAAGCATAGATAAATCGCAGTAGGTAAGCAATGCTACGGTTAAGTCGTGACAAACTGGAGAACCTATTAAAATCTATGAATTTATCGGCTTCAACCACTGAAACATGCAATGAAACCTCAGACACGCACTCCGGTAAGGTTTCATCTACGGGGGGAGCCCTATCGGTTGGCCACTGAGAATGATCCTGCCTCAAATATGGCGGTCCTGACCACCAAAAATTTGATGCCTGTATGTCATTGATGTGAACACCGCGTGAAATGACGTCCGCAGGATTCAGATCAGTAGGCACGTGCCGCCAATAACAGTTACTTGTATGTTCATTTATCTCCCCAACACGATTCCTAACAAATGGCTGAAGTTTGCTTGGATGCATTTTAACCATCCAAGAACAATAGTGGAATCGGTCCAGAAGGTGATGTTTGAAACTTTGCAACGTAATGACGCTATGACCTTTTGATACAGTCGAACACCCACCAACGTTCCACATAGTTCGAGCCTAGGGATAGTTAATTGCTTTATTGGAGCTACTCTGCCTTTGGCTATTAGTAAGTGAACAAAAATGACACTCTGAGCGTTAGTAGATCTGACATACACACATGCACCAAATGCGGAAATAGATGCATCAGAGTAAATATGCAAATCTAAATTAATGAATGCATCACATATGACAAGACGGGGAATGCGAACGTTATTAAAGTTTGGAATGTCCTCCAGTATTTGTGACCAGATTGTTAGGATATCAGAAGGTAACGGATCATACCATGCCAACTTTAACAACCATAACCTCTGCATGAGAATTTTGATTTTTATCATGCAGGGGGAAAGAAGCCCCAAAGGGTCGAATAATTTGCCTATGGTTGAAAGCATTCCACGCTTTGTTAAATCTGTCGAAAATTGACAACTGATTGAAAAACACAATTCATCAGTGGATGTCAGCCAGCCTAATCCTAGCGTTTTATTTTGTTCATAACCTATATTTAGATTCAGTGCTGATTGATTGAGAACTTGTCTGCCTGAGGAATCTTGGGAAACAATCAAGTCAGGACAATTCGACTTCCACTTACGAAGTAGCATACCTGCTGAAGCCAGCACATCAGTAACCCTTCGTTTAATGTCTAAAGCACCAGCAATGCCATTGTCTCCGGTAAGCAAATCGTCGACATACATGTCGTGTTGAATGATTTCTGAGATTCAACTGTCCATACAGTCTAGTCCCAGTTGCTTAATACACCTAGTGGCTAAAAAGGGTGCGCTCGCTGTTCCATAGCTAACTGTATTAAGCTGATACGACTTGATGGGTTTGGCAGGATGATTCCTCCAAACGATCTGCTGCAGGTGTCTGTCCGCAGGATGTACAATGACCTGGCGGTACATTTTCTCTACATCACCGGCCAGGACATACTTATGTTGTCTGAATCTAATGAGAATTGACAACAAGTCGTCCTGCACGGTTGGACCGACCATCTGAATGTCGTTACACGAAACTTGTGACGTAGAAGGCATACTAGCGTTGAAGACAACACGCAACTGTGTAGTTGTGCTGCTTTCACGCAAAACTCCATGGTGAGGTATGAAGTATGCAGTAGAATTCGAATTTTTAGGGCATTCAGTCATGTGACCCAAGGAAATATATTCAGACATGAACTCCACATACATACGATGAAATTCTGCGTTCGTTTTAAATTTACGTTCTAAGGACACTAGGCACTGCTTAGAACGTGCTAATGAATCACCAAGAACATCAGGTGATTGCTTTTAAGGTAACCGTACACAAAAACGACCATTGGGTAAACGTGTAGTGTGTTTAGAAAAATGTTCCTCACACAGCAATTCGTCTTTGGAAAGTACTGACTTACATTCTACCTCCTCAACCTGCCAGAAGCGTGATAGAATATTTTGACAGTTATAAATTTTCAGAATGATTAAATATTGAATCTACTGTGGTAAAGTTGCAGGCAATACGATCTGACTTATGACCTCCCACAGGACCGGAAACCAACCAACCCAACCTGGTCTCCCACAAGACCGGTAGATTGTTGCCTAATGCAATCTTTTGTGATCCCAAAAGATCCCAAAATATATCACTACCTATTATCAAATTTACATCTGCTGACTTATAAAAATCAGGATCAGCTAGGTTGAGGTAAGTAGGTATGTTTAAATGTTCAACACTCGCTCGTCGACATGGAATCTTGTCGGTGATGACTGGCAAAATATAACACAATCAGCTGCGAGAATAGTCTTCACTCAAAGAGTGCATCTCAATGCGACTCACTTGGGATGTATGTGTTTGAGTTTTGTTTATGCCATAAATGGGCTTGTCTACATCACTAATGGGTAAATCTAACAACCGGCTCAGCTTTTCTGTCATAATACAGGCAGAACTGGCACAGTCAAGTAATGCTCGAACAATGTGCGCTTGACCATGCCTATCTAATTTTTTGACTAACGCAGTGGATAGCAGAACGTCCTGCTCAGGCACCTGCATGCATGTGGTCAACGCGACGCTGGCTTGCGGTGTAGTGACCGATAGTGGAAGACTATTGTTATCATGACCCGTTGGTACGACTTGACTTGATGTCGACCTTTGATCTGCAACATGAACTAAAGTGTTGTGCTTGCGCTTACAGATTTTACAACCAGTCCGTTTGCACTTGTTAGCGTAATGACCGCTACGAAAACAGTTGAAACATAATTTGTATTGAGGTAATAATTCCAGTCTCTTGTCCGGACTTAAAGAGAGAAATTGGGCACAAGTATACAAGTTATGAGCACCACTGCACATTGGGCATGATTTGACAACTGACTAATTATTAGTTTCATCTTGACTCTGCGAATTAGCAACTGAAATTAATGTTTTAAGTTTCACACCATGGGTGGTGGGTTGCTGCTGCTGTTTATGACTACGAGTATTTTCCAAACTTTCTAATAATTCAGATCGGTTTCTTATAAATTCAAAAAAATTACTTAATGTAATTTTATGATTTCTATCAAAATGACTTTTGCGCTCTTCCCACTTACTATGGGTTCTTTGATCTAACTTCAAAGACATCACCTGAATTAGAAGAGTGTCCCAATGTGCAGTAGGTTCGCATAATAAGGTCCAAGCTATAGGGTAATTGATGGCAGAAAATCCAATAGATTGAATTACCACTGACGCTGAACCTGTTAAGGAATCGCGTAAATAATGAAATTTATTAATGTTATCGATGTCCTCATTTGAGTGTATAAGGCTTGTAAATGTGTCTCGAAACTCCAGCCAGTTATCATACGAACCACTGAACTTAGCAATACCTATGATGGGTAACTCAACAGGTTTACGAGAATGACTATGCTCACAAGAACTATGTCCACCACTACGCAGCTCTGGCTCAGTTTGTGCTTGCAATGTATACTTAGTTAAAATATTTTGAGCCTGAGCTAAGCCTTGAAAGTATAAGGACTCAAACTCGGTGCGCTGAACGACTTATGCTTCAATATCATCAACTACACATTCTAATTTTAATTGCACTTCATCATACTGTTGGTATACATTTTCAATTGTACCTATACGTAATTGCAATTCCTTTACCTGGGAATGAATCACCTAAATCGCCCAAGAAATTCCAGAAAGCAGTGAGACGTCCCTTAAAGGATGCTCGTGTCTTAATTAAGTCCCTTTCCTCCTTGTCCTTAACCTTCTCCTTTTCCTCCGGCATTTTAGAGATCTCTGGAGAGACTGGTGTTTCTGAAACTTACAGAAGTAGTAAATAATGTGTTTTAAGAATACAGGTGCACAAGGTTGGGATTAAAGGTGAAATGATACAGTGTTATATATTAAGTCTAGTACTTAAGTTCAAGTCTCACTTGAGCATTTAATTTTTTCCAATGTTTTTCGAACTTAAAAGTTAGCATAATAAATGCTATAAAAAATTCATTCTAGTACTTAACTTTAACTAAATTACCTGAATGAATTAACTTTAGCTAAATAAACTATTTAAATCGCAAAGTTACAAATGACAGAACTTGCACAATAACTGATTTATAAGGATAAATACAATGATGATAGGTTTAGTTAAACAATGCTATTATTTTGCTATTATATTCTGTATAATCGTCTTTACATTGAGTAAACAAGGCTATAATTGCAAAATACTAAACATTATCAGTCTAAATTGTGAAGATGTGCACTTGCACTGATGTGCAGACAGGTTATGTAACCTATTATAATAGTACAAAGTAAATTTAAATTGAGTTGAACTTGACACGTTTTACACTAATCATAGTAGAAAATAATAGTGCTTAGATGATTACAACCTTATTTTTTGCCTTACTGGCCGAACACTGTTTGTATTACGACTTCACCTATCGCCCATTTTCGCCACGTGCTACTGGTTGCTTGCTTTACTGATTTTCATCTTTATTCTCATTTTTCTCGCTCGCCGCGCCGTCTTTATTATTAATCCGGCGTAAGGACCATGTTGGTAATAGGGCACGGTGATGGATTTCAATGAAGAGAGAATAATACTTGGTTTTAACTTTTAATTTATTGCGGCTAGAAATCGCCACAGATTAGAAGATAATATGTATAGCCCATCAAGAAAGTCGTGAAAATTGAGGGTGGCGCTGCTGCGCTTAATCTGGTATCCCTGTCACACTACAACTGAACAGTCTTGATCTGTTGTTGGTTATGGTATAAAGCAGTACATATTTCATTGTGATAATTAATAAATAAAAGTAAAAAAAGTTACAGTACTTTTTTTTCACTTATTAAGTATACAACTTTACAACTGCCTGAAGTTTTTTAGTGTAGGTACTTCTTTCTTCACTGTGTAAAAAACTGTACCTTTTACCGAATTGGTAAAGGAATTGGCTGAATACATAAAGTCATACGTCGAAATCAACGAGTGATTTGGTTTGGAAGTCGTGGAGTGTTGTCAATACATACAAGGTAAATTATTAATTCCTCAAGTATTCATTCCTTGTATAATTTTTTTTATACGACTTAGGTGGCAGATAAGCACACGGTCCACCTGATTTACATGTGTCAACATGAACTTGAAGCCTAACAAAACTTACAGCGTAACGATTTAGGAGCATAGATATTATGTTAAATTTGGCGCGCGTGAACCGAAGCCCCCATTCGGTGCAACCTGTACGACGGAGACGGCAATACTTCTCTGCTCTCTCTTTCTCAGCACAAGGTAGACACTACCCCCTACTGCATTTTTAGTTGGGGAGATTTGTACAATTTTATTATATACTTTAGGAACAGTGATTTTTTTTCTTAAAAAATAACCTTTAAAATGCTCTCCTGTAAAGTTCTCAAAATGGCGCTTGAATCAAGTCGCCTTTTAACCGTCGATATGCTCCACACTAAGCCCATCATGGCCCGGGGATTTCCCCGTCGAGATGGATTTGACTGCCGTGAGTACATCCTTGGCTGTTATCATGGTCCCAACCCTTTTTTTTTTACGTGGTGGACTGCGTTTAAGCACTTCGCTCACCCCCCACGTGGGCAGAGGGCGGGCTTCGTGTGGGACTCCTAGCCTCCGAGGGAGGCCAGTCTACCCATTAAACCACCACGGTGTCCGTCGTCACCACATATCGAGGATGGCGGGAACAATTATCTTCCGCCATCGTCGTGTGGGTCGCCCGCCACTGATTGTCGGCAGGCCCGTCTCTGGTGCGGCAGAAGAGGAGTCCTTCTGCCACCCGCCTAGGCAAGGCACACGCGACACGACGTGCGCCTTCAACCTCGAGGCCTATGTAAGGGCAGCAGACGCCCCTGCGTCTACTGCCCGGCCCGGTTAGGGGGGGAGGAGTTGGTGGTACCACCTCCTCCGAGCCCCGGTTCTCTTGCGGCGCTGTGGGAGGGAAAGTGGGTCACATTCCTTCTCCCTCTCCGCCGCCGAGATAATCGACTCGCAGAAGGTCTGAACCGCTGCCCACGCCTCATCGCCGCTGTCGACCATAGACAGAACTACGGCCGGCAGCGAGAGGTCCGACCCACTTCGGCGATGAGAGCACGGCACTCCCCAGCCCACGTGGGGCACTCCTCTAGGGTGTGCTGCGCCGTGTCATCATCGCCGCCACATGGTCCCAACCCTATCCCCACTCATCCCATCCGGCACCGCTGACAATGGTTGCCCCCGAGGCGACTTCTCAGCAAAGCTTTTTTTTAAAGAATTTGCTATCCCTTTCGGATCATTCGTTCCGCCCACAGTCACTGGACGATTCCTCAGATGGTTGGTATTTTCCAAAAACCACAAAATTTTTTATTGCAATGCTTTGAGGCGAGTATATCAATCTTTATCTGGTCTTGTGACATCACTTAAGTAGCGATTTAAAGATTTTCTTACAAGCGTATATATTTTCTATAAAACCCGTGGTTGGACGCCCGCACGGTAACCATTCTCGAAAACTCGCCCTGGCTGCTCTGGCCTTCGCATGACTGTCACTTACATGCCTATTCCAGCCCACAATATTTTTAAACCGGTGATTATTCTGTTTACTCTTGTTACCCCTCCCTTCCATTGAGGCTTGTGATAAGGCCGCCACGATGTCAGAGTACATTTCTTCAATAATCTGCCTATGCGATGAGTCAGGGTTGTCATGGTTGTCACTTTTTAGGGTTCCGTAGCCAAATGGCAAATAACGGAACCCATATAGATCGTCATGTCTGTCTGTCTATCTGTCTGTCTGTCCGTCCGTATGTCACGGCCACTTTAAAAAAAAAAAACAATTTGGGGGTCCCATATATAGAACTGAAAGTCAAAAATATTTTTGTCATCAAACCCATACGTGTGGGTCTTCATAAATGCTATTGAGGTTTCTAACATCATTTTTTTTCTGTGTTATCTGACCGGAGTGCCAATGCTTTGCTTGGTTTGACCAACATAACAATCATCCACTTAATCAAACCCAGGAAGCAGCAAAATCCAGCAAGACTTAACGACACAGTGAGCTGTTTATACTGTTGATTGATGGCACTTGGTGGAATCTGCTACACATATGGAGTAAGACACTTTGTACTTTTCCACTTAATTTTATTTTTCACCTGACCGGTTTCACCTCACGGCATTCTCAAAAGTATGATGTAAAGTAAATAAATAGATATGTAGATGTCATCATTGTAACAGAGGTGAGCGACTCAGGTCTAACTGTTGGTTTAGCACATCATGCCTGTTGGTATTTAATAGTCTATTTATTTCGAGAGCTTCCAGGGCGTTAAAGTTCACTTTCGGGTCAAACGTGTGGTTTTTCAGTTTTTCAGAAGGACTCGGTCTTTTTGAGTCTCCAGCTTCTGGTGTGTTCCACAACTCTAATTTCAAAAGGTCGCCCAGTTTGACCCACGTATTTTTGTTGCAGGTCATATATACCACTTTTCTACTCGATTGGGGTTGCGTCTTTATTATTACAGATTAGATTTTGTAAATTATGAGCGGTATAGAAGGCTGCCTTGCATTCTGATAGGCTTCTAGCACATTTGTATGAGATATGCCCAATATATGTTATGCGAGCCCATCGTGTCTTATGTGTTTCCACAGTCATGATTGTGCCTTCCTTGTATGCTAAGTTTGTGGCTGCCCTATTATTGCCTAATGCCTTATTAATTAATTGGGATGAAAACCCGTTATTTGTCGCTATCACTTTGATCACTGCCAATTCCTCCTCAAAATCTATCTGTGTCATTGGAATAGACAGTAACCAGTGCACCATTGAGTGGAAGGCGGCATGTTTATGACTCAGTGCGTGTATAGAGTTTATATGTATGATATTGTCCGCGAAAGTGGGTTTTCTATTGATTTTGAATGTATGTTTGTGGTTAATCAAATAAATAAATAAAATAAAATAAAATAAACTTTATTTCGAACATATTGATTCATATTTTGTTAGTAACAATATACTTAGGACTATATTAGTAAAACGAGATTTAGACAAACCGCCGTCCCCGGAGAATAAAATGATAACTGCAAAAACACAACTTTTCAGGAAAAATAAAAAACATATTTTCAACGATTACTCCGGAATTACTCGGAATAGATGCGTGATAGTTAGGTTTTCTAAAACGTAATTTTTTCTACATTTGATTCGTTTTAGTCATGTTTGCTTAACACCTGTCAAAATTAAGATATTTAAAGAATAAAAAGTTAGTGTAAATGAATCATCATCAAAGTTTTATAATGTCAATTATTATTTTATTCTCCGTTCAGCTTGATCAGAAAAATATATGATACTCGTTACTTATCATTTTCTTCTACGAGTTTTTGGGATGGGAGTGATGATGATAACACTTTAATATCATTTTATTCTCATAAATGCTGCATCGAACGTCATAAGTCGTCGATCCGAACTTCTTAAGTCGTTAGAATAACGTCTTTATACGAAACGAGTGGGCGGTTTTAAACGAGAATAAAATGATAACATGCATTTATCATTTTAAGTTTTATGTTTTTTTACGAGAATATAACGCACCCCCAGTGGAAAATAGGCATAAGTGATTTTACTTTGAATTGTCGATTTTATCATATTTGAAAGGTACGTTTAAAGATACATATATTATGCTAATTTTTTTTATATTTTTCTTGTTAAATTTGACGAATTAAAACAAGAAATTCGTTTTGAGAATTTTGGTTCCATTACATTTTTTCTTACGGATTAGTAGATTATGTGATATAACGCAAAGAATAAATTGAGAAATATGACGTATTACTGATTATTACGTTAGTCCCTAATATTTTATGTAGAAAATTAAAAGTAACAATTATTATGATTTAAATGCGTTTGTTTTTTTTTTACATCGCTAGTCTTGTATACACGATTATTTTTTTATTCGTTATATTAACTAGCTAAGGAAATTATCTTAAATGCGCTTACTTAGCCAAAAAGATAAACTTAGAAAATAATATCAGCTGTATGACTGTTTACTTTTTATGAACTTAACATAAATTAGAATAAGAATAACTACTGCTTTCTTCCACTCAAAACTTTTCTATACGCCGAAACATAAGACTACATACTGCGGCGCGGCTGTAAAATAAGAACGATTACTTCTTTCTTTCACTACAATATTTTCATTTCGCCGAGAAGTAAGATTAGATACTGCGGCGTGGGAGTAGACAGCGCTAACATAAGTGTGATAAGTGTGAGCGCGAACATCGATGCGGGGGACGGGGCGGGTGCGTATCCACGCGCTTGACAGTCAGTGCCCGTTTCTAGGTTTTTTTTTTGTTTTTTTTTTATACCACTTAGGTGGCAGACAAGCACACGGCCCACCTGATGGAAAGTGGTTACCGTGGCCTATGGACGTATGCAACACCAGGGGCGTTACACTCGCGCTGCCTACCCTGAAGAAACCTTCTAATGCCCCTCTTGAAGAACCCCATATTGTAGTCGCTTGGGAAAACCGTGGCAGGGAGTTCATTCCACAGCTTGAGCGTACGTGGGATGAAGTTCCTTTCATACCGCACGGTGCGTACCGTATTCGGATGCAATGTGTGGGGATGAATTCCCTGTCTATGGCGAGCGGTGCGATGATAGAATGTAGCTGTGGGCATCATGTCAAATAATTCATCTGAGCACAAACCATTATATAGGCGGTAGAAAACACACAGTGAGGCAAAGTCCCTCCTGAGGCTGAGAGGTTCCACATCGCCTGCGAGTATGGGACTGTCGACGAGCCTCAACGCACGTCTTTGCACCGAGTCGAAAGGGTTAAGCTGGCGTGCGGGCGCCCCGGCAAAAAGATGACAGCAGTACTCCATGTGGGGTCGAACCTGTGCCTTATAGAGAAGGAGTCGCTGCCCCGCAGTGAAGTACTGCTTCGCCCTGTTAAGAACTCCAAGTTTCTTTGATGCCAGCTTAACCTTGTCCTCTAAATGACTGCGGTACTGGACGTCACTTGAAATGTCGACGCCTAGGATCCCGATACTCGGGGCAATGGTAAGCCGTGTGCCCAGGAATTGCGGCGCTACAATAAATGGGGTTTTCTTAGCGGTGAATACACATACTTGTGTCTTCACAGGTCAAGGTAATACCTGCGTTAACGCATTTACGAAAACAAAACAACAACAATTGAGTGGTTTTTCTTCTTATTTTAAAGTAAAGTGACCTGAAAATGTATAACCGGACGCAGCACAGTAGGGCGAAAAGAATTTTGAAGTTATTAGGTGAGTAAATATTTAGATTTAATTGTTGTACAAGCTAAAAAGAGATTATGACACAATGTTTTTTTTTATAGGACACGTCAATTTGACTTCACCTCGCCTGATGTTAACAGTGGTCGCACTCAGCTTGACGGCCTCATTAGATGCCTTTTCACACCCCGCTTAAAGGACCCGGGACTCTAGGAAGAAGGAAACACGTGAGCTGTCAGGGAGTTCCAGGTCTTAATGGTGCGGCATAGGAATGAGTCACTGAAACGCTTGGTTCTAGCTGGTATACTCTGCACCGTATATGGATGGCATCTTAGCCCTGCACGTCTCGTCCGGTGTAGGAATGGAGAGGGTGGGACTAATTGGAAGAGCTTGTCAGAACATTCACCATAGTAGAGACGGTAGAATACTGCCAAAGACGCAACATCTCTACGCATCTGCAAAGGCTCCAGTTAGAGAGCATATCATTGATATGCAGAAGAAAGAGAGTGGGAGATAAGACGGAACCCTGGAGCACGCCAGTATTTACCTGCAAGCTCCGAAGCTCGTCCATCACAAAGGACGCGAATACGGCGCCCCTGCAGCAAGGCAGGCAGGCAAGGGAGGTCTGGGAGGCAGGCCAAAGGCTGGTAGCTTGGAAAGAAGCGATTTATGCCATACCCTATCGAAAGCTTTGGCAATGTCAAGACTAATTGCCAGTGACTCGCCGTGCTTTTCCATAGCCTCACCCCAAAGTTGGGTCACGTACGCCAGAAGATCACCCGTTGACCGTTTCGGTCTAAAGCCGTATTGCCGGTCACCAAGCAAGGAGTGATCCTCTAGGTGGCGCATGTATTGTGTGTTAATAATGTGCTCGAAAACCTTGCACAGCACTGAGGTGACGGCAATGGGTCGATAGTTGGCTGGGTCCGAGCGATCCCCCTTCTTGGGGATCGGCTGGACATTCGCCTCCTTCCAAGCCGACGGCACTGTTCCTGAACTGTGGGACAGTCGGTACAGCCGCGTTAGCATAGGAGATAGCTCCGCTGCACATTTTTTAAGTACGACCGCTGGAATACCATCAGGACCACTGGTTTTCCGGACATCGAGTGATTGAAGTACTGCACGGACATCGCGTTACCTGATATGGATATCAGACATTGCGTGGTCACCAGTGGGCATTGTCCGTGGTTGCATACCACAATCATCGACTCGGGAGTTGGCCGCGAAGAGATTGACCAGCAAATTTGCTTTCTCTTGCGGCTCATGGGCCAGAGAACCATCGGGGTTGCTCAGCGGGAGCAGCGAGGGCTGGCAGAAATTGGCTTGCACGGCTTTGGCTAGTCGCCAGTAGCCACGGCTACCCGTGAGATGCGCCACTAGCTCTTGGCCCAGGCGTGCTATGCGCTGGGCATCCGCCCTGACGTAAACCCTCTTGCAGACCTTTGTGGCTCTGTTGTACGCAGCCTTGGACTTGTTGGGATCGCGTGTGACGCGCGCCCGCACCCAAGCGCGGTACGCACACTGTTTATGCTCAACAGCCTCCGCACACTCGCACCCGAACCACTGACGCGCGGACTCCGGTGACATCGGTTTATGGGATGTAGTATTCCATACCCAAATCGATCTCACCGGCGACAGCAGTAGCGCTCTCAGATGGGTTCTTACCCTCAAAGCAGCGTTCAACCCACGGGATGGACGCATAATAGTCGCGTAGTCCATCCCAGTCCGCTGACGAGTAGTGCCAAAGACGCCTCTTCCCCTGCACGGGTCGTGGGGGCGCTACAATGGGCACGGTGGAGCGGACCAGACAGTGGTCGGAGTTACCTAAAGCAGCACTCTCCGAGACACTGTACTGGTCCGGGCGACTCGTCAATAGAAGGTCTAGCAGAGAAGGCTCTATGCCGGACTCTCTTGATATCCTGTAATCCTTGATGTTTGTGTTTCCTGTCTAATCCTCCTAGTGTTTTCCTGGCTGCTCTTGGGGAGTCCGGGTCCGCTTAAACAATGATTTGTCTGGGTTTATATAGTCTGGTAATTACATTGAAGCGACTGTCGTCTGACCTTCGTAACCGGAAAGGCGAACCTTAACAATATTCCACAATTCCACAACATTCTACCCAACGCTATCTAGACCCATGGTAAGCTTTTATAGCTTGTGTTATGGAATCTAGAATGCGGATAAACATACTTATATACTTTTTTTTTGTAAATACATACATGTTATACATAGAAACACCCAGACCAGACCAATAAGATCATAGTTACATATTAAATATGAATGAATGTGCAGTTTCCTCGCGATGTTTTCGCTTACCGCCGAGCTAGTGGTACAAGTTTAGTATATCATAGCAATCGTTTGGTCTCCAAGTAGGGGAACCCCTGTAATACGAGGACAAGCCATAACATAGGCTTATGTTAATTTATACTAATGATATTAATAAACTCTAAACTAAACTAAACTAGTAGTTGAAGGATAATGCCACCACTCGGGGTGCCTAGCCTTAATAATAACATAATATGTGATAACAAAATATGTATTATAACTCGTTACCTTGATTTGTTAATAATTTTTGCTTGTTACCTTTGATTTTTATTGAGAGAACATAAACATTTTGTTGTACGGAGCCAATAAAAACTTATTTAAGTTTAGTCCTAACAAAAATTATCTACTGATTATTTAAGAGTTTATAAAAAATCAATAGTGGTAGTAATCCTCACCGAAACTCTACATTTCTGAATATTACTGTGCAATTTTATTGTTGAAAGTGCGAACTTTAATTGTTACCAAAATATAATTACATAGTATTTTGCCTGAAATAAAAAATAGTGAATAAAAAAAAGGCATTTCCTTTTTTCCCTGTAGTCATAAATAATAACTCTAAGTAATATGTGTTAATATGCAGCTAACTTTTCTATAACATATAATGGAATAAGTAATTATTATTGTTTACTTAAGTTATCTTAACAAGCCCTTAAATTGAAAAAAGGGGTAAGTATTACTTGTGCATTTCAAACATAATTTTTAAAAAGGAAATAATGCAGTAATCTTACTTATACTACCATAAATGTTCATATTCACAAGTTCATTACTGCTTTAATATAACATACTTTTTGAAACATATTTTACTTTTCTGGCAAAGTCTGGCATAAATTTTGATACTCAAAATCTTTTATTTTATTGTATTCTGAAAAATAGCATAATAATTTATTTTTACAATTCCTAATAAACTATAAACATTAGCACTAACTTAAATACAACACGAAGTGCAATATTTTTTTCTAATTTTTTTGATATAAGAATAATTCTTCTACGTTTGGAAATAAAGTAAATATACATAAATACTAGTGTTCCCGGGGCCTATAGGCTTTTAGGCTTTTTTTTAAGGCTAGCCTATGAATTGAGGGGCTACAGCGGCATAAAACCTAAAAAGGCTTTTAGGCCTTTAGGCTAGGCCTTTTTCATAGCCTTTTTTTGTCTACCCGAGGACTATTAGGCTTATAGCCTTTTTGTAGGCCAGGTGCATATTTAAAAGGCTTGAAAGGCTAAAAGCCTATAAGAATTTTGAGTTCTTTAGGCTAGGTCTATTTTATTTATTGTTTGAGTATAATAATCGTCAACTAAATTATACGATTTTAAATATTTTTTCAAATTGCTTGACTATTTAACTAACTTTTGGGTGTGCTGGGAGACGCCTCTGGCTGTCGTCTACTGTACTCATAGTACAGAGAAGACCCTTGTTTGAGAATATTTTTAGAACACATCTTACCTAATACTTCGGTCTTTAAACCTCCCTCAAAGTCAAAATATCCAAGTATATAGGTACTATGTATTACTTATGCTTGATGTTCTTATGAATCAAACTTCTAATGTGGAAATGGAAATAGATAATGACCTTATTAGGAAAACTGCTGCAGCCATATTTGCAAAGTTGCAAGAATTTTCACCTTTACTGCGTACTGATTATGTTAAATTTTCTGTCGAGTTGGGTCCAAGAATAAAAATTGATTGTACTTCGGAAATGAATGATAGATCCTTACGTGCTGACGTCTATAACCTTATTTTATAATAACAAATATCACCTTCAAAGTCAAGAAGATAATCAACAACCTGAGCCTTTTAGATTCTCGGAATCATCACCAGCGACGCCAGCTAATAAAAATATATTTTCTTCGATATACAAACGAAGATGAAGTAATGAGAGTGAAATATTCGTTTTCATTAAATTCGACAATAAATAAAAATAAAAACAATACAAAAATAAATCTGTTTTAATTCATACTAAGTCATAAAATCTGAATAATGGCTAATGGCTATAGATAGGTAGCCTCTTAATAAGCCTACTACTTGAAAACGACTTTAGTCGCTTTAGGCTATAGGTTTTTTAAACCAAAATGTCTTTTTTAAACCTATAGGCTTTTTTAAACATATAGGCTTTTTAAAACCTATAGGCTTTTTAAACCCATAGGCTTTTTTAAACCTATAGGCTTTTAAAAGCCTACTATTCTATCATGGCCATCAAAAATAATTAATAGGCTTAATTTTAAGCCTAAAAGCCTATAGGCCCCGGGAACACTAATAAATACACATAAATTCAGTTTTTTCACCATACTGAAAAATCAGCATTTTCGTCTTATGCCTTTTTTCCACTGACGGTGCGATAATTCTATTACTAGTTGTCATTAAAGCAAGTGAGGATACGTTTATGGTAATATTATATTATCCTTTTATTCCCGTTATTTTAGGCCTGTCATAAATCTTCGAACACTATTGTAATTTTTTGCAACTTTGTAAATAACGGTAAAAAAATTGCGAAAAAAATTAAGTAGATGTATTAACAAAGATCTCAAAAATGACATAACATTAAAATCAAGATAATGTTAGTTATCATTTTATTCCCCGGGACATACATCTACGCGTACAATGGTTCAAGATAAGTGAGTCGTATCTTTCGGCAAACATTCTCAAAATACTGTTGGAGCTGGCTCGAACTCTGCAGAGCAGGGAGGCTGTTTTTTTGCACCATATTGCAGCGAAATCATTTTTATGACTTTGCGCACACGTACCTGATGCACTGCAGAAGCGAGGCAGCCCCATCAGTATTCTATAGCCATTATTATATAGAACACGTAGAGAAAATTCAAGAAAGTTAATTTTATCATGTCCTATTTCTATTGTAAACTGTATTTTAGGATTAATTCTATTAACAAATGTCAGAAAATTATTAAAATTATCTATGTCTCCGGTCCATAAATCTACATATCTGTACCAATAAATAATAAAAGGTTTGCACATAATATATTGTAGTTTAAAATTTGTTTTTCGGTATAATTCATAAAAATATCTGCACAAAGTGGTGAAAGGGGACTACCCATAGCGAGACCATCAATCTGTTTATAAAACTTACCACCGAATTGGAATAATTTTGGTCTAGGCAGATTGATATGGTGTGTTCCAAATCTATTGCAATTTGTGAGTCTACTAGAGATTCTATTAAGATGTCTTTAATTGCATCTTTACACTCATTTAGAGGAATGTTTGAAAACAAATTTTTGACGTCAAAAGAGACAAGCATGGCTTCGTCAGGAACCTGAACATTTTCAAGGTTTTTCACAAGATCAACGCTATTTCTAATAGTATTAGTGGGTGTAAAATTCGTATAGTATTTAAATAACTTATTAGCTTCTGCTGCTAGCTTGTATGCTGGTGCACAGGTGTATGATACTACTGGACGAATAGAAACTTCCGGTTTGTTTAACTTATAGTAGGCATGTAGTTTTGGAGGTTGATTTTTTGGTGATTGATTTTTGGAAGGTGAATTCTAATACCATTGACTTTGTATAATAATTCAATTCATTTATTTTTTTAAGGAAAATTAAATATTTTCCCCAAATATTGGGAAAAAAATTGAGGCTGGTATGCATAATTTTAAAACTACCCGCATGTGAAATATGGTTAATTAATAATATTGTAAAAACTTAAAAACAGTTATATTACATCATACCTTTGAGGATGCCGTGAAGCGAAACCGGTCAGGTGAAAAATAAAATTAAGTGGAAAAGTACGAAGTGTCTTACTGAACACAGTGAGCTCATTCTGCGTAAATAGGAACACTAATAATTCACCATGATTCGGGTATTTTGAGATAAATTATTATACTTCAAACTATGTGACAACTGTACCTAGTTGTCACATAGTTTGAATGGCTGCTGAAAAGCAGCCGAAATGTCGATTTAAAAGTAAGTAATAACAAATATATTGCGATAGAATCCGTAAAAAGTGGTTACATTTCAAGGAATAAAAATATAATTAATATGGATTAAATGGTACCTAAATTGAAATATGTTGCATTTATTTTTGTCTGGGTCGAAAACAAAAAAATATTCGTGGATTTAAAATAAAAACACCCTTTTTAGGCTAAATTTATGCACAGTCAAAGGTTGCTTGCTGTAGACAACTATTATTTCCGCAATATGATTGCTATTGTTCGTATGCCATTAGTGTGGCCTTCATGTTGTAGCGTACCGCTACTGTGATGTTCGTATCGTACACGAGTGAAACGGTTGATAGATGGTTAAAAACTTCTTTTTATTAGATTAAAATAATAAGGTCCTTATATACTATGTATAGGTACAGTGGGGATAAACTGTAGTTAGTGGGTGGTCCGGTATGTTTACAATAAGTTACGTACATTTACCTAATATGGTATAATCCAAATAAGGTATGATATAGTTGGGTTCTTGTTACATGTTTCTATGAATTGATTCCTTTAATGGTTACCGAATATCGGTTTACAATACAATATCTTATTACAATGTTTTAGGGTTCCATAGGAAACTCTACTGGGTTCTTTACCTCTACTACAAACTCAGCTCAAGAATAATAGAAATAGGAATGATGTTAGCGAACGAACAAACTAGAAAGTCAATGAGTTTAAGCAGCTATTAAATAAACTGAACTACCCACGTAGTTCATTTAATTATAAATTAAGTTCACCCTCTAAGATTAAAACATTAAGTTAAACTACAAAAATCTAGTAATATTCTATTTCAAGGCATTAGTCATGTGCAATGTTAGCCAATTGCGATATATCGTGAAACTAAGTTTTAGAGCTTCGAGTTCGAACCCTGCCGAGAGCATTGTGTTTTTGTAATTATATTATGTTGATTAATTTTTGTTTGTATAAATTAATGTAATGAAAATATTGATAATATACAAAAATAAGTGAAAATGATGTTTCGTATATATTATAATAACTACTTTGATAGATTTTTTACATTTGAAAAGTAGCACGGCGCCAGCGTGAGATATTTACGATCCATTTTTTTTCGTCAACAGATGGCGTTGAATACCGCCGCAAACGATTTAGTTTTTGGCCATGCACTTTTGCAGCTTGCTGTACATTCACAAAGTGCCCGTTAAGTGTTTTCCGATTTCTACAAAAGTCAGGTAGCTCATAGTCCCTCTTACCATGTGCTAGAATATTTGTCTTAAGCTGATTCCAAAGTTCGCTAGGATGATTAATATTAATGTTAATATGAGTTTTAAGATAGGCAGGTTTCTCACTCTCTATGGCAGCCCTTACAAGGTATTTTAGGTCACGATAAGAGCTAACATGCATGTCTTGGTTCGATGCCTTTGACCGCCTATGGTATTTCTCTCTAAGTTGCATCATCTCCTATACAGTGGTGGTAATCACATCGGGCGTATCTTGGTAGCCGAATTGGTCAAGGCATTCCCTCTGTAAGGGAAAGACTGCGGATTCGAGTCCCGCCCGAGAAGATTCTTTTTCCCTATTTATTCCATTTGTATAGTTAGCATACTTAATGCTGTAAAAATTCATTCAATTGTTTAGGCGGAGGTTTCAAAAATCAATGTTTAAAAATGATCGTAACATCATTCATTGATTCCGATAGTTCGTAAGAAAATCGGTAGATGACTCCACCATCGCCGTAAAAACGTATAAGATGGGAAATTTCAATCTCATCGGGCGTGTCTCGGTAGCCGAATTGGTCAAAGCCTTCCCCCTGTAAGGGAAAGACTGCGGGTTCGAGTCCCGCCCGATAAGATTCTTTTTCCCTATATATTCGATTCTTCAAACCTATCAAACAGAATGTCTTTAAATGGTCTGTATGTGATCCACTGGGGGGTAACTTTTTCAACTTTAAAGTTAATCTCAGCTGAGATGATGGCATGCCTGCCAAGCTCAGGTATACGTTGTACTGAGACCCTGCCTACCCGAGCATCCGTGCAGATCAAGTCAATTAATTTTGCACTGTGATCTGTAAAGTGAGTCGGTTCTGTCACATAGTTAGACAAGCTCATGCTTACCAGAAAGGATTCAAGGAGCTTAGTTTTTTGTTCTGTCTCCTCCAACAGGTCAACATGTAAGTCGCCCAAGAGGACTATCTTATCTGCTCTTCTGAAGGAAGAAACAGAGTCAGTCACCGCATCCAAAAAAGTATTATTATTAATCCGAGGTGGCCTGTATGCCGTGCCAATTATGATGGACTGCGAGTTCACGCTGAATCTCAGCCACATCTGTTCGAAATTCGGAGCAGCAGGGTATGGTTCACTACACATGTATCCCACAGCGAACATAGAAGCCAACACCGCCGCCGAGCCCGTCACAGATGTGATTTGGGCGGGGTGTGTGCCGTAGTCTGTAGTTGGGCACAGTTGGAGCGCGGCTCTCGGCGCCGTCCCTGATCCACGTTTCATTTATCGCCATGATGTCTACAGTGAGATTTGCCATAGCTACGATGAACTCCTCATGTTTGTACCAAGCGATCCTGCATAACCCTATCTTTAAACATTTGTCTTTTTTTCTATGCAATACGAAACCCAAATTTTGCCCAAAAAAATCGGTCTGAGCTGCGGTTATCCTTATCGCACTCTACGGGGACAGGAGTGAGACGGGGGGCTCGCACCTACAATTACATGATTACAACATACACACATATATTCGTGCCTTTAAGTCCCCGAAGATGCATGTAACGCCCACATTTGCCTAGCATGTTTTCGATCCCCGGTCTTGAGGAGCGAGTCTATTGCCGTCAACCGAGTACTGTGTCATGGGCTGTGCGTATGTTTACTAATGTATGGAGAGCAACCTGTTGGCAACATTGCAACGCCGGCTTATAAAAGCAATGGAGCTCAAGCGGAGCGCCTCTCTTTTACTCAAACCGTCGTCCGAACTAGAAGTGTTTATTTTCAATATACCGTCTGATTATTATATTCTAACAGTATTTCATTCCCTAAGTATTAGTTCCCTTAACATCAGAAGTGACAAGAAACTTTCACGCGCCATGGGTAAACGAAAGTCGAGCAAGAAACGTTCCAACCGCAAGCGTACTAGCTCTTCTTCCTCTTCAAGCAGTATCAGAACACCATCTCCACCACCGAAGCGAAAGGATAAGGTATATCGTAAATATACCGACACTGTGCGTAATTCAAATTCTACAATTTTGAACAACCTTATACCAGATTTTGACCCCATAAAAGATGATATAGATACCTGGCTTAACATTATTCAGTCATATGCAAATACTTTTTCGTGGTCTAACAGAATGATTCGCTACCAGGCTTTGAATAAACTCAAAGGTTCTGCTAAAGTATGGTATGACTCGTTATTACGTACAGAAAATCAATGGCCTACGTGGAAATAGAATGACTGGAAGGCAAAATTGTCTGCTAGTTTTCAGATTCGTAGGAACATGTTTGACCTGTTGAAAGATATCTTAGATAAAAAGCCCATCGAAAATCAATCCCTTTATGAATTTTATTTTGAACAAAAATGCAAAATAGATCGTTTACGTCTAAATTTTTCTGAACAAGATATTATTTCTATTATAGTAGGGAACATTGGGGACCTTAGTATTGGTGCGATGGATGCTAGTAATTTTAAAAATACAGATGATTTAGCTAGTTATTTACATGGTCGTGTTTATAAAAAAGGTACTAAACAAGAAAATATACTAAATAATCACTGTTGTGAAGCATTTATTGATACTGGTAGTAGTTGTTCGTTGATATCAGAATCCCTAGTAAATAACCTATGTTTATCATGTATCGAACTACCCTCACCCGTTGTTTTACAAGGATTTTCCACAGAAAATTATAAATTGGTAAATAAAAAGTTCACGGTTAAGCTATCTTTTGATAATATTACTCTAGAAGACATCGTTATGTATATTTTGGAGGATATGGTAGGATGTGACATATTAATTGGAAGGAATATTACCGAACGATCTGATTTAGTGTATTCTCGTATAGGTAATAAGCTCCAATTTCAATATGCAAGCGAATTTACAGAAATTTTTGGCACCATATCTGATATAGATTTAAACACAAATACACATAAAAGTGCGTTGTTGGCCCTATTTACGGCATATAGAGATTGTATTGCTTTAAATGTAAAAGAACTAGGAAAAGTCAATAATTATGAAATGTCAATTAATTTATCAAGTTCACAACCTGTTCAATGTAGACCCTTTAGAACTTCTCATTCTAACCGGCAGATAATGCGAGAAATGGTAAAAAAATTACTCGAAAGTAATATTATACGTGATAGTAATTCCCCACGTGACACGTGACAGTAATTCACTTTTATCGGCTCCACTTACGAAGCTTTTAAAGAAGGATGCTGTGTGGGTATGGTCTAGCGTGCAAGAACAAGCATTCCATGTTCTGAGAGATAAGTTAACCTCAGAAAGTATATTGGCCATTTTTGACCCAAGCAAGGATAAAATATTATATACCGATGCTAGTAGGGCCGGTATACTAACCCAGGCCGATAGTGATGGGGAAAAGGTAGTGCACTATTATAGTAGACAAACTAAGGAAAAGGAAAAGAAATACCATTCCTTCGAACTTGAATTATTGGCTGTGGTTTGTTCTCTTCAAAAGTTTCGGTTGTATTTGTTAGATAAATCGTTCAAAATAATCACGGATTGTAGCGCAGTCAGATATGCGTTATCCAAACGGGATATCATTCCACGTATAGCTCGTTGGGTCTTATCAACCCAAGAGCTTTCGTTCGAAATCATTCATAGAGAGGGAGCTCGGATGCAGCACGTGGATGCTCTAAGTCGCAATCCCGTGCCAACCGGTGAGAAATCGGAATCTGAAATTATCTTGTCAATTACGGAAGCGGATTGGTTGTTATCAGTACAAATACAGGATTCATATATAGCAAAAATAAAAGATATTCTGGCATCAGGAGAGGCCGATGATAATAAAGACATTTTTAATAATTATGAACTCTTAGGCGGGAAGGTTTATCGAAGAACTACCTATGGTCGTAGATGGGTTGTTCCGAAACAATGTATTTGGCAAATTATAAAGTGCAACCACGACGACTTGGGTAATTTTTCGGTGGACAAATGTGTTGAGCGTATACGTACACGATATTGGTTTCCACGAATGCGTAATATCGTAAAAAAATATATTAAGAATTGCCTGAACTGCATATATTTTAAAAATAAAGGAGGGCCAAAAGAAGGATATCTCCATCCCATACCAAAGTATGCACAACCCTTCCATACCCTCCATCTAGAGCATTTGGGGCCATTTGTAATGACCAAAGATAAAAACAGGTATTTATTAGTGATTGTTGATTCATTTACAAAATTTGTATTTATATCTGCTGTACGGAAAACAAACGCAGATGGTGTGACCAAAGAGTTACAATATTTATCTAAAATATTTGGAAATCCCAAACGAATAATAAGTGATTCGGGCTCATGTTTCACATCAAATCAATTTACTCAGTATTGTATGAATAAAAACATCAGACTACATATTATAGCGACTGGTGTACCTCGCGCTAATGGACAGGTAGAACGATTTAATAGGACTATTTTAGACGCATTAAAAACTTTGGGTGCTGATACGAAGGACGATAGGTGGGACCAGTGTATCCATGCGTTACAACAAGGTCTAAATAGTACGATACACAAAACGATACAAGCCGTTCCTAGCGAAGTCATGTTCGGATATAGACTACGAGCAGACTGCGATGCTTTGGCCCCAGATCCTGATAGCGAGGAACTGATAGACGTATCAAAGCTACGAAAAATGGTAGACGAAAATGTTAAAGCCAGTGCGGACAAACAGAAGCAAAGGTTTGATAAATCTAGAGTCAAAGCCACACAATATATGGAAGGGGACTTGGTGTTAGCAAAAATTCATAGTCATAATAATGACGGTCAAAGTCAAAAATTAGTACCCGCGTTTAAAGGTCCTTTTCAAGTCAGAAAAGTGTTACCTAACGATCGATACGAAATATCGGATATAAGAGGTAGTCAAAGAACGTCTAAAAAGTATAATGGAGTAGCAGCTGGGGAGAATATTAAGCCCTGGATTAATATTGGTAACTGGAGCACGGAATAAAAACATGTTAAAGGAAATAAATACACCAAAACCGTGTTGGCAAGGTACTTGTAACTATTTGACTAATAATTTAATTTATACTATAATTCTATGTTTGATACTGTAATATAATATGTCAATATGTTATAGGTGAAATTGGTTTAGTTGACGAGCCCAGATAGAATACTGTATAACGTTTGAGTACATGGTGGTGTTGTATGTATGACATGTGGAAATGTTAATGTAATGCCTTTGTAAGCAGATTCAATTTGGTACGCTTGAGTGAGTGAGATACTCTTCAAGTGCAAATGACTCTCAGAATTATGAACCTGGTATCCTAAGTGTGGCAATGTCCCTTTGGGTGCAGGATATGATGGCATTGCATTGCATTGCACATAAGTAACATATATGCAATACTTCTTGTTTTCTGAGGACTGCCTTGTGACTGTACCTAAACATATATTATATGTACCTATGTATTCTGATTTCAGTATTCTACCCAGACTCGTGAGGTGCCTGGGGCAGGCACCATGCAGCATGGCCGTGTTGGCAACATTGCAACGCCGGCTTATAAAAGCAATGGAGCTCAAGCGGAGCGCCTCTCTTTTACTCAAACCGTCGTCTGAACTAGAAGTGTTTATTTTCAATATACCATCTGATTATTATATTCTAACAGTATTTCATTCCCTAAGTATTAGTTCCCTTAACAAACCCTATTCCGTAGTTGCCTTCTATAACACCCACGGTAAGACATGGGGTGGCGCCATTCTATTCCATCGCGAACCAAAACGGCCTAGGAACTGGGGAAGTAGCAACTGGCTTTAAAGAAATATTGATAGGTACACCAGTGTCAATGTAGGGTATGCTTTTTAAGTAATTTTAAAGGAAGACAGTTTAAGTTTCTCATACCTACCATTGACTCATCCTCTAAGACTAGATGTCGAACTTTTTAAAACTATCTATATAACTATCTGTTCCTCACGCGATCTTTACGCGTGACTCCATACATCCACCGCAGCATTTTCATCTCCGTGTCACGCAGCATCTGCATGTGTCGCTCCAAAAGCGGCCACGCCCCACAGCCATGTAAAAGGACAGGTCTAATGATCGTTTTATAGACCTGTCCCTTCAGCCTAAATGGCATTTTAGGATCGCATGTGACGCCAGTCATTTCCCGCCACTTAACCCACGCGGCGGCAATACGTGCCTTGACGTCGTAGTCGATGTCACCAGAAACGTGATGTACAGATCCCAGGTACTTAACCTTATCCGTGTGCTCGGCCAAGTCATCGCCTATGCGGACGAGTGTGGGATCTGTTGAGTTTAACGCTAAGTATTCTGTCTTCGCCACATTTAGCTTCAGACTGCCGTTCTCAAGCACCTCCTTCCTCACTTTCACACGTCGCACCAATCTGTTCCTGTTTGCGTCCATCAGAGCAATGTCATCAGCATACATAAGCAACCATGAAGGCTGCTCATGTGAGTTTCTGATGCTGTTTAACAAAACGTCTAATACTAAGCTGAACAGGTAGGGAGTAAGTGCGGATTCTTAGTGTATCCCGACGGTAATGGGGAAGGTTCTCGTTTTGCCAACAGCGGTCCGAACCACGGAATCGGAATCTTGGTACATGCCTTCAAACACTTTTGGTTTTTTTTATACTTACATACATATTATCACGCCTTTTTCAACGCCGGGGTTGGCAGAGGTGAATTAATACGCACATTTCACCAGTTTTTGTATTCGGTCCCACATAATAGGGGGTGAGCATATTGCCGTATCCCGGGCACTATTATTGACTCAAGCCATACATCTGAAGCTGAGTCTGGGCTGTACATAATATATCTCTCTGATGTTAAGCAACCCTTAGTCACCTTGTAGGATATCGCATGGGAAGATATGGGGTGGCCCAAATTCTAATATGCCGTGAGCTCCGCTACTACTTATAAAATAAATAATACTTACTTATTTATTAAAACTTATAATCATCAGGATTCCATTTTCCGTACGAACATCTATGGCCGTCGTTACGGGTAGATGGAGCCCTATAAAGTTCGAATACTCTAACTACAGAATATCAATATTCACAAATTGGTTGTGGAGGTTAAATGGCAGTCCCGAGGAGGGCCAGACCGATAGGGATGACCTTGGGTCAGTCACGGTGCGAGGGATATGTCGAAGACAACCTCACCTTCGGCCTAACACGAAGACGCACAAATGGCGTGCGGTTTCAGTCAATGAAAGTTCAATCCTTGTTTACGCACAAGATTGGAGTTCTTGATTAAAACTCTGTATATTTTTTTGTAAATGCGTATAATTTCCTGGATTGTTACAATTAGCTGTATTATCCGCGATAAATGGTGTTCGAATGTGTCATAGGTGAAAATATTCTATCTACATAATATTTATTTTATTTATAAAATCTAAAAGGTGGGTAGGCGCGTGAACATAACCTCCCCCCGTTGAAGGGCGTAGAGCTTCAACCTTAAAGGTCCTCAGGATCAGGAAGCCGACAGAGGCGAATCAGCGATCGACGTACGCAGCCCTTTGTTGTGTTGACATCTGCGACTCGAGTAATCCCATCCGATCCGGGAAACAGTCTGACTACACGCCCAAGACGCCAGTTTAGAGTTAGTGTGTTGTCTTCGTGTAATAGGACAAGATCTCCAATCTCCAGTTTCGCAGAATTTGGTGCGTTGTTGTAATTCTGAGATGTATTCCTTCTGCCAACGTGCCCAAAAATGTCGCCTTATTTGCTCAAGGCGAGCGTATCGCTGAAGATTTGTTGTCTTGTCGTCTTCAGAAGCTAGAGTGGGTAGCGCATTAAGTGGTCTACCGATAATAAAATGCCCTGGGGATAAGGACAGGAAATCATCTGGGGATGATGACATGGGGCATAATGGACGACTATTTAGAACAGCCTCTATTTATGTGAATAAGGTACCTAATTCCTCAAAGGTAAGATGGGTGTTACCTATGACGCGCTTAATATGATATTTGGCAGCCTTGACTCCAGCCTCCCAGATTCCTCCGAAATGAGGAGTGTAAGCGGGTATAAACCAAAAATTTATTCCTTCTCCTGATGCAAACTCAGAAAGAGGCTTGTTATTGTTTTTTAGAAAATTACTGATATCTTTAGCCGCTGCAATGAAATTTCGATCATTGTCGGAACACATCTCAAACAAAATCAAATCTACGTAGTGTCATTATGAACGCCTCCTTTGTTAGATCACTGACGCATTCTAAGTGAACACATTTGAAACGCATACAAATGAATACACTCAAGTAACATTTTATTAATTTAGCACCGCGTCCCTTGCGGTTTAAGAGGAGAAACGGTCCGGCATAGTCAACTCCTACCGATTTGAAAGGAAAGTCAACTGAAATACGATTCATTGGTAAGTTACCCATTTTAGGACATAGGGTCTGTCGACGAATCCGTGTACAAACAACGCATTGCTTTACAACACGCCGTGCAAGCTTTCTGCCATTAATAGGCCACACAGATTCTCTTACGGTGGCAAGCAATAGTTGAGGGCCAGCGTGTAAAGTACGCAAGTGTTCACGTTCGAAATAAATTTTAGTAAAATGATGACAAGCATCTAATAGTATGGGATGACGTTTTTCATAACTATAATTTGAATTAGCTAATCTCCCCCCCCCCCCCCCCCCCCCATCTTATTAGTTGTAGGATATAAAAATGGAGACAAGCCTAATAATTTAGATTTTGGTTCTAAAGTAGTGTTACACATCAATTTTTTGTACTCAGAGCTAAACAAATAAAGTTAAAGGATTCACTTAATTCATTTACTGTTAGACCACCAGTAAGTTTATTTGTTCTATTTCTTACCTTGGAATTAACGTAAAACATATGCAAATATTCTTTGTAGTTTATTAAAATTATAAAATTGTTTAAAATCAAATGTAGATTCATTCAAATTCGTGTAATAAACCTTTATTTCTGGTAAGTCTAACATGTTTTGGTTTTGTGGCCAGAGTGGCCATTGTGATTCATCATTATAGAGATATGAAGGACCCTTCCACCACAGATTATGATTACTGAGTTGTTTCGCGTTGACACCTCGTGAAATCAAATCTGCAGGATTACAATCAGTGGGAACGTAATGCCATGAATTTTTATTAGTCAAATCTAAAATTTCTACTATTCTGTTTGCTACAAAGGTTTTAAGTTTGCTAAGTTCGCCATTAATCCAGCATAATACAACTTGTGAGTCGCACCAATATGTGATTTTGTTGGGAGTCAGCCTTAAAGAATCTGTTATAGATTTGCACAACTTCGCTGACAACAGGGCGGCACAGAGCTCGAGACGGGAGTTACCGCGGCGCATGCGTTAGCGACGGGCGTGCATTCTCTGCAGCGCAAATTACCTCTCTCTGGAACTTAAGAGCTACGCTCTTGTCGGTGGAGTAATCGCCACTCTTCTCTCTGCTCCGCCAATCCTTTCACCTCCTGATACGATGTGACTTGTATCTTTTCCTTTATCTGTGCCATAAATGTTCCTCTTGGCCTACCTCTTCCTCTCTTTCCTTCTACCTTCCCCTCTATGATGTTTCTTATGAACAAGTCATGTCTTATCAGGTGGCCAATCATCGTTCCTCTTCGGTTCTCGATTATTCTCAATAAAGACCTTCCCTCTTGCACCCTATTTAGTACTCTTTCGTTCGTCATCTTTTCTGTCCAGCTTATCCCCTCCATTCTTCTCCAGCACCACATTTCGAATGCTTCCAGCCTGTCTCTGTCCCCCTTTGTCATTATCCATGTCTCACATCCATAGAGTGCAATGCTCCAAACATAAGTTTTTATGAATCTTTTCCTTATTAATAATTAATAATTAATAATTTACAAATGCAAATTACCTAATTTACGAAAATGTCGAACGTGTTGAAATGTAGTAGCTGTAATATCGTAATAGACAAATTATTATCGTATATTCAAAATAAAAACTCAGTGATGGATCAAGTGTCGTTAGTGAGACTATGCGTAACGGCTTTTTCTAAGGATGAAATCGCGAATTCTAAAAAGTAAAAGAAGAACGTAAAAGCAATTCAAAGGGTAGGGGAAAAAAGGAGGTGCGTGACCTGGATGACATAATTAAAGTGTTCAAAACCTGTGAACCGGACATCATTACAGTGTTTGTGGCCCAAAAGTTGGAAAAATTACCTCCGTTAACTTTTGATCATTTGGACTGCACGAAACTGTTAAAGGATATAGCACGGCTGCAGGGCGAGGTGGAGGAAATTAGATCATCCTACGTCACAAAGGGCCATCTAAATGACCTGGAAACATAGTTGATGTACAGCTCGTTACCGCCGAGTCCGTTTAAGAATGTAAATCGTAAGAGAGGAGCCTGGTGTGCTGACAGTGGCCCCATAGGAATATCTTACGTTGATGAACCTGCCTCTTCGACTGCACAAGCAGTCGAAAACCTACAGGAAAAAGAGTTACTTGACGATGTTCTGCCGAAACAAGTACAAAATGTGGGTATCTGTGAGTCAGCTGTGCAAGTGTGCAATACCGTTCGTTATTAGTAAAACACCGCGGCAACTTACAGCCACCGCCCCCACCTCCGGTCTCTCCACCTCCTGCGCCTGCGCTGCCATCCGAGCCACTACGGACCGAACAGCTAACTGTTGCGTCATCTACGCTGCCTATTCATGAAAAGACACAGCTAGATACACAAAATAACGGTCAATGGCAAACTGTGGTGCGCAAAAGAAAATTAAACTATAGGTACTCGGGAAAAGCTGGAGTATCTCGTGATACGACTGAGACTTTCAGGGCCGCAGATAAGAAAGTGCCAATATTTATATCTAATATTCACAAAGATACGGTGGAGTCTGATATTGTCGATTATATTCAAACAAAAACGCATGAGACGGTTACCCTAGAAAGAATTGATTCCAAGAATCAGAAACACTACACGGCATATAAGTTCTTTGTGAATGAGAGCAAACTATCTTTGTTCTTGGATATGGAACTGTGGCCGCAGGGTATAATTTTCAGACGATTTGTAAATTTTAATAAATACTCAAGTAAAGGCGGTTACAACAAAAACATACAATGACTGTTCTCAAATTCAGTTCATTTAACTGTAAAAGCAGATCGATATCTTCTCGTGCAATAGGAGTGAATTCGCAAAGGTTCTTTTATTTATAATTGCCTACAAAGGTTAAAGGTCAATAATTTTTGGTTGTAACTTACCATTTTTTTCTGTATCTGTTATGTTTGTTGTTGTATTATATGTTAATTTTATATATTATAAATAGTTTAGCTACGCTATCGCATTAGGTGACTTCAACCTGTAATGATAGTGTAAGGTCTGTATAAATAAATAAATAAAAAAAATAAAATAAAAATCTCTTTTAAACAATAATATGATTATGGCCACTTGTAATTCGAAGTGTTCGAAGTGTTTGCACTTATGTCTTGTCAATAGGTATGACAATTTGAGAATCAATACTCGTAAATGACATTACCTAGGACCCTCCGCTGGCAACCCTGGCACTGTTTACATAGTCTACATATTTTTAATTGATAAATTAATAAAATAATAGTTGTACAAGTATAGAGAGTGATAATTCTAAGTGTAATATCGACAATAAATCATCATTACCGTTTGTGAGAACTTCTATCAAGTGTTTTTGTAAATAAAACTATATTTGTATCATATTGGGACACAGTGAATATAACCAGACACAATATTATTATGTGTATACAGTGACAAAAAAACATTATACGCTATAAAATCTGACAATATAAGTGTTATATCACTATTTGTATTGGTGATTCCCGATTAATTTCTCAAAATAAAAAAACGATAAATACGTTACGAAAAAATTTTGAATTTCGGACTTTGAACCGTACAATTAGCGCCTCATCCATCATACATGCGTGAAATAGATGAACTAATATCTGGTTCAACTACTACACACCAGAGGGAGAAATGATACCACAGTAAAAAAATTGTAAAATGATGGTAGAATATTTTTTATTTTTCTGCTAAGTGACAAATATAAACAAAGCATAAAGTAATATGTTGGGATAAGAAAATAATATAAAGTACAGTAAAACCGTATAATTACTAACAACAGTGAATACAAAATACGCCTCGATCTGAGTGATCACCACCGCTTACTTCGCAAAAAAAAAAGCCAGCTTCGATTGAATCCTTCAGATATGGACAAGTCGCTGTCGGATACAGATATTGACTCGTCAGGAAAAGGTAGCAAGTCACCTCCTGGTTATGTACTCCTCCGTAAGAGAACCCAGGATGATATGGATGACTCAATCGTTAAGCAACTAGAAGAATTTAAACAGGAAATAAAGAAAATGTTGAGTATCTTCACGGCTAAACACGGTAAAGAGGTACAGCAGATAACCACCACCTTAAAGGAAATCAAGAAATCGAACACCAGTATTGAAAATTCTATTGCTTTTCTGACTTCGCAAAATGAGGATCTTCAAAAAAAGATTTGTACACTTGAAAGTCAGGCCAGGGAGGATAAGAAATATATAACCATCTCAGAAAATAAGATTGAGGACATTCAAATCGGGGACCGAAAATCAAACTTTGTCTTGAAGAATGTGCCGAGAAGGAAGGGAGAAACGAAAGAAGATCTTGTAGAAATGATGATGTGTCTCTCTCGCAGTATTGATTGCAAATTCACGAAATGTGATATTAGAGACATTTATAGGCCACGCGGGAAGGACAATGACAACCTTAACGCACCAATTATCGTAGAAACAAGCTCGGCTCTAATAAAGGCGGAAGTTTTGAAGATAGGCAAGGCATACAATATAAAACATAAAGCGAAGTTATCCTGTAAGCATCTTGGCTTCAAATCTAATGAGGATACTCCTATCTATCTGTCTGAGCATCTTACTCCAAAAGGATCACGTTTGCATTTCCTTGCCCGAGACTTAACTCGGATGGGACTCTTCAAGTTTTGCTGGACAGCGTATGGTAAAGTATACGTAAGAAAGGACGAACAATCACCGATTATAACTATTCGAAATGAAGACCAAATTCATCAAATGAAGCTGCAAAAATGACTAGTATTGGGAATAAAAGGGTCAAACGTAAGCTGTATCGAGCTATTAACTTCAGAAAGATGGTTAGAATGTCATGTATGCATGGCAGGACTGGTGTCCCCTTATCAAATATGTATTATAGACCTATTAGGAAACTTTGTTTTGCATGTAAACATTTTTCAACACACGTCTCACACTAAAACTCTTACATACTACAATACACACATGAACCAATCACTCACCCTCATAATCACACATACCAACATTCTGCTCTGGCAACTCCTGTTTAGTGAAATGAGTACATGCCACTACAGTATACTAAATGGCAACTTATTGACACCAACACTAAATGGAAAGGAAGGTCTAAGCTTCTTTTATTCTGGCCTCATGATTATGCCTATTCAAATTTATTTGCCTCTAAAGTCCATGTCTACTATACTTAAAAATGTTTTAAATGAATAACACACTTCAAGCACTCCACGATATAGACTGCATTGAAATAGCGCGTGCCATTGAATGCGATTGCTCTGAACTCGGTGACCATATGTTTGTTAAAAATAATGACCTGATAATTGTTCAACAAAATATTCGCAGCATTTATGCTAACTTGGATAGTCTCTTACTCGAACTATCTACTTTCAAGTTCCAGGTTGACGTTCTCATTCTGACTGAATGTAGACTGGAAGTTAACAAGCCTATTCCTCAGCTCAGTGGGTATTCCTCTCATCATACAACACTCCTGCTGAACCAAAACGATGGGGTAGTAATCTATGTGAGGAATGCACTCAAAGTTAACATTACAGAGATAAAACTTTCCCAAGCGTCTTGTCTTCAAGTGAGCTTGCCAAATAATATAATTCTAGCTGTTTATCGCTCACCATCTTACACAAACCATGATACCTTTTTAGATACGCTCAGTGCACATTTGGATACTTTAAAGTCACAAAAAAACATTATCATGGCAGGGGACATAAATATTAATATTAAGTCTATGGTAGCCGAGCGATCCGAAGATCGCAATAAAAGAATAAAATATCTGAATACGTTATCACAGTATGGAATGCTTCCCGGACACGTACTTGTAACGAGAAATGAATCTCAGAGGTGCTTAGACCATTTCATGCTCAAGATAAATAAAAAGAAGGTGTCCGCATTAATTGCTATTATACACACTGACATCACTGACCATTATACTACGCTATTAAAACTCTCTAAATTTAAACAAAACCATATTGCAAAGAACTCTTCTACTGTAGATTTTGAGGGTGCTGTCAAGCATCTCCAGGAGGATAATCTGTCGGAATTATTGTCTTGTCGCGACCCGGTCGTGTTGACCAATCTCCTGTTACGTAAATTAATTACCTCCATAGATACCTATACTACAACTGCCCCAATTCCGTATAACAAACGCATTATTAAACCCTGGATGACCGAAGGTATACTACGCTGCGTAAGACATCGAAACAAGTTACAAAAAAGACTAAGTAATGATCGTAATAATGAAATTTTGAAGATAACTTATACAAGATATCGAAATTTGTGCAATAATCTGATTAAGAAACTTAAAAGAAAATATGAAAGAGACTTGATTACCTCATCAGTAACAAATAACAAACAACTCTGGAAGAACATAAAAAACATTACTTATACGAACAAATCATATAGCGAAAACTCGATACTATTAAACATTAAGTCGTCTCCCTTAGAGTCAGTCAATTTTGTAAATATTGGAAACCATCTCGCTCAAAAAATTCAGACCGCTGTGAGCTCAAATGTGACACCGAATGATTTACCCTCTCAATTAAACTCTTTTGTGTTACTAGATACGGACATGTTGGAAGTCGAACGAACTCTGATGAGCCTTAAATCGGAGAGTGCCGCGGGTTGGGACAACATCTCCACTAGATTTCTTAAGCACGCCAGGAAGGTAGTTGTTCCAATCATAACTCATTTGGCGAATCTTTGTTTTGAAAGGGGTATTTTTCCCGACTCGCTAAAGATAGCTATAGTTACCCCAGTATATAAGGGAGGGAACAGAGACGATGTCAATAATTACAGACCGATATCTGTTTTGCCGGTAATATCCAAAATTCTTGAAAAACTAATAAATATTAGACTTTTAAAGTATTTGAATGAATACAATATATTGTCTGTCTCACAATTTGGCTTCCGGCAGGGTATATCAACTGAGGACGCAGTTAAATCGTTAAGTTCTTTGGTAGTGAAAAGTCTTGATGCGGGAAACAAGTGTCTTGCTGCATTTCTGGACCTCAAAAAAGCGTTTGACACCGTCTCTGTACCTATCCTCTTAAAAAAACTGGAATACATTGGGGTTAGGGGTGTGACCTTTGATCTGTTTAAAAGTTACCTTTCAAAACGAAAGCAGCGAGTTAGGGTGGGGGAATATGTTGGTGACGACGCAGACATCGCATACGGTGTTCCACAAGGAAGTGTGTTGGGCCCTACACTATTCTTAATTTACATTAACGATCTTTGTAAACTAAAAATGGAGAATGCTCAGATCTTCTCATATGCCGATGATACAGCGGTTGTCTTCACCGGTAGCTCTTGGCGCGAGGTTCAACACAGTGCTGATGCGGGCATGACTAGGATAGCAATTTGGCTGAGAAATAATTTATTAACTCTTAACACCTCAAAGACCAATTATATATGCTTTAGCATAATATTATAACTCACAGCCAAGACAGGAGTTTAAATTAAAAATCCATGTCTGTTGTGACAGAAATCAATCTTGCGCATGCCCAATTATCGACAGGGTCTCCCAAACTAAATATCTTGGTGTTATCGTCGATCAAAATGTATCGTGGTATCCCCATGTTGAACTAGTCGCAAAAAGAATAAGAAAGCTCAGCTGGATATTCAGAACATTAAGGCATGTCGTGCCAAGAACTGTAATAACCAACGACGGCTCTGAAAGGAATCTCTTAAATGAAATATATATTGCCTTAGTCCAGTCTGTGCTACAGTACTGCATCCCTGTATGGGGAGGTGCACTAAAAACCCGGTTTCTTGAGATCGAAAGAGCACAGCGTGCACTAATAAAGTCAATGTACTTTAAAAACCGCAGGTATCCGACAGATAGCCTATATCAAATTAGTAACTTGCTTACCGTTAGACAGCTGTATATCCTTCGTATCACTCTGAAAAAACATAGAACCCTTCCGTATGATCCAACTGTCCTATCTAAAAGAAGAACATATGTGGTGTTACAACCCCAACAAACTTTAACAATGTTTGCTTGTAGACAGTACGAGAAACGCTCGGTGCAGCTATATAGCAGGGTGAATAAGCACAAAAATATATATGCATTGGCATCACACAAGTGTAAAAAAGTTGTCGAGGATTGGTTAAAGACACTAACATACATGGAAACGGAGAAACTCATAGAGCATATTAAATAAACATAAACACACAAACATAAACACACACACACACACACACACACACACAAACACAGCATTGAACATTTAAAATTCCTAGATTTAATGGATTTATTGTTTTTTGTTTGTTTTTATTATTTTATTAATGTAATGTTTAAAATGTTGTTTAATGATGGATAATAATTTTGAATAATATTGAATAATTTTGATTGTGATCGTAATTTATTAAGAATCTTATATTTGATAGAATTTAGCAATTGCTCATTGTTTTGTTTTTGGTTTTGTATTTGTTTTATTTAGTTCATTGTAATATAATATATTATCTGAATTGTCGCACAGACTATGTAAAGTACTACAAAAATTATATCGATATGAGAGAGCGGTCCCTCCTAATACAAGCATCAAATGCTTACCAGGAGGGTCCAAAAACTATTGTTGTAATAAGTTTTAAATGAATAAATAAATTTCAAATTTCAAATTTCAAAAAAATTTTCCTTATACATATATACCTATGTAGTGAACGTCGAACACTGCAATTAGAATATAAATTTAATTATTAAAATGTTTACGATTATAAAAAATCAAAAGGGGGGAGAATCTGTTATAAGCCGTGGTTATCGCTACAATTTGAGTGCTGTGAACAAAAACTCGACCCTTTGGAGATGTGTGAACCGTAATAAATGTTCAGCGACTATCAAGCTGGATACTACAAAAACTAAAATTTTAAAAGAAAAATGTCACTTGTGCTTTTCTGATAATATAAGAAATGAAGTGGCTATTGCGATAGCTTAATGCAAAAAAAAGGTTTGCGAGAATTTAAGACCTATCCAACCAAATATGAAAAAGTTTTTGAACAACTAAAAAGTAAAGAAGCTTATTTACACCGAGTACCAGCATTCGAGTCTTTTAAAACAGTGTTGTATAGAGAAAGGAAGAGGTTTTTAAAATCGAAATCGTTAAATTTCAAAAATATAAGACGTTATTGTTCCAGAAGATATTGCGAGCAATTTTCTAATTTGCAACGACGGGGAAGAAGAGAAAATTTTAATATTTTGTTCAAAGATTAGTCAGAATATTATAAAAAGCTCAATAAGTAAATCATATCTTGCTGATGGCACTTTCCGTTGCTGCCCTAAGGTATTTTACCAGTTGTATTCTTTACACTAAATAAGAAACGCAAGCTGCCGCGCTTGCGTTTCCGCCAAAGGCCAAAGAGAAGATGGAGAGACATATTTGGACAGAAATGTGGTCAAGAATGGATTATTGATTATTATATTGATTATTGTTATATTTTATTTATTATTATCGACTATTGCAGATGACGATGTGTTTTCCTAGCAAACTTTTATTTGTAAGCAATAGAAATAAAGGCTTTTTTATTTTTTATTTTTATTTTTATTTTATTATTCTTTACACCTGGATATAATGTCGATTGAAAATTCAACGAATGTAGTTCCTGTTATCTACGGACTGCTACCGAACAAAACCCAGGTAACCTACACACGTTTTTTTAAATTAATAAAAGAAAAATTAACAGTTTCTATAACCCAATTCAAATGCGATTTTGAGCAGGCTCAAATTAACGCAGTTCGCAAGGTATATCCAGGGGCATCTGTATCGGGATGCTACCATCATTATAATGATGCGATATGGCGAAAGAGTAAAGAGCTAAAACTCAACAAGACGAGAGATGGTAGAAATTTTACAACATTGTGTTCTCATTTACATCTACTACCTGCGGAATATACAAGGGAAGCATGGGCATCCATTCAAAATATTACCCCAGAATGTGATGATGTGGATAAATTTAAAAAATATTTTGTACATCAGTTGTATCCAATGCTAGAAAACAATAAGCTGTGCTAACGATAAACATAGAACTACTAACCCTGTGGAAGGATTTCACATAAGATTAAATTCGAGGATCCCTCGTTCTCCTAATATATTTTTGTTTATTAAATGCTTAATAAAAGAATACAAGCATTATGACTACAAAATCAAAAGCATTTTGTTCAATCCGGTGAAAAAAAATAGGCGTAATAGGAATATAATTTTTGATAAAAAATATAAAAAACTATTAAGTGATTTAGTAAGAAACAACATTTCTGCATATTCATTTCTAAAAAAAATTGTGTATATAAAACTGAAATACTAGAAGGCCTCCGATTTAGTATTTCAGTTATATAATTTTATTAGAAATGATTATTAGTTTTCTTATGTTCAATAATAATAAAAATGTACTTAAGTTTAATTTAGAGCTAAATAAATATTTTAAGACAACAATTTTTTATTATTATTACATTTTAGCACTTTTGACTTTAAGCACTATAGTCATTTTAGCACTTTGGTATCATGGACAATAATACAATTGGTCATTATGATATTGGTCATTTCAGCTCCATGGTAATTTTAGCACTATGGTCATTCTAGCACCTTGGTCATTTCTCCCCGAAAGGGGAATCGGCACGTTAGACATGCTCACGGGGAAGCCAGACTTAAATTTCGGATGTGGTAGTTATGTGGGAAACCTACAACCGGGAGTATATATGAGGAAATGAGGGAGAGTAGAAAATACTTCAAGTCTCAATTAAAATGGTGTCAAAATCACCAAGATCAAGTAAAAATGGACAAAGCTGCCTCTCTTCAGGGTTCGTACCTGAGGGCCCCAGTTCCTGAGGCACCCGTTCCGGAGGGACCCAAATACGATAAATATAATAAAAACCTATTTTCTAAGATTTTTAACTAGTAGAGTCAACAAAAGAATTACAAAAATGTAGTTATGTGTTACGAAAGTAATTTAGGTATTTGAAATCATAATAGGTATACAATGTCGAATCATAGTTTTTAACCCCCGACGTAAAATGAAGATGTGAATGTGGCGTCGTTGCTCCCCCAACGGAAGAACTGATTTTGATGTCGTTTTTTTGTTTGAAAGGTAAATTAGTTGAGAGTGTTCTTAGCTTTATTTGATTATTATTGTTATATATTTTATATTACATATTTTTTCAAATTGCTTCAACATGGGTATCAAATGAAAGAGTTTGACTAGTAAAATATACTTTGACAAATTAAAATCCAAGATGGCGGCCACCACAAAATAGCTGTTTACATTTTTTTCACAACTCCCTCAATATAGGTATCAAATGAAAGGGCTTGACTTGTAGATCAATTTAGTAGTAGTATAGTATAAAATAATGTTACGCTATATTCGTAACACTGCCCACTCCTAAGACATGCTCGTTCCGAGCATCGTTAGAGCTATAATATCGGGCGAGTCTGTCAATGTAAACAACTTTAGCGGAACTTCTCGGCGATTTTTGAATTCTGTAAGTCACGTCATTAATTTTTGTTATCACTTTATAAGGTCCTTGCCAACTGGCCTGCAGTTTCGGTGATAATCTTTGCTTCCGTACTGGGTTATGAAGCCACACTAGCGATGCTTCCTCAAAACATCTTAAATTCGAACTTCTGTCATATCGTGTTTTCATGTGAACTAGGCACACAGAAACGCTAGTTGCGGGATTAGTATTTCTGTGAGCCTGGTACTGTTAACATCGACTACTGGGCTCACAGAAACGTCGGTTTTCTACGAGTCTAGTACTTTATGCACGAAACAACAGGCTCACAGGAACACTAATCCCGCAACCGACGTTCATGCGAGCCTAGTAATCGATGCTAAAAGTACCAGGGTCACAGAAATATTTATTCCGTGACGATCCGCGATCATGACCCACAGGAACCTATTCCCAGTATGAAAAGTATCCCATAACCGTCTCCTAATTCTACGCTACATCCCCATTTATTTTCTGCCAAATCGGTACAGCCGTTCTTGAGAATAAAATAGTGTTACTAACACTGAATCAAGATGGAACACGGGAATGGAAATCGTGCCTCCTGCGTAGCGGCTGCGGTCACTACCGTTACGTCACAGAGTGTGTCAATATATCGATAGAACAGCACTAGTTGATAATGTCAAGTCATGCTAAAAGGTGTTCTATTATTGGCGGTGTGACCACGAGTAAAATAAATTCCTGTTGGTCACACCAGTGTAACAAGCTGGTGTGACCACGAGTCTGCCCAACTTCATACACCTATCTTTTGAGAAATGTTTTGTCGCGATAACCGACATCCACGCGGGCAAAGCCGCGGGCAAAAGCTAGTTTTTTTATAAATTATGAAACTTTATTCAACAGATTATCTGTAGATGGTACTTTTTACCTAAACTACTGGCAAATTACATTTATTAAGATAAAAATAAATCGGGTCCCTCCGGAACGGGTGCCTCAGGAACTGGGGCCCTCGGGTACGAACCCTCTCTTCACTCTAAACGTGACTTCCGTGGCTTTTGGAAACAAACTGCCAAGTTAAATACACGGCCTGGCTTGCCTGTAAGTGTGGATGGTGTCAGTGATGCGAAACAAATAGCTGATCGTTTTAGGAGTCACTTCTTTGTGAAATCTCAGCTGGGGGGACAGCGTTTAGCGCCGGGTGCTGGTACTAGTCGTGATAGGGTGAATAACCGGTTCACTGCCAATGAAATAGATAAATTAATAAGAGGGTCATCTCATGGCAAGTCACCCGGACACGACGGGCTCAGTATCGAGCATCTGTTGAACGCTGGACCTCATTTACCCAGAGTTCTGGCTCTATTATTCAATCTTTGTATTTTTTTTTTTTATTTATTTATCAAATAGCATTACATAGTAGGTACATTATGATAACACCCATAAAACCCGTATCGGTTTATCTTGGGTGTGAGTGTACACATATTATCATCAATTACAATGCTTGCATACAATTTATATAAAACAATAATAATTTGGTACATACATATCAATAAAAACATATAAAAGTTTCACCAATGACAATAAATAGTCAGTGCAGAGTAGGTAGGTGCGCAAGTCTTTTGAATGTAACACGGTTTTTGTTTACGCTTGTACATTCGCTAAGAGCCTAGACGCGCTAGGGGTACAGCATGATTCACAATTCGTACTAGCAGTACTAGCACAGATAGTATAAATTATAATAGATACATTGTAGGTATATGTATTTCAATATACCTACCACTACAATACTATTTATTACTATTACTATTTATTATTATATTTATTTAAATTTTATTTATAATATAATAGGTAGGTACTTATGAGATTTATAATATTTTATTTAAAAATAAAGATGAATTGTATTACATATTAAATTTTATTATTATTATTTTATTTTATTTACTTAATAAATTATAATTATTTTGGTCTGAGTTCAAGTGAGATTATTGTTTAATTTAGTTAGGTATATGTTTTTTACTATTCGTTGTATGTTGTGGGAATTTATTTTATTTCTGGTTTCTAGCGGTATTTCGTTTATTAGTCTAGGTACTAGGTAGTCCGTAGTCCGTAGGTATGGAAGGGTATTTTATATTTAAGGATGGAGAATTTTGCCAGAATGGCGCGAAGCTTGTCACACACAGTGTCAATATGAGCAGACCAATTGAATCTATTGTCTATTGTTACTCCTAGGTATGTAATTTGAGAAACTTGGCTAAATGCATTCACAGTTGCATCGGATTTTTCGACCATGCAAACAGTCGTGATCATGGGCAACCAGTCGGATATCAACATCCGTATCCCTTTTATTGTATGCTGATGACACATGAAGCATATTAGTTTTTTGCGCATTTAAGACTAGTCCTGCATCGTGAGACCACTTTGTTAGCAGCGTAAAGTCCGTTTGTAGTCTATTAATTGCAACTGCTATATCACGATCGGCTGAGATGAGACATGTGTCGTCAGCATACTGATAAATGACACAGTTTTTTATGATATTGTTCATATCATTTACATAGGCAAGGTAGTGGAGGGGCCCTAGAACGGATCCCTGCGCTGTTCCTCCCACAACCTTCACTTGGTCACTTAGTTCGTCTTCTATCTTTACGTGGTAAGATCGATCTTTAAGGTAGTCTATACACCAATCTAGAAGAGGACCGCGAATGCCACTATGTTCCAGTTTCTGTATTAGTATGTCATGCCTCAGCGTGTCGAATGCTTTGCTGTAATCTATAAAGACCATGAGAACATGTTCTTTCTTATCAAGCCTGCTGTTTACATAATCTGTAAAGCAGGAGAGCAGCTGATTTGTACTTTTTTTGGGCTGGAAACCAAACTGGTTTTCTGACAGAATTTGGTGTTGTTTATAAAAGTTATGGATTTCGTTACAAATATATTTCTCAACTACTTTATCGATAATAGGTAATATAGTAATAGGTCTGTAGTTGCTGTACTCATTAGTAACCCCTTTTTTATAGATAGGTCTAACTATACCTACCTTGAGTTCGTTTGGGTACGAGCTTACCTTTAAACTTTCTTTAATTAATTTTGTAATTGCATAAGATATTTTTTCTGGAATCATTTTAATGTCAATTGGTCTAATTCGGTCCATTCCAGGTGATTTATAGATTTTTATGTTATGAATAATTTTACAAATGTCTTTCTGGGTAGGGGTTTTTAACAACATCGTAACATTTGCGTCTTTGACATAGGAACTAGGGTCCAGAAGTGGAGTTGCACATTTGGGCACTATGGCTTTTACAGAATTTTCGAATTCTTTGTTATTCGCTATTGTTTTACTACTTACATTTTGTTTGTTGAATGCTTTTAAAATTACGCTATACAAGGAAGACTTCAGCCGACCTGTCATTCCATTTAATATTTCCCACAGCTTTTTTGGTTCGCCCCTATTAGTATTGATAATTTTTTTATAATATTGGTTTCTAGTCTTCTCTACTGTTTTGTTACATTTATTTCGTAGTTTCGCATATTCCAATTTCACTACTCTATTAGTTGTATCTTTTTTTAGTTCTATTAGTTTTTCATCTCTCAATTTACATATTTTAATTACTTTATTATTAACCCATTTCTTTGTATTCCTATCAGATGATCTCAACTTTGTAAGATATTTAGAATTTTCGTAACAGTTATCTATACATGATTTGATTATATTATATATTTTGTTTGGACATGTGACATTCTCTATGTTCTTCCATGCGATATTGTTTAACTCTTGCTCGAGCACAATTTTGTTATATCGAAGCACATACTTCCAATCATCCTGTATGCGTCCGATGCATGGGAGCGTGGCAACAGTGACACGGTGGTCCGCTAGTACTGTTCCAAGCGCCGCACAAGACACTCCCTGCGTGCGGGATCTTATAAATATATGATCAATGCAAATTTTTGTCATGATATCATTTTTGGATTCAATTCTTGTATAGTCTTTGATCCCGCACACAAGGCCGTGTTGGTACATTAAGTTTAAATACTGTTGTGCTGTGGAGGTCTTGGATTTAAGATCTATGTTTATATCTCCAATAAGTATGATATCCTGTGTAGGATAGTTTCTGAGAATATTACCCAGTTTGACAAGGAATCGGGTCTTACTCCGTGCTGGCGGTCTATAAAGTGCAAACAGAGCGCCGGTCATGTTGGATTGTGTAGTGATTTTGCCTATGATGCATTCTGTATGAATAGTGGTGGTCTTATACGGTGTAAATATGTGATTTTTGTGGACATAGATTATTATTCCACCACCTTTCCGCCTGTTCCGAAGCTCTGTGTGCATATTATAGTTAGGTATGTGATACAAACAGCTGATACGTTCAGATATACCCACCTCGGTCAGTACGATAACGTCTACGTTTCTGCTTGAATGTTTTATTAATAACTCGAGTTTAGAGAAGTTTTTAATTATTGAACGTATGTTAACATGCAGGTAAGTTATAAGGCCTGAATTATTACAAGGGTTAGGTAACTGTTTGAAATAATATGATATGGTTGGACAGTCGAGTATTTCAGTAATGTTATCTTGTATGTCATCCATTTATAAAGGTTTATTTTTTGTTAGATAATGGACATTATGGCACTGTATGTTAGTAGGTATAAAATTACGATCGAATGAGTGTTTTTATATCACTCTCAGAACGTAGGATAATTACTTTAGCGTTATCAGTTTTTCGTACAAGTACCCTACCTTCTCTGCACCAGATATATTTGTAGGTCTCTCTTAGTTCCTGCTTAGTACCTACCTAGTAAGTTTTTCACATGCGAGGTTATAGCTTGCCTTATAAATACTTTATTCTTCTTTAATGCCGCGTCACAACTTGTAACCACATCGGGGACTTGTACTGCCCCTTCCCGAGCCGCGACTATCCACTGCGTCTTTAGGTGTTCACTGTGAAGCTTGATGTGAAGAATTCCCGGTTTTCCCTCCTTTGTAGGCATTCGTTTTACCTCCTTCACCTCCTCCGAACTCCTTTGCAGTTTGCTTGCGAGAACTCCAGCGATGATTGTTAGGTTCTTTTTTTCTTGAGTAGGAATTCCTTGAACTTCAACAACTTTTTTTAGCTCTCTTTGTTCATATTCATTGATACGCTGTTCCTGTGCCTCCAATCTTCTTTCTAGGTGTTTGTTGCGGTTTACAAGGTCAGTGTTTTTCTTGTCAAGCTCTTTGATCTTTTCTTTGAACGCTTCTATGCTTTCCAGACATTCATCCATCTTGTCACTTGTGAACTGCACTGCCTGTTGTAGTTCTTTTAAGTCACGTTTGAAGACCCTATCTATGTGTTTCGTGATATCGGCTACTAGCTTCTTCGTGTCGATTGGGCATATTGCTCCATCCCCCTGCAGGTCCTCATCCTCATCATCTTCTCCGTTTTCCGGGACTATACACGAGTTTCGCTTAGATGATTTAGCCGCGCACTCATGGCAGGTCCACTCGAGGTTGTCAGCTGCTTGCAGTAGACTTATCTGTTTTGCGGTCAGCTCGGTACAGGTGGTGCTTGCATGTGTTACGCCACTACATTTGGTGCACTCCAGTCCTGGGGACTTTTTGGTTATAGGTTTATTGCACCGAGTACATTTTGCCATCTTTACGGTAGGTAGTTGCTAAATTTTTGAAACGAAATTGATAAGTATGATATGTGTTTGCACAACGACTGTATGTACGGTACTCAATACTCAAAAATACTCAAAAAACTCGGTACGGTATGTTCCATCTTCTCCAAAAGGATAGATAGATAGATAGATAATTCTTTATTGTACATCAACATTATTACAGAACAGTAGTACATGGATACAGTTACAGTTAAATGCACAATGGGCGGCCTTATCACTAAAAGTGATTTCTTCCAGGCAACCTTAGGATGGACAGGATTGAAAAGTATGTAATATAAGTGAGTATTGATGTAGTTTCTTAAACATATAAAATACCTATAACAAATAAAAGAGTGTGATACATGAGAAAAATACGTACATAGTATACCCTAACACCAAAATACATAATTATATAGTGAAATAAATAAATAAAATGTGAATGTGAGGAGTTTTCAATGGCTACGCTATAGAGAGATAATGATTATTTACCATTGTTTTAAAAACATTTAAGGATTGTGCCTCTCTAATCTTTACTGGCAATGCATTCCATAGGCCAATGGCCTTCACTGTAAAGGATTTGCTGTAATAATCAGTAGAGTGCGCTGGCAACCCCAGTGTCAAGTTCCTAGACGGCCTCAAGGATCTTGCATGTGTGTCATGGAGAAATTTAAAACGTTCTTTGAGATAGGTAGGAGTAGCTGGATTAAAGAGAACGTTATATAATAATGCCAAAATATGAGCATTCCTGCGAAGACGAATTGGGAGCCACTTGAGTCTGTTACGAAATTGAGTAATGTGATCGTATTTACGTGAGCCGAATATAAATCTGATACAAAAATTTTGAAGACGCTCAAGCTTATCAAGTTGCTCCTCAGTGAGATCAGGACAGCTGACATCGGCGTAATCTAGTAAAGGAAGAAGGAGAGATTGGACGAGTGAAATTTTAGTGGAAGTTGGAAGAAAGTTTCGTAACCGCCGCAAAGCCCCTGCTGCCGCAAAAAGTTTCCGACTTGTTTCTTGGAGTTGAGGTCTCCAGGAAAGGGTATTGTCAATAAGGATACCCAGGTTTTTTACACTTTTGTTAATTGGTAAAACAGCCCCTGCAAATTGGACTTGCGGTAGTTGTGACCAGTCAATTCTAGAAATCAACTGCTGACCACCTATTACAATTATTTGTGTTTTGGTTGGATTCACCGTCAGTCCATAATTATTACTCCATTCGGAAATGCGTTCCAGATCCGTGTTGATCGTACAAATTGCTCCAGTCAAGTCACTTAAGGGAGCCTGGGTATAGATTTGTAGATCATCGGCGTAAAGGTGGTAGGATGAAACAAGTTTTTCAGAGATGGTTTTTATAAAAATTGCGAAGAGTAAAGGAGATAAAACGCCACCCTGCGGTACACCAGCTGTAGTATTGCACCAAGAAGAATAAGATTCCTCGATGCGAATACGTTGCCGGCGACCAAACAGGTAACTACGAAACCATTCAAGAGCCGTTGGAGATATGTTAATAGAGCTAAGTATACCCAGCAAGATTTGAAAGTCCACAGTATTGAAAGCATTACTGAAAATCCAGTAAAGACAATAAAGTTAGTCTTCCACCATCCATGCCCCTTCTTATATCATCAGTTATCTTAACCAATGCCGCGCTGGTACTGTGTCCACGTCGGAAACCGGATTGAAAAGGATTAACAAGTTCATTTTTATTAAGAAATGAACTAAGTTGACTATGGATAAGTCGCTCAAAGGCTTTGGAAAGGAATGGAAGAATGGATATCGGACGGTAATCAGCAAACGAAGATGGCTTGGATTTCTTTGGTAAGGGAATTAATTGAGCGTCTTTCCAAGCAGACGGAAAAATTCCGCAGGATAGCGAGTGGTTAAAGACATGGCAGAGAATGTGTATGATTTCATCAAGAATAGGTAGAATCATATTCCTGCTGACACAATCGTTGCCCACAGCATTGGATGAGATTGTTACTAAGCTCTTTTTAACATCACAAGCGGTCACTTGATCGAAGACAAAGGGAGGATATTTAGGAGTTGGAATAAATGAAAGATGTTGTAATGTATTTGTTTTCTTCGCCCCATCAAAATTGGGCGAAGTAGAGAAGTGCACGTTGAGTGAATTTAAATCTAAGTCTTTAGGAATAGAATCTGAACGAGGCTTTCCAACTCCCAATGTACTTAAAAATTTCCAGACTTTAGCTGGATCTCCGTTCTCAATCGAGGTATGAATGTGTTGGCGTTGCGCATTCCTACACACCTTGTTGCAGTGGTTTCTAATGGTCACATATTTATCCCAATTTACTTGCGTAGAACGAAACTTATACCTGGTCTTAGCAGCAGCTTTTTTAGCCAATAGGTCTTTAATATCCTGAGTAAGCCAGGGTGCTGGCAAATGTTTTAATTTAATTGCTCGCATGGGAGCATGTCTGTCATAAAGCCCTGTAATTTTATAAGTTACGACGTTTACTTTACCATCAACGCAATGCGACATTAAAAGAGGGTCCCAGTCTATCTTGACCACATCCTCTCGGAGTTTTATTGGGTCAATAGCGTTAAAATTGCGTTGTAGCATAATTTTAGGTTTTGCTTTAGGTGGGCGGATTCGGTAGGAAAGATAGATCAAGTCATGATAAGAGAAGGCGTCAGCATTGTACTGACCGTGTTTAGCTACATGATTGGGTGAAGAAACTAAGACTAGATCGAGTAGAGAAGGGACACAGTTAGGAAAGTGGTGAGTGGCATTCAGAGGAAGAATAGACAGATTACAAGATTCTGTAATGCGCTGAAAAGAAGAAGAACGTGTCATTGAGTGAAAGGCGGGTATTGAAATTTCCCATTAAGATGACATGCTCATAGGAAGGCACAAATGTTTCTAGCATATTTTCGAAAGATTCAAACTAGTTCAGCCGTTTCGATGGTGAATAATATGCACCAAGTAATACTTTGGTATGATTAAGTTCCACCTCTAGGAGTAAGTATTCACCGGAGTTTGATGGTGGTGGTTGTGGTGAGACATCAACAATAGTGACGGGAATTTGTGATCGCAGGTATATGGCCACACCACCGTAACCATCACTAGTGTTTTTCGTCCGATCATTCCTAATAAGCTGAAAACCTGGCAGAGAGTAAGAAGTAGTTGGGAGACAGGGCTTTAACCAGGATTCAGTGACCACAATAGCGTGAATATTTTCACAGTCAAAGGTAGCCAGCATATCCGGGAAATGAGCAGGAATGCTTTGGGCATTTATGTACACTACATTAAAGTTCCTCGGGACGTCCAGAAACTGAAACCGGAGAGAGTCTGCAAGTGATGATGACTGGTGACTCACAGGGCTATCGCTTAGGCTTCCAGTAGATAAAAAGCTATCTTCGTTACTATCCAAATCACTCATTAATTTTATCGTGTTAAGTGTATGAGTATATATATATATCTATCTAGGTATGTGTATGTGCGTGTGTCAATACAAATTATTAATAGGTGCCTAAATATAAATATAATAATATTTCATTCCGTCCACCCGCTAGTTACGTGTTACAATTATGGAAACCTTCAAATACTCGTAACTAAAACAGGAACAAAATATGTATGTCAGATCGAATAATAAATCAAAACAATTAACAGTAATCCTGCCGGGCAACAAATATAAATATTGTAACAAAATTCCATTGTGGTATTAAAATAATATTACCAGAAAGCTAATGTGATGAAGGCTAATATCAAAAACAACCTAATTTTATTTCTCTGCGACAACACTGACAACTTTGAGTTTAACTTTCACCACTGATCAAGGACATAATATTGTTATTATTGTTGTGTTCTGTCGTACGTTATGCTAACCCCGAACTATTACTGAACATATATTATGCAAATCATTTGTTATTAGAATTCATTCTATTATAAAAATCATTCAGTGTCGAGTTCGAAGAATCTTGTGAGAAATTGTGGAACATTACATGAATGATACATATTGCAAACAGATCATTTCCAACGGACTCCCCCGCGACACCGGCCGTCGGCCGATGGAATGCAGTCGAGGACATTGGGATCAATAAAAATAAAAATAAATAAACAAGAAAAAAAGTATCAAAACAGATCGCGAATGAATCCGTCAAAAAAAAATGTATCATTAGTGAAACGCTTTTAAACTAGTGATAGATAGATACCTACATGAAAAACAGGTTACCCGGCAATAGATACCGATATTATAATAAACATACTATAAAGCGCTTATTTCTTCGATACTGCACGTCGCGTCTTTATTGCGGTGGTTTTGACAACAGTCTTTTCACTATCCGTACACTTTATTTTGTCGAGATTTCGGAGAGACAGGATTCGATGCCGGTTTCCATCCGGGCCAAGTACATATACCGAGCCGCCTTTGGTCCAGCATTTATTTACACCGAACTTATCACGAGCGGCCATAAATGCACTATGACGTGACCTAGTCAGGAACTCGGAAAAAGTGATGCCTGTACCTTTTAGTTTAGTTTTGGAGTACCATATATTGTCCCTCAGTGCGACATTCTGGAGTTTAATCAGTATAGCCCTGGGCTTATCGCTGGTTGTTTGCCGTCCCATCCTATGGCACCGTGTGACGTCACTATAAGAAAAAGTTTCGAGCTTTAGGTGTTGTTTAATAGTGTCCGTGACCACTTCGGCTGTGTCTTCTCCTCTTCGCTCTACGATGCCATGTAGAAGTAGCATTTTTCGGCGGCTGCGTGTTTCCAAATTGTCCACCTCACTAGCCAGAGTGTCAAGCCCTTGTGAAAATGACTTCAGTGTTTGCAAGATAAAAGCTTTAAAAGCCGCAAACTCCTCCGCCAGGCCGCCTGTAATAGTCGAGGAGGGCTTCTCCTGCAATTTAGCCTCGAATTTAGCCATCCTGTCTTCGAAGTAAGACTGCATATGAAGTATAGAACTTTCCATTACGGGTTTATGTATTTAAGTTATTTTGCGCGATCCAATAGGGGAGATAACACTTAACCAGCAGGCGTGTACGGTTAACTATCGCATTTAGTCATTAGATTTCCTCAAAAACACTGTTTACTTTATTTTCGATTTTATATGTACTTTATGCAAAAATATAGTGTTATCGCAACCACCCACTTCAACAGAGACCGTGTCGAAGGCTTTAGCCAAGTCCAGGAAGATACAGCCGCCTGTCAGTCTTGGGTGTGCGCTCAAGGAGGATTGTTCACGCGCCTACCCTTACCAATACCTTTTAGATTTTATAAATAACATAAATATTATATAGGTAGAATTTTTTCATCTATGACACATTCGAACACCATTTATCGCGGATATACAGCTAATTGTAACAATCCAGGAAACTATACACATTTATAAAAAAAAATATACAGAGTTTTAATCAAGAACTCCATCTTGTGCGTAAACAAGAAATTGGTGACCGTGACAGGACGAACAAACTGCAACATTGGATTATCGAGGCGTACAAATTGTGGCGAGCTTCGTTGGTACAAAATACACAAAGAAGATTCAAGATTCCAGGTTATTCCGACAAAAGGAGCCAATCTTGCCTTCCTGGTCTGCGGTACAGCTAAAGATCGCGCCAGAAAACTGCCAGCGTCGTCGTCATAGCCAAGTTAAGTGCCATCCTTTGTTCCGCAACTACCTAAATTCAACTATTTTCATTCCTATTCCTATTATATCTTCTCATTCATACATATGTCGTATATATATTCATTATCAAACATAGTTCAACCTTTATTTGTGTAATTTTCATAACTTTGCCGTATAAAAAGGGTGTCTAAGTACTTACGTACCACCTACAATAAAATAAAAAATATTTTATTTTTGCATTTCTAATACATTATCATATTCTCTCATTACAAACCAATATTAGAATCAAAACTACATATAATCCAATATAGCATAGGCAGAGACCTACTCATTCATTCTTTTTTTTCACGTTATTCAAACGCATATGCCGAACTTTTCAGCTGCTGTCACGCAGTACTGTACGAATTCAAATTCAAATTCAAATTCAAAAATATTTTATTTTGCATAGACCATTAAATCGGAACTTACAAAACGTCAACATAAAGTAAATATTAAATACTAACTAATACTAGTAAATGGACCACCGGTTCGAAACGCGGCCCAGACCTGAGAAGACTCCGGCAAGAAACTCAGCGGGCTTTTTTTTTGGTCTATTTACAAACATTTACTTAGCCTAAAACTTTTGGTCGAGATACAATGTTTTGCTTGAGCAGCATAGCTGAGCGAACAGCTCATTTCCAAGCTTGTTTATCGTTTAAATATTCTTGGATTTTATAATAGCCTTTCTGGCACAGTTTGCTCTTTACTGTATTTTTAAATTTATTAACAGGTAAATCTCTGATTTCATTAGGAAGCTTGTTAAAAAAGCGTATACAGTTGCCCTGGAAAGAATTACTTATTTTATGGAGTCTGCTATGACAAACTACAAGATTGGTTTTATTTCTAGTATTTTTATTGTGCCTGTCACAAAGTCTTGGAAATTTTGCAATATTTTTCCTGACATACATTAAGTAACAGGTGCTAGAAATTTGATGGCACAAATTTGACACTTATTTCGACCGGGTTGGTACCACCGTGCACAAGTGCGAAAAACCCTCCATAGTAATCCAATCTCGGTTGGATTGCGTTCAGGGATCAGCAAGTGCATAGCCGGGCCGAGGTGATGGTAGTCGCAGCCAGGGTTCGTATCGGTTGGGTTAATAACAGAAATATATCTGTTATTAACCCAATCAGAAATGTGTTAACCGTATACGGAATGAACAGAATTATATAGGTTAACCGTAACCGAAATGATAAAGGTTATTTTGTCGCCTCGAGTACACGAGTACCTACCGGCCAGCCGCCGCGCGCTGGGGCCGAGCTGGGTGGTGAGTGCGGCGACGTCGACGGACGACGCGACGTATCCTTTGATCTTTGCTTGCGACACTATCTCTTTCACGCACGCATGCAATAGAAAGCTACAGATATATTTTACGATGCAGTCTTTAGTTTACCTGTGGCACGTGTTTGTCACTTGTCGTAGCACAATAATAAAATTAATTATCCTGGGAGGTTCAGGCGCGCGTTACGTACCTACCTTCTTAAAGTGTGAACAAGTATTTTTTTAATTATATGCGTAACGAAAGTCGAAACTGAAACTGACTATATTATATACACGACATTCGATAGTACACTGTCTGTTTACCGATGGGCACTTAATTGAGTTCCTATAATAAATAATTGTGCTGCTTCATTTGGACTTTTTATTTGATTTAAGTGCCCACTATATGCAGGCACTTACTGCTGTTCACAGACTTTTTTTATTTTATAATTTTTTTTTTTCATGACACGTTTTGTCTGTTAAAATTGTTTTTTTTTTTAATACTTCGAACTCGAAATATTATATATCTATAAAAGAAAGTCGTGTTAGTTACACTATTTATAACTCAAGAACGGCTGTACCGATTTGCCTGAAACTTGGTGAGGATGTAGCTTAGAACCAGGAGACGGACATAGGATACTTTTCATCCCGTTCGACCTTTATTTTATTCCATGTATAGGTTCCTGTGGGTCGCGGTCACGGTATCAGTATTTCTGTGACCCTGGTACATTTGCATGAAGTACTAGGCACACAGTCACTTTATGGAACTTTATGTGGGTCGCGGAAACAGGAGCAGTGTGTCCTGTAACTTTCTATTCCGAACTTAACGCGGACGAAGTCGCGGGCATGAGCTAGTGTTCACTAAAATCGATATGGGTATCGCTTTCAAGGTTTTTGGGGTCGCTGATTACGAATATATCATCTATTTAGCAATTCAAGATGGCGGCCTCGAAATTTTCTCCAAAATCGATATGGGTATCGCTTCCAGGGTCATTGGGGTCGTTAATTACGAATATATCATCTATTTGGCAATCCAAGATGGCGGACTCGAAATTTTCACCAAAATCGATATAGGTATCGCTTTCAGGGTTTTATGGGTCGCTTATTACGAAAATATCATCTATTTAGCAATCCAAGATGGCGGACTTGGAATTTTCACCAAAATCGATATGGGTATCGCTGTCAGGGTTTTTGGGGTTGCTGATTACGAATATATCATCCATTTAGCGATCCAAGATGGCGGACTCGACATTTTCCCCAAAATCGATATGGGTATCGCTTTCAGGGTTTTATGGGTCGCTAATTACGAAAATATCATCTATTTAGCAATCCAAGATGGTGGACTTGAAATTTTCACCAAAATCGATATGGGTATCGCTTTCAGGGTTTTTGGGGTCGCTGATTACGAATATATCATCCACTAGCTTTTGCCCGCGGCTCCGCCCGCGTGGATGTCGGTTATCGCGACCAAACATAGCCTATGTCCTTTCTCATGGTCTAATCTACCCCTATACCAAATTTCATCAAAATCGGTTCAGTAGTTTAGGCGTGAAAGCGTAACATACAGACAGACAGACAGAAAGACAGACAGACAGACAGACAGACAGAGCTACTTTCGCATTTATAATATTAGTATGGATTTAGCGATCCAAGGTGGCGGACTCGACATTTTCCCCAAAATCGATATGGGTATCGCTTTCAGGGTTTTTGGGGTCGCTGATTACGAATATATCATCCATTTAGCGATCCAAGATGGCGAACTCGATATTTTCCCCAAAATCGATATGGGTATCGCTTTCAGGGTTTTATGCGTCGCTAATTACGAAAATATCATCTATTTAGCAATCCAAGATGGCGGACTTGAAATTTTCACCAAAATCGATATGGGTATCGCTTTCAAGGTTTTGGGGTCGCTGATTACGAATATATCATCCATTTAGCGATCAAAGATGGTGGATACGAAATTTTCAATAAATTCGAAATTTCATATTCAATTCAGACGACTCTCAGACGACTCTCAGACTCAGATTCTCAGACTCATATTCTCAGATTCAGACTCTCAGACCAAAACTCTCAGACTCAGACTTTCAGACGCACTCCCAGACTCAGACTCCCAGGCTCAGACTCTCAGACTCAGACTTTCAGACTCAGATTCGCAGGTTCAAACTCTCAGGCTCAGACTCTCAGACTCAAATTCAAAAGTCAGACTTAAAATCACGTTAGATCATAATTGGTTAAGAGTAGAATGACTAAAAATCGCAATAGCCGACATCCACGCGAGCGGGGCCGCGGACATCAGCTAGTTATTTATACTAGCGTGAGGTGATGTGCCTTGAGACAATAAAGGAACTAAATAAATATTGCAAAAATAAATTACAAATAGTTGCAAACATCAAACGTGATGAACTACTGTAAGAGCAATCGTTATACTGTGGTAGTATCATCATGTGTGTAAAAACTAATAGTCAACACCATTGTTAAATTCGAAAATACCTACAAAGCTATCACAAAATCGAGCACATAAAAATGTGCTAGTGTGGTCACAAATATATTACCGTACATTAGACAAAGTTGTGTTAGGTGAGTAGATAGAAAATAGAAATAATACTCACTTATTATATGTATTTAATTATTCATAGGTACATATTAATCTGACTGAAATTTAATTCATTCACAGTTGACTAAAAGGCTGTTATTTCACTCATTTACCCTACTTTGGTATATTAGTAGGTACCTAGGTAAGTAGGTACCTACTAATATACCTTGAAGATTTTAGAACCAACTTTTTATAAAAGATGCAATTATAGATGAATCCGGAAATCGATTCCGTGATCCGTGTCGTTAATAGTTTGTGTAGTCTGAGAGTTTGAATCTGACAGTCTGAGTTTGAGAGTGGAGTCTGAATTAAATTGAATTTGAAATTTTGATTTTTTGGAAAATTTCGTGTTCGCCACCTTGAATTGCGAAATGGATTATATATTCGTAATCCGCAACCCAAAAACCTAACAACGATACCCGTATAGATTTTAGTAAAAATGTCATGTCCGCCATCTTGGATCGCTAAAGAGATGATAGATTCGTGATCAGCGACCCCAAAAACCCTGAAAGCAATACCCATATCGATTTTTGTGAAAATTTCGTGTCCGCCATCTTGGATC